>JANVCC010000043.1:2554103-2568420 GCA_025345505.1 Todiramphus chloris collaris | reverse complement strand
GGCTCTCAGCCTGGCCCCAGCACAGAGATGCTCCAGGCCCCTCAGCATCTTTGTGGCTTCCACTGGCCTCTCTCCAGTAGTTCGCTGTCTCTCTTGGCCTGGGGAGCCCAGAACTGGACACAATACTCCAGCTGTGGCCTTGCTGGGGCAGAGCAGAGAGGGAGGAGAATCTCCGTTGACCTGCTGGCCACACTCTTCTTCATGCATGCCAGGAGACCATTGGCCTTCTTGGCTACAAGGGCCCTTTGCTGGCTCATGGATCACTTATTGTCCACCAGCACTTGCAGGTCCTACTCCGTAGAGCTGCTTTCCAGCAGGTCCCCCCTCCCCTGTACTGGTGCAGGGGAGTTCTGCTGTTTGAGGATGATTTAACACAGGTCCCTAGAAGGGAATTGCATCGTGGTACGGAAGTTTTGTTTTACTTTGCTGTGAGTGTTGATACCTTCATAGAGAATACTTTAGCCGGATGTGTTACTGAGCATGAAAAAAGAGGTGTGATTTTTCAGCATGGCACAGCCACCAGCACCTTGGGAAGATCCTTTTGAAGCTCTCACTGCTTTTCCCTTCAGAAAGCAGCTGGTAATTAACACTGAAGCCCTTGACCTCTGCTCGCTGCACTCGCTGCCACTCACATGTTGTTTTCTAACCCCTGGACTCGTGTCTCCTGCTTTGGCAACAGGTACGCCGTGGGGCAGCTTCTCCAAGACAAACACCCCTCGGGACCTGTTTACACAACCCCCCCGTGGGAATGATATTATTTTTAGTTTTCTTTACAACAGAGGGACTGGCAATCTTTGTAATTAATCCTCTCGTTGAACACGGTGTCTGTCTTGTCCGTGCTGTCGGATCTGCTGCTCCCAGGCAGATCCTGTCTTTTCCTGGTGTGGGGCTGCCTGGAGGCCACTGGAAAAGAAACCATCTGTGGGTGGCAGAGCTGCCATGCTCCTGGCACCGAGAGCGTGCGGAAAAGGCCCCGGGATAGATGTGCTCCCTGGGGCCATGCCAGGGCCCTCCTCGTGCTCAGTCAGCTCAGAACAAGGTTTAGAGAGTCTACCAAGCGTGAAACCGAGAGCTGCCTTGGGAAGCACAAGATACGTTGCCGTTTTCTGCCTATGGCATCTTTCAGGGAGAAATCTGTACCGCAGAGTCGACTGGATGCTGTGGTGTGCCCACAATTCCAAACAGACCTGCCTCTACTCCTTCTTTTTGCCCTTATCTCCAAGCTATTTTGCCTGTATTTCCAAGCTGTTCCATGGCTTTGCCCTTAGCTCCATGGCTTTGCCCTTAGTTCCATGATTTTATCCTTATTTCCATGGTTTTATCATTCTTAAGCTATTTTGAGTTGTGCTACTTGCTTTGAAAGTCGGGGTTATAATTTCCAACTTCTGAGCTGCTCTGAAGAGTTAATATACTCGTTAGGGGTCACTTCTTTGAAGAGGGTTCTGGAAACTGGGACTGTTGTGCTTAATCCTACCGCAGTTTATTTTTGGTTCCATTAATTCTGTGCTCAGCGTTTCAGGACTCGCAGTGAGTTTTTGGGGAGGTCAGAGGAGGACAGAGGAGAACAGAACAAACTTACTGTTGCTCGATTGATTTATTTATTTATTTCCCTCCCCCAAGTAATCTCTTTTCAAAGCTACGTTAAGAAACATAATCAGTTCACTCCTGCTAGAAAAGAAACTGGTTTGTGAATGGCAGTTAACTGTTAGATGCGTTATGGGAACAACGTGCTTACACTAAACAGTTCTGTCAGGAAACTGTTCCTGACCTACTGGTTAAGCTCATGAAAGGTTTTTTTTTAAGCTGTTTAATCTCTGCAGTCATGGATACCTTAATAATAAAGTTTTCCCCCCCAGTACCTTTTCACTCACCATAACATTGAGGTTCAAATTCTCACGCCGAGCTGGTTTGCCATGGGATCCTGCAAACCGAGAGGCCAGGAGATCCCCAGAGCCAAGTCCCTTTCCGTGTTGGCATCAGCTTCTCGTTACAGGAGACATGCAGATCACTTCAGCCTGAAACCCATCCTGCTTCTGGAACTGTGGCAGCCCGTGTAGGAGGTAACTCGGGGTGGGAACTAGCTACGAGGTTGGACCAAGCAACGCAGAAGAACAATTTGCAGCTCTGCGTCTGCCGCTGCTGCGGCCGCTCTGCGCCGACGAGGAGGCTTTGGAATGATGGAGTGTTTGAGAAACCAGAGTCCTTCCCGCTAACGTTTATGTTAATCTGGCCTCGGGTTAGTCACGGGGAAAAAACAACTTGTCTACCCAACAGCAGTTGACAGTATGTGTGGAGAAAACCCAATTCAATTCTAAGTTGCTAAGAGAGTATCATAAATATCAGAGAATAAACTGCTTAAAGCAAAGAATTATTTCACAGGGTCACTGAAATCATCTGCAGATGGTTGGCTTCTGCTGCTCTTCCAAGCCAGAGCAAACAGGCTTTAAAATAAATTCCGTAATCTTTTTCTTTCTTTTTTTTTTTTCTCCCCCAAGGTCTGTGCTTTGATAACATCTGCAGTAATGCAAACGCCTCGGCGTATACTCGCCGGGAATGCAAAGTCCAGCTTAGGGTGCCAGGCTGCACAGCCTGATGATAATCGTTATATTGATATCATTTATGGCAGCCCACGGGGTAGTGCTGGGGTAAAATATGTAAATATTTCTCTTGAAGTGTAAGCGTAGGGCTCTGGGAATACTGGTATGAAACCTGGTAAAACTGGTTTAATTGGTCCAGGTGATCAGAACATCACTGTGAGCCGCTACCTTTTATCCTCATGGAAAGTACTGATCAACAGACCTCCTGGTTAGGTTTTGAAAGTGTTTTCTGTGAAGAAAATAAGTTATTTTGCTTTTAATTGGGGAAAGAACCTTCAAAAAGCTTTATAGGGTTTGTTGCCAAAGTGCAAAGTCCTATTTGCTGTCACCCCTCACCTGGGAAGCAGTTTCTGTTTTCCCTCTGTCCTGCCCTGGTGAGACCACACCTGGAATACTGTGTCTGGTTTTGGGCTCCCCAGTTCAGCAGAGACAGGGATCTACTGGGGAGAGTCCAACGGAGGCTACGAGGGTGATGAAGGGACTTGAGCATCATCCCTGTGAAGAAAGGCTGAGGGAACTGGGGCTGTTTAGTCTGGAGAGGATCCCCTGAGAGGGGATCTTAGGAATGGTTCCAAATCTCTGCAGGGTGGGGGGCAAGGAGAAGGGGCCAGGCTCTTTCTGTAGTGTCCAGCAGTAGGACAAGGAACAAAGGGTATAAACTTGAGAACAGAAGGTTCCACCTCAACATGAGGAGGAACTTCTTCCCTGTTCCAGTGCCAGAGCCTGGCCCAGGCTGCCCAGAGAGGCTGTGGAGTCTCCTGCTCTGGAGCCTTTCCAGCCCCCCTGGCTCTGTTCCTGTGTGGGCTGCCCTGGGTGCCCCTGCTCTGGCAGGGGGGTTGGACTCGGTGATCTCCAGAGGGCCCTTCCAACTCCTACCATTCTATGATTCTGTGTAGAGCTCTCTCAACCTCATGTTCCCTCCTAAGGGTCTTGCCTCTTTTTTTTGTCTATCTCCACTTCAGTACATGTCTGCTGTCTCCTGCTGTTTCAGAACTGCTTCTCCAAAGCCATTCCTGCGTGTCCTGGGTGTTGAGCCCCATGGCAGAGCTCCCTGTCTGCTGCTGCTCCTGTCTCTCCACGGTGGTGGCTTTGGAGATGTCTGCAGGTGACCCTGGGGTGAAAGTTGCTTCAGACAAAGTGATCTAAGGATGCAATTTGCTGTTTATTTAGACCTAATGGAAAACTATTTGCTACCCGTTGGCTTTTCAAGCATCTCCTCTCCCAGATCCTGTACTTCTGATTTCATTGTTACGCTGCTTACGGGCGTGAGCAAGGTCAGGCACCAGCTTTGCTGAGAGCACAAATGCACGGCAAGAGAGTCTGTTCACAAAAGGGTTATGCTCTCACTAGACAGAACACGTGCAGGGTCAGAGGGAAAAAAGATTGTTTTCTGCATTTTGATATAGGAAAAATGGAGGCAAAGAGACTTGCTCCCAGCAGTGGCAGTCCAAGAGAAAGCAGAGGATAGCAGCGGGGACAGAGGAGCCCCAGCAATGCTGGGAGGGCTGGAACCCCTCTGCTGGGAGCCAGGCTGGGAGAGCTGGGGGGGTGCAGCCTGCAGAGGAGAAGGCTCCCCAAGGGGAGACCTTCTGGGGGCCTTGCAGGACTTAAAGGGTGTCTAGAAGAAAGATGGGAACAAACTTTCTAGCAGGGTCTGTTGGGACAGGACAAGGGGGGATGGTTTGAAACTAAAAGAGGGAGATTCAGAGTGGAGAGAAGGAGAAATTGTTGGTGCTGAGGGTGGGGAGAGCCTGTGCCAGGCTGCCCAGAGAGGTGGTGGCTGCCCCATCCCTGGCACCATTGCAGGGGAGGTTGCCCAGGGCTCTGAGCACCCTGCTCTAGTTGCAGATGGCCCTGCTGGGTGCAGGGGGGTTGCACTGGATGACCTTTAAAGGTCCCTTCCAACCCAAACCAGTCTGGGATTCTATGAAGCAAGATTCCTGAGACACAAAACCCACGGTGGTTCTTTTCCCAAAGGGCTGTTGAGCTGTGGAGATCTTGTAGCAGTCATTTTGTTGGAAAACCAGTAACAAACACTGGTCTCTTTATCATTCAAATTGCAAGTCTCTGGCTTTTAAGAAAACATTCTTGCTCTTAACATGGAGTGGGAAGGAGGGGAGTTGTCAGCTAAAGGTGAATTCCTGGCAGGTGACTTCCATCCTGCCGACCCCCGCGAAGGGAAGCGGAGCCGTCCTGCCTGGGATGCGGGGACGAAGGCGGTCGGGGAGCTGGGGCTCAATCTCCCGTGCTACCCAGGGCCTTGCTGGGGGTGTAGCTCACGAGCTCGGGGGAGGTTTCAGTGCTGCACAGGTTTTTCCACCAGTACTCCCCGCTCTTGGTGCCTCTTGAACTCTGCAGAATATTTCCACAAGCCTAAAGCACTGTCAAGGTCGCTCTTGGGCAGGCAAGGAAGGAAACAACACGAGGGAGCAGGTACTTCAGGCTTTGAACACAAAGATGCAAGAAGCCTGCGTTCTGCTGGAGATTTTTTCAGGGTGAACCTGCTGTAGTTTAATCTTTCCCCAAAGTGTCCCAGTATCTGATGTTGGCCGTTTGCCTGCATCTTAATCTTTCTGGACGGAGAACAAATCCAATCCTCTGGTTTTCCAGGGATGTCATAACAGGTATGTTAGGACTTTCCATATTGTGATTTCTCATCTAAATCGTGAAAAAAATAGGGCGCTGGTTTATTTTCCTCTCACACAGAATTCTTTCTGAGGATGACAGTTACACTTTGGCCCTTGGACACAGCCTGGTGTCTGACTGTGCGTAAGGCTACGTCCGCGGGGAGCCCAAAGTGTGCAGAATCGTGGTTTCTGCTTCTCAGTCCCCAAGATGTCAGGGATAAGTGAATGTCACTTGCCTTAGGTTGACAAGAGGGTAGAACCCAACAGGGAAATGTAGAAGGATGCTTTAAAGTAAAAGGTCTGCAACTTTTTCCTGCTATTTCTAATTAAAGCATTTGTTGTTGAACGGGAAAGGTAGTTCTCAGAACATAACAACAGTCCTCTAGGGTAGACTGTGTTTATTGTGCCAACATCTGTCCTTACCTGTGGCCTACAGGAGATGCTAGAGGAAGAATATGAGGACAGGGAAAGCTCCAGAGTTCTTATGAAACAGCCCCTCCAGGGTATATTTTCGGACCTTTAATTACCTGTAACTGATTTAAATCTTTAAACCTGTAGCAACGTGTTTCACACTGTTTGTGAGCTGCGTATTAACAGCCTGAAAACATGGCCCAGACTGTGCTCTTTAACTGAGCACCCTGCTCTAGGTGCAGATGGCCCTGCTGGGTGCAGGGGGGTTGGACTGGATGGCCTTGAAAGGTCTCTTCCCACCCAAACCAGTCCGTGGTTCGGTGATTCTGTGGATACCTCTTCACAGTTCCAACTGGTGTATCCTCTTTCCTAAATGGAGCAGCCTCTGTGGTTGGATGTGAAATGGAGATAGCCATGAATGTTTCATAGCTTTCACTTCAGAAGGTCTGCTCTCGAAGGTGGAGGTTTCAAAGATCCTGTGGTGACAGTCCAGGGGGTGTTTGCATTTTCCTCAAGTAAGAGACCGCAGCAAATCCATAAAAGTGTAATGCCCTCCTGATGTTATGACAGGTGAGGATGATGGAATGATGTTGGTGGAAATCATTCCTCAGAAGGAATCTAAATCTGTATATTAGTCGTGTATTGAAAGAGAGGAAACGTATGTTTCTTTTGTCTTTGCGTATGATGGAGATCCGTACTTTAAATCAAAATGAGCTAAGCACTGGTCTTATTCTACCTTGTTACTCCTGAATGTCTGACTTAGAATCTCTCTATGGAGGCTTGAGTGTGCTGTGAAACTGGTGTTAGGAATTGGTGTCCTGGCTTTGTCTGGAATGACTTTCTTGCTTCTGGAGAAGAGCAGCCTGAGAGGGGAGCTGAGCAATGCTGAGCAAGAGATAAAGGGCCCCGGGGGGCAAGAGGATGGGGACAGACTCTGATTGTCAGTGGTGCCCAGGGACAGGACAAGGGGCAATGGGCACAAACTGGAACCCAGGAGGTTCCAGCTGAGCAGGAGGAGAAAGTTGTTTGGTGTGAGGGTGTGGGAGGCTGTGCCAGGCTGCCCAGAGAGGCTGTGGAGTCTCCTTCTCTGGAGAGATTCCCACCCCGGCTGGACCCTGCGCTGCTGGGCCCCTGCTCTGGGTGCCCCTGCTGGATGGAGCAGGGGGTGCCACCAGGTCAGCTCCAGAGGGCCCTTCCAACCCCCACCATTCTGGGATTCTGGGATACTGCTGAAGTACAGCACAAAAAGAACATAACCTGTTCTTATTTTGTTTTCAGGAAAGATTGTTTGTTAGTGAAGAAAACGTTGATGGATTTCTAGGCACTGTTTTGTGCCCTTCCTCTTGCTCCCAGTCAGCACTGGAAAGTCAGCCTTTAATTGAAGTGCTTGATATTACTGAGGACAGAATTCAAATCAAGTTGAAGGTAAGGATCTCTCTGGCAGTGGTACGTATGGCTGACTGATTTATGTACTTCAGCAAGATCGTATCAAACCCCACCAAGCCACCTTTGTTCCGGTTTTGTTTCGATGTAGCGGGGAAGACGGCGGAGCAGGGTGTGTTTGTGAGAGTGGCAGTGGCAGTTCTCAGAAGCATAGGCTCATTTGTGCCATTTAAAGTGAGCAAGAGATTGAAACTTTTTCCATTTCATTGGGAAGATGGAGAACTGTGATACAATCGTTCAAGACGGTGCTTTCTCCTCGCAGGAGTACAAAAGACTAAGTAACTACTTAGTATCCCTCACTCCGAGGGCCCCCAAGTGCTTCCAGGTCAGAGCTGATGACAACACGCTGCAAAGAAATCCTGGCAGATGTCATCAGAATAAGAAGCAGAATGTTTAGAAATAAAGAAGTCAATAATTCATGTCCTTTAAACAGCCAAGAGCTCGGGCTCGTATACCAGAGTCCATGATTAAAACATGCCATCCTTTGCACAGACACCTTTCTGGGTATCCAGAAGTGAACTTCCCTGGAGGGACTTGGGGTCAAGAGGGAGCAGAGAGGCAAAGAACCCAGCTTCTGGGAGTGGGAAATGGAAGGGGCTCCTTAAGATGGACAGAGGGTGCTCAGCCACGGCCACTGCTTCACTCTCTCTGCCTTGTCACACAGGGAGAGAAAACCTTGAGGATTTAGTCTGTGAAGAATCGGGTCTCGTTATCTTTATTTGGTCCAAGTGTTTGAATGCTTGGTGGCTTGCTGTTGGGTAGATAATTAAATATGGGGTGATGGGATGGAGGGTAATGGTTTCAGACTGAAGGAGGGGAGATTTAGATTAGATATTAGGAAAAATTTCTTCACTGTGAGGGTGGTGAGACAGTGGCACAGGTTCCCCAGAGAAGCTGGGGATGCTCCATCTCTGGAAGCATTCCAGGCCAGGCTGGACAGGGCTTAGAGCAACTTGGTCTAGTGGAAGATGTCCCTGCCCATGGCAGGTGAGTTGGAACTGGATGACCTCGAAAGGTCCCTTCCAACCCAAACCATTTTATGATTATTAAATGCTGGTCTGAGATTCATTGTTTGTAATGTTGAAGGCTTCATTCCAGCTCCCCTTCTTCCTCAGTCACCCTGTCCATATAAAGGATGCAAGCTAGTCTGGTTCTGAAGTCGGCCACAGGATTAAAATGACCTCTCTTTGCAAAACAGGAGATGGGCAGATGAAGAAAACAAAACGTTTGCTTTATAAAGAGGAAAATGTGAGGTGAACCCCTCAGATTGACTGGGATTTCTTGGTAGACAACATGTCAGAAATGAATTTAAAACTTTCCTTAAAGGCAGGATAATCTGCTGGGACAATCGGGTCACTCCTGCGGCCAGAAACTGGAGATTGCAGCTGCAGTTAATGTTTAGATCGCTTCTTGGAAAGCAGGTTCAGACACAGCGTGTGACCTCTGGAACTGAGCTGGAGTACTGAGGAGCTTTATCCTGAAGATTCCTAAACACCTAATTGTTAAATACCCCAAAGATACCCAAAATACTTGACAGGCTTAACTTCTGTAGCTAGAGTGGATCGTACAGAAAACTTTGCTATTCAGATTGTTGGAGAGCAGATGTTTGTGTTTTTGTAGCCTAAGAAAGGGAAGCTAAGCTGTCTTAAATCATCACACTTTCACAGGGGTGAATCATCCAGTGCTGAGAAGGACTTCCTTGTGCTTCTTTCATTTCTTACTGGAGTGGGTAGTGGTTTGAGGGTCAGAGAGGGCTGAGTGTGTGAGAACATGACTCAGTCTTTGAATCCGTGAATCCAGCTGCTCCTGGACAGATGCCTGCCTGATCCTGGCTGTCCACTACAGGGACAGGGACTACAGGGAAGGGGTTGAGTCATCATCCCTGGATGTGTTTAAAAGCCCTGTAGATGTGCTGCTTGGGGATACAGCTTCATGGTGGACGTGGTAGAGTAGGGTTGGTGGTTGGACTCAGTGATCTTAAAGGTCTTTCCCAACCGTGATGATTCTATGTTTTAGCAGCTGGTTTTTGCTCCAGCAGTCAGTAGCTGATGGTAAAATTGGGTAACTGCTGTTTAGACAGCACCAGGTCTCACAGTCCCTCCTCTCCTGAAGCCAAGCACAGCAATTCCTGGATTAGCTCACGTAGGGCGGTTGAGGATGACAGCTCACTTACCAGTTACACCTTCCACATACGACAGGACGGGAATTTCCCCGATTGCAAGGTTAAAACACATTTCTTGCCACAGGAATTTCCATCCCCTGCCTGATTTCTGTGGCCCCTGAGCTCTAGAACACAGCTTGGGTGTGGTGCCTCGCTCACTGGTCTTCCCGCCGGAGGCTGCGGCCAGTTGGCAGCGGCCCAGCAGCGTTTCCTACGGCGGAGGAAGCTCTCAGGAGGCCCTTGACCTCCCTGCCATTCATTCCCATGCCCCGCACGAGGCCAGGAGAACCTCAGCACCCTACTGACTTGCCTTGCTGGACGTCGACGTTGGAGAAACAAGTGTCTTGGCCTCCCTATGCAGTCATTTTGTGTGCCCGCTCCATTTCAACCCTAAACCAATGCTTTTGTTTTCTCGACAGCCGCAGGCAGTGGGCCGTTCTGAATGCGATGGAGAAGAGGAAACCCTTAGCAGCTCAGGAGGAGATCTCACTGCAAGGACAAACAGTGCCTACCCCCAAACAAAGGCAGAAACAAACTGCACTGCAGCCGACCTTACAGAAACCAACAAAACTTCCACGGCTCCTGCGGCAGCTGAAACAATGGGAGAAGTAGGTTGTAGTTCACACCATTGTTTGCAGCCTGAACCTCCTGACACCGGTTCAGCGATTCCCGGCGGATCTGGGAGAAAGGAACCAGATTTAGAAAGTGCTGGCCCAGCAGGAGAGCCGGCCGCAGCCCCAGCCTCTGACAAACAAGCGGGTCTTGGGCCGGAGGAAGGGGAAGGGGCCGGAGCGGCTGTGCCCGCGGGGTCGGCACGGGGAGAGCCGCGGGACTCGGGCGGCAGAGCAGCCTCCCCGCTCCTGTGGGAAGTGAGCGTGGAGGACGGGAGCGTGCGGGCCGTTGGGGATCACGTAACGCGCTGCCCCTTGGTCTTTCAGAACGCTTTCCTGTATGATTTGGACTAGCAGAATGATTTTGAGGATTTCCTTCTGTTGTTTCCTTCTTAGCACGACTTCCACGTGCTGGTTTATAACTTTAGAGGAGACCACAAGTTCCTACCGACACTGTTTTGTTTACGTGTCAACACCAAGTACTTGTGTTGTTAATAATTTTTGAAGTTTGAGTTTTCTAATCACCCGAGTTGCTTTGCTTTTGTTTTGTTTTTCTAACCGGTCTAAATTTTCCAGTCGCGCCTATGAGCCGAAATAAATTTCCTTACAAGAAAGATGCAGCTGAAGGTGAATCCGAGCTGGGGGAAGAAAACACATCTTTACTGTTTATCTAACTTCCCGAGTCTCTCGCTACATTTCTCAAGGAGTATTTGTACATAATCTTCTAATGGCTCCCTGGGGAACCGCTGTGTTTAGTCCACCTAGAAATGAGCAGCGTTCGTCATTCTTAAACCTTTCATTTTCTGATAACTGCAGCATTAGACTTGCAGGGCTTTTTAACAATCAAAGGATTCTAATTACATGGAGACGTTGTAATTAGCCTCCTAGAAATAATCAACATTGATACCGTGTATTCCATCCTAGCGCGTTACTTCAGCTCCGTAGCACCCGGACACACCCCAGCCCGTCGGCCGAATGCGTTTCAGCCGCGCAATAAACCCATCCCCTCCCGCTGCCACCAAGTCCTTACAGTTTGTAAGATGGATTCACTTCACCCAGCTGAGGTTTACTTTTCAGAACCCATTCCCCACGAGCTTCCGCAGGCTTTGTGCTGGTTCGTCTCTAAAAGAACACATCCAATAATAAAACTTTCAGTTCCCTTTCTCACTGCCTCGGAAATAACGGCTGCTTTTGGTCGAGTCGCGCAAGAACTAAACGCGCTTTAGATGACAGTTAAATCTGACTCGTTTCGCCGCTGCTCTGGAGCTACTCTGCGCTTGCTCTGTTGAAAGCAAGTCCTTCCAGGGGGGTACCCGTGGCAGAAGCCAGAGCTGGCAGCAGCACCTGCCCTACCCTCTACCCAGCTGAAGCTGCGTTCGGTTTGACCCCAGTCAGCTCCTCCTGCTGGGTAGCGGCACGGGCAGGGCTTTTCCAGCATCAGCCCCATGAAACTGAGAAAACGGAGCAAGTAGCAAAGCTGGTGCAAAATTATGGCAGTGAAACTACCCCTGGGAAGAATAAAAAAAAGAGAGCATCTTATTGTGTTTAATAAACATCTGCCTACTACTTTTTAGAGTGTTTCCAAAAACTTGGCACTGTCTCACATGAATAATTAACCAATGTATGGACGACTCATAAAGTAGGTGAGAAATGGTGGTAAAAGGACAACCCTACTACAGGCTCTTCCATGGAGCTGTTGTAGAGTTCTGAGAGTACCAACCCCCTTCTTGCTCATTAAAAAAACTGCTCCCCGCTTCAAATCTCCTGGTATAAAATCCACCTCTAAACCCTGCCCGTCCCTCACCCTAACGCAGCGGTTTCTTTCTTTAACGCACTTCTCTGTTCTACAAAGCCTCTCGCGCGCCGCTGCTCCCAGTTGTGCCTCAAAGCAGTCGCCCCGTCGGACCCAGAACAGCGAGGACGTGTCGCTGTTGACGGCCAGCTCTGCTTTCGCCCCCAGCACAGCGTCCTTCCCCTACCCAGCACTGGGGTTTTTTAACTGGTCTGCTTTATGCAGCTGATTTGAAAGCAAACTTGGGGTGGTTTTGTGGGGTTTTTTCGGATCCCAACAAAAGAGGCGTCGTGCCACGCGCTCCTTGCTCTGTGCTGCCTCAATTAGCGAGCATCATTGAAGATGTAACGAAGGTGAAATGCACACGCTACCACAGGGGGTGACGGCAGCGGTTCAGTCCTCTGGATTAAAGACCAGACCCCCCCCTTCCCACATGCCCCACTCCTGACTTCCCTCTAGCACCCCGAGATGCCATCATCTTTCTGTGAGAACGAAGAACTCCAGTCTTACAAAACAACTGAATTTTTTATTTCGGCAGAACTAAAAAAATCTTGGTTTTTTTTTTTTTTATCTACATTGTAGTAAAAACAATGACATTATTTCTTTTTCCTTCATATATATCCGTCGACACGTCGCAATCAAACCGGGACGCGGGGATCAGGCATGAGGTGAGCCCAGGCAGGGACCAGTCGGCGGGAGGCGCTGGGACCAGCGGCGTGCGAATCCCAGCTCACCCCCCCAAGCCCTGCGGGTGCCACCGCGGGGAACCCCCTGCACCGCAGCACCGTAAGCACCAGGAAAGACGCGCTTAAATCCGATTTTTTTTTCTCCTCCTCCCAGTAAACACAGCTTTGTGCAGAGGGGCAGCGACGCTGCTCCGAGCGGCCCGGCGGCACCGAGGAACCTGCTTCCAGAAACGTGGGTGCCGAACATGACAAATTACTATTTTGGGACACCTTTGCCAAGAATGTTTATTCATATTAAAGCAGAAACCAACTCATAAATGCTTTTTTTTGTTGTTGTTGTTTTGTTTGTTTCTTTTTATACATGTGTGCGCCTGTAAAAGTCAGTACGGAACAACTCCGAAAGAAAAAAAAAAAACCCAAACCAAAAGGCTGCGAGAAATGATCCTCACTGGAGTCGGCGGTAACTCTTACAGAGTTCGTGGTCCCTGATGTCTCCCCACCCTCCGTTTTTCACGTGAGGGGACAGGGGTGCCATGGAGTACCTTTTACTGATGCTCATCGCTTCGGGGAACAGGTACTGCTGGTTGCTGTTCAAGAGAGAGTCGATTTTGGCACTCTGGGTGGACGGTCTGCAGGATTTCTTGTGGTGCATGCCACAGTCCCCTGTGTGAAAAATCCTGGGGATCTCCGGAACCAGCACTTTCCAGAACTTTGGAAGACAAGAGACAGTCAAGTGTTGCAGAGTCCAGTCCCAGTTGTAGTCATCGTAGGTGCAGAAGGCGTCCGTGCACTCGATGAGCTTCTGGTAGGTGTCTCTGCCGAAGGCCATGCCCATGTTGTGCTCGGTGGACTTCCACGTCTTCATCTCCACCTTGTCGGCGCGACCGGCGAAACCGCCGCGGACGGGGCCGTAGGTGCCCAGCGAGAGGATCTGGCACTCGGGACACTCCCGCTCACGCAGGGCCCAGAGCTTTTTGAGGACGTGGTAGAAATCGGGGGCCAGGTAGTGGTCCTCCTCCAGGAAGAGGACGGGCCCGGCGTGGTCCCGCAGCGCCCGCACCCTCTCCCAGACGAAGTGCAGCTTCCACCACCAGTGATGCTTGGTCTGGGAGAAGCGCGCCTCGCGGTAGTGCCCGAAGGAGTCGGGGTACTCGGCGTTGATGCAGCCCAGGCGAAGGGCCGCCGCCTTGCCCACGTCGCGGGGACAGTCGCGGGGGTCGTGCCCGGGGAACTCGCGGGGGTAGAGCTGGATGCTGAAGGGGAAGAAGACCTGCAGGACCGGGCAGAAGTCCACGCGTGCCGCCAGCCGGTTCAGCTCCTCGGCCCACAGGTCGTGGCTCAGCACCAGCAGCACGTTCTCCACTCCCGCCGCTCGCCGCAGCGACTCCAGCAGCAACCGCAGGTGCTCGGCTCGGTCGTGCACCTGCACCACCAACACCACGTCGGCGCCACCGGAACGCACCGGGAAGCGCCCGGCGTTCCGCACCGGTTGGTCAAAGTTCAGCCGGTAAACGAGCGAGCGGTAACTCGACGTCCCGTTCTCGGTCAGCAGCGGCGGGGCCGGAGACGCCGCGGAAGCGTTGGCAGCGGGGCGGCGCGGCGGTACCGGCGGCGGAGGTTCGCTGACCCGCGGCGCTTCCCCGGTGGTACCGGTACCGCCCCGCTGCTGCTGCTGCTGCTGCTGCTGCCGCCTCCTCCCGCTTCCCCCGCCGGTTCCCCACAGCGCCAGCGCGCACAGCGCCAGCGCCAGCGCCAGCAGCAACACTTTCCGCTTGTAGATCCGCAGCCGCATCCTTCCCGGCGGCGGCGGCCGCCGCTTCTCCGCCGCCCTCCCGCCGCCGCCGCCGCCGCCGCCACCACCGCTCCCGCAGGCAGCGCGCGCGCGCCGCCGCCGCCCCACTCGCCCACGTTGCCGCACGCCATTGGACGGCGCCGTTCCCATCGCCGCCGTTTCATTGGTCGGAGGGGCTGTCGCTCACCGCCGCTTCC
>JANVCC010000043.1:2538888-2554003 GCA_025345505.1 Todiramphus chloris collaris | reverse complement strand
GGGGGGGGTTTGTGCTCCCCGAGGCCCCCCCTCGGCCCCCGGCAGGGGAGGGGGGGGGGAGCTTTGGAAAGCTCGGCTGTGATTGGTCAGCGGTAATTAGCGGGGGTAATTAGGGAAAGGGTGTTGGGGTGTAGGGGAAAAGGAGAGGAGGAAGGGGGAAGGAAAAAGAGAAAGGAAAGGGAAAAAGGGAAAAAGGAAAGGAGAAAGGGAAAAGGAAGGGGAAGAGGAGAAAGGGAAAAGGAAATGAAAAAGGAAAGGGAAAAAGGAAAGGGAAGGAGAAAGGAAAGGAAAAAAGAAAAAAAAGGAAATGGAAAGGGGAAAGAGGAAAGGGAAAAAGGAAAGGGAAAAAGGAAAAAGGAAGGGGAAGAGGAGAAAGGAAAAAGGAAGGGGAAGAGGAGAAAGGGAAAAGGAAAGGGAAAAGGAGAAAGAGAAAAGGAGAAAGGAAAGGGGAAAGGGAAAAGGAGAAAGGGAAAAGGAGAAAGGAAAGGGAAAAGGAGAAAGGGAAAAGGAGAAAGGGAAAAAGGAAAGGGAGAAAGGGAAAAGGGAGAAAGGGAAAAAGGAAAGGGAAAAGGAGAAAGGGAAAAGGAGAAAGGGAAGGGAAAAGGAGAAAGGGAAAAGGAGAAAGGGAGGGAAAAAGGAGAAAGGGAAGGGAAAAAGGAGAAAGGGAAAAAGGAGAAAGGGAAGGGAAAAAGGAGAAAGGGAAAGGAAAAAGGAGAAAGGGAAGGGAAAAAGGAGAAAGGGAAAGGAAAAAGGAGAAAGGGAAAGGAAAAAGGAGAAAGGGAAGGGAAAAGGAGAAAGGGAAGGGAAAAGGAGAAAGAAAAGGAAGGAGAAAGGAAAAAGGAAAGGGAAAGGAAGGAAAAGGAAAGAGAAGTTGGGGGGGGGGGGAGGAGGTTTGGAAGAATAAGAGGAAATAATTCTGGGATTGCAAAACTCAGGTAAGCAAAGCATCCCAAATTTGGAGGAGTGATACATCACGAGAGAAAACAGTTGTGCATTTGCAAGATGAACACCTAACATCAGCCCAGAACGGCAAGAATGGGATAACTGGAGATTTGCAATAACAATGCATAATTTGGTATAAAAATTGCCAGAATTCCGAGATGGCAAGAATAAGATAAAGGCATTCTAGGTTTGAATGAGTGAAAGAAGTTAATTCTAGAATGGCAAGAATAAAACAATTCTAGAATGGCAAGAATAAGTTTATTCTAGATTTGCAAGAGTAATACAGAAGAAAATGATTCTAGATTTGCAAGAACAAGACAACAAAATACTTTTTAAGAATAATATGCAATAAGTCAATACAGATTTGCAAGAATAATACATAAGAGAATTTGAGGATATAATAATTCTATATTTATATATATAAAGGATATAATATAAAGGATATAATAATTCTAGATTTGACAGAATAAAGCTTGTCATTCTAGAATAATACATAAAAATAGTTCTAGATTTGTAAGAATTAAGACCATAATTATAGGGTTGCAAGAATAAGATAATTCTGAATGCAAAAGGATAAAGTGATAATTACAGAATGGCAAGAATATAAAATTAATTCTAGATTAACAAGACTAAATTCATTCTAGATAAGCAAGACTAAAATAATTTTAGATTACCAATATGAAATTTATTCTAATTAATAAAAATATAAGAATTCTAAAATTGCAAGAACGAGAGAGGAATTTTTTCCTCGATTTGAAAGAATAATGTGAAAAGATGAAGTCCAGATTTTAAAGAGTAATACAGAAAATTGGTCTGGAATTGCAGGAATAAAGTAAGAAAACTTAATTTTAGGCTTGCAAGAAGGAGATCAAGTTCTAGAGTTGCAAGAATAAGGTGATAAAATAGATCTAGATTGGCAAGAAGGGATTCTAGATTAGCAATAATTAATTCTAGATTAGCAAGAAGGAATTTATTCTGCATGAGCAAGAATAATATTTAAGAAAATAGTTCTAGAAGTGAAAGAACAAGATAAGAAAGTAATAATTTGCAAGAATAATATGCAATAAGATATAAATAGTTCTAGATTTGTGAGAATAATACATACAATAACTCCAGAGTAAGAAAAAATAATTCTGTATTTGGAAGAATAAATAGAATGGCAAGAACAACACAATATTTTTTAGTATTTTTTCAAGAATAAATTTGCTCTAGAATTGCGGGAATAATATATAAGAAGAAAATAATTCTAGGATTGCAAGAATAAAAGGAAATTATTCTACATGGCAAGAACGCAGGAAAATCATTCTAGAGTTGCAAGAAGAATACAGAACAATTTTAAACCACGACAGTATAAGACAACAGTCACTCTAGAATTAGAAGAATTTCTCTACCTCCTCCCCCAGCAACACAGGGGGATGGGGAATGGGGGTTGTGGTTGGTTCATCACATCATGTCTCTGCTGCTCCTTCCTCCTCAGAGGGAGGACTCCTCATACTCTTCCCCTGCTCCAGCATGGGGTCCATCCCACAGGAGACAGTCCTCCATGAACTTCTCCAACGTGAGTCCTTCCCATGGGCTGTAGTTCTTCAGGAAGTGCTCCAGCATGTGTCCCCCATGGGGTCACAAGTCCTGCCAGCAAAGCTGCTCCAGCTTCTCATGAAGTTACAGCCTCCTTTGGGCATCTTCCTGCTCCAGCGTGGGGTTCTCCGTGGGCTGCAGGTGGGTATCTGCTACATCACAAACTAGAACACCAGAAGTTCCACCTACTCCTGAGGGGAAAAAAACTTCATTTGCTGTGAGGGTGTGGGAGGCTGTGCCAGGCTGCCCAGAGAGGCTGTGGAGTCTCCTTCTCTGGAGAGATTCCCACCCCGGCTGGACCCTGCGCTGCTGGGCCCCTGCTCTGGGTGCCCCTGCTGGATGGAGCAGGGGGTGCCACCAGAGCAGCTCCAGAGGGCCCTGCCAACCCCTACCATGCTGGGATTCTGTGATTAACCTCCATGGGCTGCAGGACAGCATCCCTCACCATGGTCTTCACGGGAATCTCTGCTCTGGCACTTGGAGCACCTCCTCCCCCTCCTCCTTCACTGACCTTGGTGTCTCCAGGGTTGCTCCTCTCACATATTCTCAACTCCTTTCTCTGGCTGCAGTTGCTCCTGTGCAGCAACTTTTTCCACCCTTGTCAAATCCGTTATCCCAGAGGTGCTGCCACCATCACCGATGGGCTTGGCCTCGGCCAGTGGTGGGATCATCTCAGGGCTCAGCCGTACCCAGCAGAGCTTTCTGCCCATCTCCATCTGCCCACAGCAGCGGCTCCGGGCTTGGCTGCATTTACGAGGGTTTCTGCTGCACCTCACCCCTTACAGCACCAAACCCCTGCTGCCACCTCCTCGCCCTGCACGGGTTTGGGGTGCTTTGTTTTTCAGCCTGGGTTAATCTGACCAGGCTAAGCCCTGCAGTACTGGAGTTGGCACCACCTGAGACAAACACCAAACTTCTTGGGCACAACAGAAGGGTCCAGGGTGATTGTTTCTGTGTTCAGGAAACATTTTTAATGGCAGGTTCACAGGTTGACCTTTGCTGACCACAGCTGAGCTTTGCATAACGACAGAACCATAGGATGGTTTGGGTTGGAAGGGACCCTAAGGATCATCCGGTTCCAACCCCCCTGCCATGGGCAGGGACACCTCCCACTAGAGCAGGGTGCTCAGAGCCCCATCCAGCCTGGGCTTGAACACTTCCAAGGATGGGGACTCCACAGTTTTCCCGGGCAACCTGGGCCAGGGTCTCACCACCCTCAGTGTAGAACCTTCCTTCCTTCTCTCCAGTCTAAATCTCTCTTTTAGTTTCAAACCATCCCCCCTTGTCCTGTCCCAACAGGCCCTGCTCAAAAGTCCCTCCCCATCTTTCTGACAGGCCCCTTCCAGTACTTTCAGTACTTTTCCTAACATCAAACCCAAACCTCCGCTGGGGCAACTTGAGGCCATTTCCTCTTGTCCTGTTGCTTGTTCCTTGGGAGCAGAGCCCAAGCCCCCTGGCTCCAACCTCCTGTCAGGAGCTGTCAGAGCCAGAAGGTCTCCCCTCAGCCTCCTTTGCTCCAGGCTCAACAACCCCAGGTCCCTCAGCTGCTCCTCACCCCCCTTGTGCTCCAGCCCCTTCCCCAGCTCCGTTGCCCTGCTCTGGCCACGCTCCAGCCCCTCACTGTCCTGCTGGGAGTGAGGGGCCCAAAACTGACCTCAGGATTCAAGGGATGGCCTCCCCCATGCCCAGTCCAGGGAGACCATTCCTGCCCGAGTCCTGCTGGCCACACCAGTGCTGACACAGCCAGGATGCTGGTGGCCTTCTCAGCCACTTGGGCCAGCAGTAGCTGCAGAGCTGACAGTGAACTATTCCCATACAAAAGCCATTCCCCCCAGGTCCCAGCCTCATTTCCCTGCCAAGCAAGGCTGCACTCCTTCCTGGTGACCCTCAACCCCACAGCTGCTGCCTCCTCCCAGCACAGCAGGGCTTGGACAGGACTTCCCAACCTCTCTGGCTGGCTACTTGCCTCCTGGGCCACTCGGGTGCCGCTCCGGCCTCCGCCCAGTACAGCCAGCTCCCCTGGGAGCCTCCCAGCCCCGCACAGACACCCACACGCCTGCAGCTGAAATTCCTGAGGAGTCCCACAGGAAGCCCAGCTTCTGTGTCTGCTCCACTTCTGTCCTCTTAGTCACAGACTCCACCTAAGAGGTGCTTTTCCCAGTGACAAATCTTGAGGCTGCTGCCAGAATCTCTCGCCCTTTCCAACGGCCTTAGCATCTCGACTGCTTGAAACCTCCCAGGGCTGCCTCAACAATCCATCCTCCTCCCTCAGGAGTTCCCTGGAGGTGAAGAGCAGCACGCAAGGACCGATTCACCCAGATCTTCCTGGGTGCTGTTGCACAAACAGGGCATGAGAAGAGCGTAGTCAAGTTATTCTGGGAGGTGTGGGAAGTTTTAATCATGGTATTGCTAGAGTAAGGTCCCTCTTCCTCAGGAAAATGCATCTCCTGGTCTTGTGATCTCCTGGCTGAACGCAGGACACCATGTGAGAGCAAAGCCCTTCAGCAGGAATGCCTTGATACCTTTCCTGTGAACAGCTTGGATTTGTACAGTTTGACAGGGGTGATTTTTAGAAGGTGGATGAAGGTTGTGCTCAGGTAGATGTTCAGCGATACCTGCAAGGCAGTACCTTCTTCCAAAGCCTCCTGCTGCCTTCCAGGATGCTCCTCACGCTGCACATGGCATTTAGCTGTCACTTGAAGGCTGGCCTAGGTCAGTTCTGCACTAAGCACAGCGGTCTTGTTCTCCCCTGAAGCTCCAACTGCCCCAGCAGTGTGCTCTGCTGTGACCCACAGAGCTGCCAAGCGTGTAATTCGCTCTCGGGTGGCCAACACCCCTTCAAAACCAACAGTCCCTCCAAGCCACCCTGTGTTCCAGGCCATGGGATGCCTACAGTCTGCTCAAGGGCCTTTTGTTCTACACTGTTTCAATGGAGCAGCTGACACAACGTGGAATAAGGGCGTGTGGTTGGTGTCTTCACCAGGAAAAAAGCCAGGACCTAATCCCTAGAATTCACCAGGTTAAGAACCAGTTAGAGACAACGCAACTCCTGGGTACACAGAAGGGTTTCAAACTTTATTGTGTCGATGCCGCAAACAACTCCAGAACCTTTCAGACAGGAGAGTAAAGAAACAAAGTTTAGGTGACAGATTTAGAAAAAAGACATTTCTTGTATCACAAAGAGATAAAAACCAAAACCATTTGCTTTGGTTAAAAAAGAAAACCCCAACAAACAAAGAAACAGCAATGCTGGTCCCTGCATGGAGTGAAGATGCTGTAACAGAACCTTTAAAAAGAAGCACCTGGAATGATGTGACCAGTTTTGAACTGGCCACACTGTAATTTCCTCTTGCCTACCCAGTTGAAACAAGTCAGGCAAAGTCCAGTCCAGTGATAGGAGTCAACGTGGTCATCTTCTGGAGGTGGAGTTCAGAGCCTCAAGTGTGATCAAAGCAGTCTGATAGCCACTCACCTTCCCTCTCCTAGCGAGAAACCACCACCAGCACAAACCACAACTGTCTGAACAAATCCTGCTACCAGGAAAAAGAAAGCAAAATACATTTTAAGGGAGATTCATTCAAGCTAAACATCGCTTTTTATTCCAACCAAAGAGAGATTCTAGAGGAGGAGGAAGAACAGCCAGGCCACCAGAACAGGCTGACAGTGCCCCCTCACCACAGGACTGCCATTTGCAGTCCTGTGGCAGCACATGGGGGTAACAAGCAGAAAACAATTTCAGGCTCCTCCGTCACCGGACAGAACTTGAGGCAGAGCTTTTGTAGCTGATCACGGTCACCCGTTACTCTGCAGGTACCTATCCAGGAACTGGGAGTAGCAGTCTAGAGAACAGAAGTAGCAGATGATGGGTGCTTCTGTACCTCCCATGTTATCCACCAGGACCACGGTGTGCGCTACGTGATGGAGATTCATGGTGACGGTGATCTGAATGAAGCTGCTCAGGCAGGCCCTTCCGCACTGGCACGTTTTAGCCACTGCCAGATCTTCACAAAGGTGGGAAGGAAGGAGATGAGAACCGTAAGGGATTCTGTTGAGCAAGAAGAGCAAGTGTGAATTCAGTACAAAAGGAACCAACGGCGCTCAAACCCAGCGACACGCCGGGTGTGCCAGAAACCCCACCTTTCCGAGACCAGAGATGGGGCCAAGCTGAAACGCTGCCACTCGCAGGATCGGGCTGCTCAGGGGTTAAACGCCCCTTTCCGAGACAGTCCCTATAACCCACGTTCCTGACCCCCTCCCTCCCAAGGTGCCAAGGACCTGACCCCCAGAAGATGCTGCAACGAGAACCAGGGAGGTGACAGCAGTCACAACAGCCTGTACCAGAGATGGAGAATGAGAGGATTCAAAAGATGAAGAGTAACGAGACAACTGAGCACGTATCTGCTCTTCCCTCGCCTCAGCCAGGAAGCTGCTCGCTGCATCTCATCCTGAGCACCCATAGTTCACTCCTCACTCTACAGGAAGAAGCAGTAGTAGCATAAAAACACCGTATCCAGAGGGAACAGGAGGTAAAATAAGCTGTTGCACAGAAATACTACACTGCAGGTAATGAATTCAGGTTCCCTTGCTGCACTACTGCTCTTTCCGTCCGTCGTGCCAACGATGACATCCACAGACGGGAACAAGAATTGCTTCTTTTTCACTTGCACGCTGTGTTTGGGCTACAAAAAGAATTTCCCTCAAGCCCTCCGTGGAAGGTGGGTAACAGCAGTGCCCAGCCGTCCCTCGAGACTCAGGGGATACCTCTCAAGGACTCACATCCCCATTACACCTACGAATTCCCAGTTCGTGCTGCGTCATTCACCCAGCTCAGACTCCTGCAGGGTTTGGTTTAGGTTTTTTCCCTATGACATGGAATCATGGAATGGTGGGGGTTGGAAGGGACCTCTGAAGAGCATCGAGTCCAACCCCCCTGCCAGAGCAGGGTCACCCAGGGCAGCCCACACAGGAACAGAGCCAGGGGGGGCTGGAAAGGCTCCAGAGCAGGAGACTCCACAGCCTCTCTGGGCAGCCTGGGCCAGGCTCCATCACTGTCACAGTCAAGAAGTTTTTCCTCCTGTTGAGGTGGAACTTCCTGTGTTCCAGTTTGTGCCCATTGCCCTTTGTCCTATCCCAGGGCACCACTGACAAGAGCCTGGCCCCTTCTACTTGCCCCTCACCCTGCAGAGATTTGGAACCATTCCTAAGATCCCCTCTGAGTCTTCTCTTCTCCAGGCTAAACAGCCCCAGGGCTCTCAGCCTTTCCCCATCAGAGAGATGTTCCAGTTCCTTCTCCATCTTTGCACCTCTCAGTTGGACTCTCTCCAGTAGTTCCTCGTCTCTCTAGAACTGGGGAGCCCAGAACTGGACACAGCACTCCAGATGTGGCCTCAGCAGTGCGGAGTAGAGGGGGAGAAGAAACTCCCTCAACTCCTGGACATAGTTTTTTTTCTGGTCAGGAAAAGCCTAACCCCAGGTCTGGTACTCGGGCAGAGTGCCACTGTGAAGACTGATTTCCAAATGTTTGTTTTCACACCTTCCCTCCTTCTGTTTTCTTCCTTTGTCAGGGTTTTTACAGCCCGTCATTGCTCCAGTTCTCATTATTAATTCTGACCCCCAGTGACTCCAGACACAATGCCTGCTGCCTACTGGTTAAACCATGTTTTGTTTTCTTTTCCATTTCAGATAATCAGGAGCACTCTGCCTACTGCTGTCTCCTAACACTCACTGACCTGGGGGTGAGGGCACGGCTTTCACTGGCCCTTGTCTCGCTGAGATTCCCAGAGACATTTCTGTTCTGTGAGTAAATATTTTCCTAAAGCCTGCTGCACAGGGGGGCTGGGTTAGTGATGAGGTATCCGTAGGTAGAAACATGGAAACATGGAACTGTTTAGATTGGAAGAGACCTCAAGATCATCAAATCCAACTGTTCCCCCAGCACTGCCAGGGCACCACTGACCCCTGGCCCTCAGCACCACAGCTCCACGGCTTGGAAACCCCTCCAGGGATCACGGGGACTCCACCCCTGCCCTGGGCAGCCTGGGACAGCCCTGGACAACCCTCAAGGGGAAGAAATTGTTCCTCAGCTCCAACCTGAACCTCCCCTGGGGCAACTTGAGGCAGATTCCTCTTGTGCTATTGCTACTGGGAGCAGAGCCCAGCTCCCCCTGGCTCCAACCTCCTGTCAGGAGCTGTCAGAGCCAGAAGGTCTCCCCTCAGCCTCCTTTGCTCCAGGCTCAACAAGCCCAGGTCCCTCAGCTGCTCCTCAGCACCCTTGTGCTCCAGCCCCTTCCCCAGCTCCGTTGCCCTTCTCTGGCCACGCTCCAGCCCCTCACTGTCCTGCTGGGAGTGAGGGGCCCAAAACTGACCTCAGGATTTGAGGGGCAGCCTCCCCAGTGCCCACTCCAGGGATCCCTGCCCTAGTCCTGCTGGCCACACCAGTGCTGACACAAGCCAGGATGCTGGTGGCCTTCTTGGCCACCTGGGCACACACTGGCTCATCTCCAGCCAGCTGTTGACCAAAACACCCCCAGGTCCTTTCCTGCTGGGCACTCTCCAGCCACTCTGCCCCAGCCTGGAGCATTGCAGGGGTTGTTGTGACCCAAGGGCAGAACCTTGGCCTTGTTGAACCTCATCCCACTGGGCTCAGCCCATCGATCCAGCCTGGCCAGACCCCTCTGTAGAGCCTTGCTACCCTCCAGCTGCCCAACAGTCCTGCCCAGCTGGGTGTCAGCTGCAAACTTCCTGAGGGTGCCCTTGATCCAGGGCATTGATAAAGATATTCAAGAGAAGTCCAGTAATGGAACTGAGCACCAACATCTGAGCAGTGCTGAGGAATCCCTCTCTGTTCTCTGGAAACAACACAGGCCTTACCAACACGCCAAACCCCCTGCAATTCTGTAAAGCTGGGACAGTAAACACGTGGACTTTGATCACTCTTTTATCAGCAAGGTCAGAAGCAGGTAAGATAGGAACCAGAACATTTGGCTGCTCAGCTGATTCCCAGGGTGTGTCCCCGTGGACACCTTTAGCACAGACTTCTGAGCAATTAACCCAGGTTTACGGGGCGCTCCCTGGCCCCGGGGCAGGAACAGGCACAGAAGGGAGATTAGGAACACTCCAAGCCTGTCTCTCACCCCCAGAAAGTACCTGTGAGTCTTTTCCAGTTTCTCTCTCCCTCTTCCCCCCAGCAGAAGGTGGGAGTAGCAGCAGCTGGTAGCGGAAGGATCACAGGCAGCGGCCCGTTGGCAGAGCTGTGTCAGCACGTGGGGGGAAGGTGAGAAAACCAATAACCAGCAGCCTGGCAAGGATGATGTTTACTTGGGGAAATAATAATCAAAAAATGACTTCAGAGCTGAGCTTCTCTGCATAGGCCAGAACACCAGCACTCCGACAGCAAAGGAAATGAAAGCACAAGGAGAAACTAAGGCAGGGCTAAGCCTGCAGCAGGTAACTTCAGCTCCAGTGGGATGTTTGCCCTCTGAGAAGCCACCTCACAGCATCTTTCTAACTCAGCCTGCGTAAGATCCCATCCTGAGCAGGGACAGAGCGATCCACGCCTGTAACTAGGAGGTGGATGTGGAAGATCACCTTTCCCAACACGCTGTTCTCACACGGGAAGGGGTAATGACAGCCTAAGGGGTGTGACACACACAGCGTGAGCACAAGATGAAGGGCAACCATGTTGGAAAGCAAAAAAGCTAAGGCCCAACACAAAATAGGATCTGTGCCACAAAATCCACCGTAATGGAAGGTCCTCGATAGAAAGTGGTTCAAGGTTGTAGAATTGATTCTTTTTCCCCCGTAGCTGGGCAAGAATATTCTGTTAGAGCAAGAATATTCTGTTTGTGGATAAGCCCAGTTCAGCCTACGGTTTTCTCTAAACTCCTCCAAGTCACCAATTTCTCGTGTTATCCTGCAGAACAAAGGGATGATTTTACAAGAGGAATTCAAAGCAACTTCAACCTTCCGAGTTTTAACAGCTGAGCAATAACCACTGATAGGAAAAAACAAGTCAGGAAAGTTTACTACTCAACAGGTTTGAAACGGAGCAGGTACAACGTGTACCTGTCACGCTGCTCTTACCTGTAATTTACGGTCGCTCTTGCAGCACACTCTAATAAAGTCAATGGTATTTTCAGCTGTACGTTGGGAACAAGCGGATTAGGCTGTTCAAAAGGATTCCCAAAGAGATCCAAGTTCTCAAGACAGAGTTTCCGAAAATCACTGGGTAAGAAAGGCAGTTTGTTCCGAGCCGCCGAGAGAAAGCGCAGACGATCTAACTGGCCGATCTTGAATGGCAACCTAATCAGCTCGTTGTCATCCAGCTTTAAATTAACGAGTTCTCGCAGCTGGCAAAACTGAATCGGGAGTGCTTTGATTTTGTTTTGGCTGAGGTCCAAGAACTGGAGTGATTTCTGAAGGGTGGAGTTGCAGAGAGCTCCGCTGAAGGACTCCAGGTGATTGTCGTGCAAATTCAGCTCCTGGAGACAGGTCAGGTCCCCGACGGTGGCCGGCAGCTGCTTAATGTGGTTGTGACTCAGGTCGAGCTTCCGGAGTTTCTTCAAACAAAGCACGCGCGTGTCGATCCGAGCGAGTTTGCAGTAGGAGGCCTGGAGGTGTTCGAGGGAGTAAGGGAAGTTTTTGGTGAGAGGATAATCCCTCCTTGAAGTGATGATCATTTTCGTCTTCGGTTTTTCCACATCCGAGGCCTTTGCCGGCACCAAAGCCGAGAGCGGGAGGGCTCCGATGTCAGTCCCTTGGTGAGCCAGTCTCACGGCCGAAAGGAAATTCTTCAAATTGCTGGCATTTGCCTGCAGGAAAACACAACCCAGGAATTAAAAGCTTATCATTATCCTGCTCGGGAGCCACTAACTCAGCAGGGCAATGAAATGGGAAAGGGCAACAACTCTTGCTGTTTCCAGGGTTTAAGGACAGCCGGCCCGCCGTCTGAATGAGAAGTTACGACCTCTCCGAATAATCCAGATCCGCCAAACCGCGCTGCGTCGCTCAGAAAAGGAACAAAGCACCCAATTCACAGCTGAAAATAAAGTACAGGGGAAAAAAAAACCCCAAACAACAAACCCCCACCAAACACCTGATGCACCGTGACTTTCCTAATCTGCAACGTGATGAAGGGATGGTTTGTAAAAACACACACGGGGCCATCAGATCTAGAACCTGAAAGCTGAGAGGAAGGAAAAGGATGGGAGCTGAGGTTAAATTCAACACAAAAGGAGATGGAAAGCTTAAGTGGATGCTCCTGGTCACACACACAGCATCGACCAAGAGAATTATTTGCAGTCCTGCAAACAACTGCTCAGTTTTTAGGTGGGATATAATGGCAGTGACAACAGAGAGTCAAACTACTGGAGCATCAGATGAGCTGTATGTTAAATAAAAGTCAAGAAAGCTGTGATACACTCTTTGTACTGGCAGAATTAACTTTCATGAATAGCAGGGGTACTGGCAGAATTAACTTTCATGAATAGCAGGGGCACCAAATGCTTCTTTTCTCAATTGCCCAGCAGGTCTCTACTCAAGCTGCCGAGCGGCTGAGAGACACTGAGGTGTAAAGTGAATTCCGAAAGAAAAAGCACGATGTGTCCATACAAACAGCTAACTACATTTGGAAGTAGGGAGAGAAAAAGTCCTCCAGATCTGTGAGGACTGAGTAAAATACAGAACTATGTATTAGAATTGAGTGACAGGCAATTTTTCTTTGTTCTCAAAGTGCAAGAGACAACAGATACTCTGTTCCTTAAGGCCGAGAGCTCTAGGTTGTTAAGTTTTACGGGCTGTTCATAAGACTTTAAAAAGAAGACTACTTTGTGTTCTGGATCCTTGAGACAATTTTCCTCCATGATAGCTTTGTAAAGGCAGTGGAGAGCTTTGTAAAGGCAGTGGAGTGTCTGTGAACCTTGTTGCTGAGAAACCTTGAGGCTGCTGAAAACAAAAAATACTAAGACACATCTAAGGGAAAAAAAAAACCAAGCAAATCATTCGTTGGAAGAGATCAGGAGGCAATTTTTGTGCCCCATCTGAACACTCAGCCACAGAAAAGACATTGGGAAGAGAGGTGAATCTGTGTTGATGCTCTGCAAGGCTCTGGTTTCAGAGCTAAACCAACGTTGACAAGGCAATCGGAGACTACCTGGCTTTCAGACCTCGTGTGCGAAGCGGCAGGCACAGACTCGCCGAAGGAGAAACAAAAACCCAACCCCACAGTGACTGGATTATTTTTGCTCCAGGGCTGAAGACTCCAGACTGATGTATCTCAACTTAATTTCTGACGTGGCCGAAAGCAGGAAAAGGCACCACCTGGCAGAGCACGAGGAGTGGGGTTTTGAGAGGCAGCTGCACGCTGTCGGTAGCCAGACCTGGAAATCTCTTGTCTACAGAGCTTTTGTCCACCTCTGAGAGTTAAGACGCCTTTCTGTAACGACAGGCTAGCAGAGAACTCATCAAACATCTTAAACTGGGTTTGTGGACTTGGAGCGTTTATGGTATCCCTGGCTTTGGAAGAATTGAATGTATTTATTCCTGGAACTTAGTAAGAGAATGAGCCTTGTGCTAAAAATGAGGAGCGAGGCTCTGGCCTTGGAGTGACTCTAGTCCTTATCCAGCTCCTGTTTCGGTAGATCCGGACGAGACTTTCTTTTCACACAAACAACACTGTGGATCATCTTTCATGCAAAACAACCACTGTGGTTCTTAACTAAATTACTACCCCAGCTGAAAGGATGTCTGGCAGAGAGTTTCCTCCCAGGCCCTGTAAGTGGCCTAAATCAGATCACAGAATCGTTTCGGTTGGAAGAGACCTTTAAGATCCTCGAGTCCAACCATATCTTGCAGCACTACAACGCAGACCTTTGCTCTCTAAATTTATATTACGAGTAGATCCTCATACAACAAGCCTCCTTTTGTCCCGAGATAAAACTTTCTGCCTTCTCACCCTTCATCAGAAACATTCAGAGTGTGCAGAACAAGAATCTATTCCCCATCTAACACAACACGCACGAGTTTTCTTTTGGTTGGGGTTTTTTTTTTGGCAAGACACAGAGCACATTTGCTTCCGATAAGGAAAACTTAAATTTAATTTAATGAAACCTTAATTCAAACTTAATTTGGACACACGCTGCCTCTTTTCTCTTTAACCCTGTAACACAAACTGCTCTCTTCACCAAATTAAGGTGCTTTCCTCGCCGCTCTCACACAAAGGTATTCCCAGATCACTGTTCCGCAAAATCGTGGGCTACTCCAACTCTATTCAGGTTTAAATTCAGTTATTGGTCTTACTTGCAATAAAATAAGTGGGTTTTTTTTCCTTTCTTGCTGGGTCACATTTGTTTCCTTCTCAGTAAGTCACTGTCCTGAGAACAGGTTCACTCACCCTGTTTCTCAAGCAGATCTTGCTGGTTATTATTTGCTTTCATTTACACCTCCTCACTCTAAGGATTTAGAAAAGCTGTCCTGCTTTCTTCTTTTACAGGGCTATAGAACATTACTGCAACAGGCACAGAAAAAAAACCCCAACCCTTAAGAACATAAAAACTGAACGTGATGTGATTTTTCTGGGTGAGTTCAGCACTACTAAAAACACTTCTCAGCTTCAAAATAATAAATAACTACACTGGTGAGTCCTGCTATCATCTGAGCACTGAGAGGAGATGGAGCCTGTACTGCTGATCTCTACCATGGGCCTCCAGCTTTGAAAATCACTGCTTCTCCACCGAGACATGAATATTTTTCAGTTTTCAGTTAGAAAAGCTGTAAGCAATGACCTCTTTGGTAGAACTCATGGGCAAAGAGCAAGACATGGCATCAGAGAGATAAAAAGGGTTGTTGTTTTCTAAATAAAAGATGAAGAACTGCAGGGAAAAGGGACCTTTCTGCTCTTGCTGCTTCTCCAGAGGGAGCAGAAAAAGGAGAATCGGATCACAGTCCAGCAAAGCAGCTGGGCCCAGCCTTCCTGGCACAAAATGAGCAGGTTTCCTTAGATTTCCCTTTTTTCTGCAGACCATTGAGGACATGCAAAGACAAGCCCCTTCACGCTGACTTGCTTCCACCTCCCATGTCAAAGACTGTTAAGATAAGACTTAGTCATTGTGTGGCATTTCTTGGACAGACCCCAGGCAGACAGCTGTAGCCCCCCAGCATCCTGACGAGCCACCCTGGTGCCTCCAGTGATGATACAGAACTGGGAGGAGTGGCTGATACCCTGGAGGCTGCGCTGCCATTCAGTGAGACCCGGACAGGCTGGAGAGCTGGGCAGGGAGGAACCTGATGAAGTTCAGCAAGGGCAAGTGCCGGGTCCTGCACCTGGGGAGGAATAACCCCCTGCACCAGTACAGGGGAGGGGGGACCTGCTGGGAAGCAGCTCTGTGGAGAAGGGCATGGGAGTGCTGGGGGACAAGTTCCCTGTGAGCCAGCAATGGGACCTGGTGGCCAACAGAACCAATGGTCTCTTGGGATACACGAAGAAGTTTTGGGCTCCCAAGTTCAGGAAAGACAAGGAACTACTGGAGAGAGGCCAGCAGAGGCTATGAAGCTGCTGAGGGGCCTGGAGCATCTCTGTGCTGGGGCCAGGCTGAGAGCC
>JANVCC010000043.1:2516219-2528888 GCA_025345505.1 Todiramphus chloris collaris | reverse complement strand
ACTACAGGCGCGCGCCACCGCGCCCGGCGCTCCTCCGGCTCGCGCTGGCGCCTCTCCTGCTTTGGCAGCGCTGACGTCACGGCGCGGGCGGGACCGCCTCAGCTCAGACTCCGCCCCCACGCTCAGGCCCCGCCCCCCGCCGGTGCCGTTCCCGCCTGCGCGCCGCGGTGCACGCCGGGAGCGGCCCGCGTTGATTTAGCGCCTGCGCCCGCCGCCATCTTTCTCTCGCAGCCAGGCGCGCAGCAGGCAGCATGGGCCACCAGCAGCTCTACTGGAGCCACCCTCGGAAGTTCGGCCAGGGATCCCGCTCCTGGTCAGTCCGCGCCCAGGGGGTTGTCCGGGTAGTTGTTGGGATCCCGCTAGACGGCGGCAGTCGCCTCGCTCTGTGTTTCCTTTTCCCTTCCGCCCCGTGCCGCCATTACCCGCCCTGACCGGCCTTGCTCTGTTCTTCCCTCACAGCCGCGTGTGCTCCAACCGCCACGGCCTCATCCGCAAGTACGGGCTGAACATGTGCCGGCAGTGCTTCCGCCAGTACGCCAAGGATATCGGCTTCATTAAGGTGAGCCCCGGGCCTCTGCTGGGGTGTGTGTGTGGGGGGGAGGTGTAGCCGTTTCCCGCTGACGCCTCTGGCCTTTCTCGCTCTTTTGCAGCTGGACTGAGCGCCGGGAGGATGAGGCTGTCGCTAGAAGCTCCCGGGGCTTCCCTGGGTCTCCCTGACACATCTACAGCATCTCGGCGCAGCCCTACTCAATAAATAGTTTCCCTGCCCTACTGATGTGTGCGTATTTGCCTTTTGTAGAGGTTATGGGGCTTCCATTCCCTCCTAGCATTACCTCTAAATAAGCCTGCTTTGCTGTCCTCAGGTTTTCCCCCGCAAAACCCTGTGGTCTCGGGGGTGCTGATGGTTGTGTGATGCCCTGGAGCTTTCAGATTTGCACCCAGAGAGGTAGAGTGATGCGCTTAAAACGGCTGGTAGGGGAATGGCCGGGCAGTTGGCTGTACCTCAAACTTTGTGCCCGAGCCTTCCTTTTGTGTTGGGGGAGTCTGGTGTTTGGGAGTATGTGAAGCCAGGTAGAATTGATACTGGAATAAGACAAGGTGCTGACATCCTGAGCTGGTGGCAGGTGTCTGCTGGAGCCCATGTGTGATGTGCTGTGCTATCTGAACTTCATCCCTTTCTTTGAAGTGAATGAATTAATACACCTCTCCCACTTCACTTGATGTTTTCAGCCACTTCAAAAGTTCTGTGTAATAGAACTGAAGGGATTTGGACAAAAAAAAATCACCTTCCAAGCATTCAAAAGACCTAGAATTATGCTTTGCAGTTCCCTCTAAGGGGGTCAAGATTGTCAGGGGGTTGTCCTGCTGCTCTGCCTGGTTTCAGAGCATCTCTGCTACAGATCACTGACTAAATGAATGTTTTAATGATTCATCAGATGATAGATGGGCTGACCCCTTCCATCTGAGCACTGTAGTTTGGGAATCCCTAGTAGCACTTTGTTCTTTTTTTGTCCCAGTGGTTATTAAGCTGAACAAGATGGGATGGTGAGGAAGGAATGGGGCTGTGCAGCATCTGAGCAGGGCTTTGAGGTGGGTCTGCACCAAATGCTGAAGTGCTGTAAGGACCAGGCTGTGGGTTGGCAGTGGTACCACAGAGCTCAGCAAGCTGCTGCTTCTCTTTGGCTGGCTGAATAAACTGGTGCTGCTGTGGTCAGTCAGTAACTGTGGGTTAGGAATTGCCTGAAACTGGGTTCCAGCCCTCCCAGCATTGTTGGGGCTCCTCTGGCCCTGCTCCACCAGGTCCCTGTCTCTGCTGTGCTGAGCACTCCTGAGCTGGCCCCAGCACTGCAGGGGGGTCTCTCTCTGCCCAGAGCCCTGGGAGCAGAGGGGCAGGATAACCCCTGTTGCTTTTGTAATCCTTTAACTCTTTAATCCTGGGATACTAAATAAGATAATAGTTACACCCTGAGAGAGAAATTGAAAGGTAAGTGCACTAGTTCAGACAATTTCCCCTTCCCTTCACCACGGGGCAGTGACATTGGACTGAGTGGATTTCTACAAGGGTTTCTCCATGGAGAACACACCAGTTGTCAAAATGCCGTGCAGACTGGTGTGTGGAAGTGCAGACCAGCCATGGTGTGCCTGCTGTAGCTTGGGAGCATACTGGAGTTCCTTTGGGCTGCTCCCATGGCCTGTGGCACACGGCGGGTGCTGGTTTGGGGTGACTCCGGGGAGCTGTGCCTGGTGCTGGTTTGGTGCAGCTGGATGATGCTGTTTGTCTCGGAGTTGCATTAAGTGGTTAAATCCCTGTTTCCTAGCTGGAAAATGGAGTATAAAGGTGAGTTTCCACACTAAATAAATGGGGAAAGAAAATAAAGGTAAAGTTTTAGTTTATGTGATTGATTATATTCTGCTTTCTGCTGATACGCAGAGTTAAAGCCCATGGGGGGCATTTGGCTTCAGTGCAGTTCTGAAAAAATAGAAACAGCAACTGCTTTTTCTAACCAGTAACTGGATTTTTATGTTGGGGGGGAAGGTGTGTGTGAGGAGCCTGTCCCTGGGGAAGAGCCCGTCTTGTTCATAAGTGTTCTATGATATTATGATATCTGTTATGATATATGTTGTATGATACTATGGTCAGGTTTGTTCTCTTTCCAAGGAAGCCAGTGAAGGGCAATGGGCACAAACTGGAACCCAGGAGGTTCCAGCTGAGCAGGAGGAGAAAGTTGTTTGGTGTGAGGGTGTGGGAGGCTGTGCCAGGCTGCCCAGAGAGGCTGTGGAGTCTCCTTCTCTGGAGAGATTCCCACCCCGGCTGGACCCTGCGCTGCTGGGCCCCTGCTCTGGGTGCCCCTGCTGGATGGAGCAGGGGGTGGCACCAGAGCAGCTCCAGAGGGCACTGCCAACCCCTACCCTCCTATGGTAGTGCTCATTCAAGCTGCTCCTTGGGCTCTGGACAAGGGTAACTGGGCAGAAGCATGAAACGCAATGAGTGGATGTGTTGCTGGGTTGAATTTGAGAGCTTCAAGCTTCTTATCCTTCTGGCAAGGAGGGTGGGATCCAGGTGCTGTGGGTGTGCAGCTCCTCTGCCTGTGCCGGGAGCAGTTTTAGGTGTATTAATAACATAGCTGTGATAATAGCATGTCTGTGTCCAGAGAAGTGAATTCCTGCTGTGCTGTCTGGGGCAGTGTCCTGACACCACGGAGAAACTGGATGGATTGCACCAAGGGTTGAATGAACAGTCTCTGAACCTGGTAACCAGCCACATCACCTCCTGCTATGAAAGATCTTAAAGATGCTCTAATCTCAAGGTTGGGTTGGCCGGGGCTCTGGGCACCCTGCTCTAGTTGCAGATGGCCCTGCTCACTGCAGGGGGGTTGGACTAGATGGCCTTGAAAGGTCCCTTCCAACCCAAGCCAGTCTGTGATTTATTTTTACTCCATGCCCCTTTTTATAGACCTCTCTAGTGTAAAATTTCAGTAGAACTACAGTAAAGGTGACAAATGGGAGGGGAGGGTGGGAAATGTCTGTGTCTCATTCTCCCTGTCAACGTGTTGGTGAGAGGAGGATGTCCCTCTGCTGGCTACCAGCCCGAGAGCTCTGAAAGCAGCAGTGGCAGCAATATCAGGACTATTTGGACACTCAAAGCTGCAAGAGGCATTAAATTCTGCTAGGAGCTGTGGATCTCTGTCCATCTTTCCTGAGCAAAGCTCCTTTCTGGTGGTAAAATGGCTTTGGGGCACCTTCTTTCTCCTGCCGGTGTGGGTGCTGCTGCAGGGCACCAGGCTGTGCTGCTCTGAAGCAGCCGAGGATCTCATCCTGAGAGCATCTGTGTCATCTACGTGATGGAAAACAAAACCCCAAACCCCTCTGTACCAAATAGCTGAGGGTAGAGAGAGCAGCAGCTTCCTGTTTGAAAACAAAGCTCAAATGCTTTTGAATTATTTTGTACACATTAAACCCCCCAAATTGTCACCTTGTAAATGCTTTCAATGTTCTTTCTCCTGTTTTGAGGACTCCCACCTCTTCAGTCTGGTGTAGTACAAACAGTGCAGTCTCCTTTACCTTATTGCTGCCCTAACTCGGTATTTATTGCCCAATAAACACTGAGGCAGAGCTGCCAAAACCCTTGAATTGCCCGAGCTCACGGTGCAAACGGCGGTTGGTTTCTCCCCAAAGCTGACTCTCAGGGACTCGCAAGGCGCGCGGATGCGAAGCGCAAACTGATTTGGAAGCCAAGCGATGTGTAAAGAGCTGCTGATTCCCCTCGAGCACAGGTAAAATCAGAATGCTCTCGAGGACTTTGCATTAATAGCAAGCAACTAAGTCATGTTTTCCTGCAGGGGGATAACGGTGCCTGCTCGGAGCCAAGTAAGAGAAAGTGATGCCTTTGCTTTCAAAGAGATGAGCCTCTAATTGCTGAAATAGAGTTTGTAGGGGATTTGGATGGTGGAAAACCCACTAAATTGCATTGGATTATGGCACTAGATAAAATCTACGGTTGTCAGAGGCTCCAGGAGGAATTTGCAAGGCTTCGGGCAAAAAGCTGGCTTTTAAACTCATCCTTATGCTGGAAAAATGAAGGTGTCTGGTGTGCTCAGGTAGGGGGAAAAGTGGAATTCCTTTGGGTAAGCAACACAGGTGCTGTGAAAGCCCAAGCCTCGTGGTGCCTGTCCTGTGTGCAGATGTGGTCTTGGGGTCATTGAGATCTGGTCAAGTGCAGCAGGTGATCTGTGGGACCAGGGTGAGGTTTAGGTTGGAGCTGAGGAACAATTTCTTCCTCTTGAGGGTTCCCCAGGGCTGTGCCAGGCTGCCCAGGGCAGGGGTGGAGTCCCCGTGATCCCTGGAGGGGTTTCCAAGCCATGGAGCTGTGGTGCTGAGGGACAGGGGGCAGTGGTGCCCTGGCAGTGCTGGGGGAAGGGTTGGAGTCAATGATCTGAAAGTTCTCTTCCAACCAAAACATTTCTATGACTCTAACCTCAGCCAAACACCCTGTTTCTTCACAAAACTCCCAGGTCCCTTTCCCTCACTGGAGGCTGCAGTGATGAGCAGCTGTAAGCTCCATGTTCTTTTCTCCAAGCACCACCTGCAGCTGATGCATGGAGCAGCCTCCCAGCTGCCCTGCGTGGAGCTTTCTCCTTGGAGGAATCCAGTGATGTCAATCCTGGGATTACTCACATCCCCGGCCAAGCCTCTGTTGCTGCATCCATAGTTATCCCAGGTTGACAGCTGGGGAGCTGAACCCCAGGGCAGAGGAGAGCCTTGCTAGGCCTGACACCTTGAGATGCTGCAAGAAGGAAAACAGCCAAAGGTTCATAGAATCACTTAAACCTCCCCTGGTGCCTTTTCCTCTTGTCCTGCCACTTGTTCCTTGGGAGAAAAGCCCACCCCCTGGCTCCAACCTCCTGTCAGGAGCTGTGAGAGCCAGAAGGTCTCCCCTCAGCCTCCTTTGCTCCAGGCTCAACAAGCCCAGGTCCCTCAGCTGCTCCTCAGCACCCTTGTGCTCCAGCCCCTTCCCCAGCTCCGTTGCCCTTCTCTGGCCACGCTCCAGCCCCTCACTGTCCTGCTGGGAGTGAGGGGCCCAAAACTGACCCCAGGATTCGAGGGGTGGTCTCCCCAGTGCCCAGTACACAAGTACAATCACTTCCCTAAAGTTGCTTTGGGCCGAGGCAGGGTTGGAACCAGTGCTTCAGATGGAGCCTTCTGAGGGCTCTTGTGTGCCAGAGATAACCCGGGTGGCACAAGGACACTGAGGAGAGATGCAAGGGGCTTGAACGTGTTCCTCTGTGAGGGGGTCACCCCATGCTGTCTCTGCAGGTCACTGGTAGTAGCACTTGGTGATGCCCATGGAATCATTTTGGTTAGAAAAGTTGTTTAAGATACAGTCCAGTCATTAACCCAGCACTGCCAGGGCACCCTGAGCCCACGTCCCTCAGCACCAACATCTCCATGACTTTGAAACCCCTCCAGGGCTCGGGTGTAACACCAGGCAGCATCCCCCCGAGAGTGACTCCGGGCTGGGTGGTACCCAGAGTTTCCCTCCACCCGCCCCACAGGCTTGTCCAGGTTTCTAGCCCCAGTGGTACCGGGGTTTCTGCTGTCCCCGGCCAGATGCAGCTTCAGTGTGCAGGGCTGAGCGATGTCGGCAATAAAAGGCAGCGTAGCAGCTCGTGTCTGGGTGCCGCAGCTAGATGGCACGGTCTGCCTGCAGATCCACAGCCCTGAGTGGCTGTCTCCAGAAATATGTGGCTTTTCCCAGTAGGTAGTAGCGTGCTGGAAGCCTCTGCTGGGAGCCAGGCTGGGAGAGCTGGGGGGGTGCAGCCTGCAGAGGAGAAGGCTCCATCTGGGGAGACCTTCTGGGGGCCTTTCAAGATTTCAACAGGTCTGTCAGAAAGATGGGGACAGACTTTTGAGCAGGCTCTGTTGGGACAGGACAAGGGGGGATGGTTTGAAACTAAAAGAGGGAAATTCAGAGTGGAGAGAAGGGAGAAATTGTTGGTGCTGAGGGTGGGGAGAGCCTGTGCCAGGCTGCCCAGAGAGGTGGTGGCTGCCCCATCCCTGGCACCATTGCAGGGGAGGTTGCCCGGGGCTCTGAGCACCCTGCTCTAGCTGCAGATGGCCCTGCTGGGTGCAGGGGGGTTGGACTGGATGACCTTTAAAGGTCCCTTCCAACCCAAACCAGTCTGTGAGTCTATGTGGGGAATTTGTCCCACGGGTGCCCTGCATTTGCTTTCTCTCAAGAAACCTGGGTCTTTGGTGCTGTGCCTGCACTGGGTGGCAGGATTGGGACACGGTTCATGGCTCTGCCCCTCTCCTCGCTTCTGAGATCCTCTGTGGCTTTGGTGGTGTCACAAGTCTGATGCCAGAACCAAAATGCCACTTCTAGCCTTTCCTTTCATCATGATTTTTATTATATTATTTTTATTATTTTATGTATTTATTCTAGTTTTAGCTCTGGGCTCTGTTTCACTGCCAGCCTCACGCTCTTCTCTTGCCTGTGCTGTCATTTTAGAGAGAAAGCTTAAAAATCATACCCCAAACAGGCAAGTGCTGTTCATCCCTGGTCAGGTCATCCCAGACTTTCTCTAATTTAAGGCTGAGCTCATCTATTTCTTTACAAAACTGTGTATCCCCACCTGGGCTGGCACTACAAATACCCCTGAACTTGAGGGCGTTTATTCCTAAATAGATTTTAGAAAGGTCTAACTCACATCTCCGTGTCTTTCCACGCGGGTCAAAGCTACGTTGAGTTGCTGGGATGATGCTGTTTGCCTGGGCCACCATGCTGCCCGTGCAGCTGCTCTGAGCGTTTCATACCGTGGTGAGAAGAACATCTTGGAAACCCCGGGCAGATGGGATTTGGCTGCCTGAGTGGGGAGTAGAAGTGCTTCTAAATAAAACGTGTTCCAAGGCTGGCATTAGGCACCAGTGGCTCTCCAATTCGTGCCGCTTGTTGGGAGCGTGCGTTCACTGCAAACAATGTTTATTTATGGTGTGTAAAAATCTATTTCAATCAAACGATTTCCATAACTGAATATTTATGCCAACAGCCACTGAATGCTCCTTGACTAAACTGAAAACTATTTATTCAGTTATAAATGTTTACTTGTTTGGTGTTAAAACTGCTTTAAACAAACTTAAAAAGCAAATGGTGCGTCTTCCCTGTTAGCGGGATTTCTGCCGTATTCCAGACAGCAGCTTCCTGAGCCATGTGTGGTATTTTGTTAGGATTGCAGCTCTGTGTTTTTATACCCTCTAATGGCACTGGTTACCCAGAGAGGTGGTGGCTGCCCCATCCCTGGCACCATTGCAGGGGAGGTTGCCCGGGGCTCTGAGCACCCTGCTCTAGCTGCAGATGGCCCTGTCCATGCAGGAGGGTTGGATGAGATGATCTTGAAAGGTCCCTTCCCACCCAAACCAGTCTAGGATGGTTCTGTGCTCAGAGTATTGATTAGACTTGCAACAGAGCAGCTGCTGGTCTCAACTGTCTTGTTCTTACGAGGTCAGATCATTTACAACAGAGCTTTATTGTACCAATCACTCAGCGCGAAGCCTTAAATAATATTGTGCTGAGTCAACTCCAGGTCAACGCCTCGTTGGTGATGCTGGAGTCCAGGAGAATCTCGTAATTAGGGTGAGTTTGGAAAATTGATGCCCTGAGGGAGCACGTTCTATATGCAGCCTGTGAAGCAGATGATTTTCTACCTCTTGAAGGGAAACCTTCATGTTTACCATGCGTCCTTCCCACGGGACAGGCGAGGTCGGTCGGTGAGCCGCAGCCGCCGTGGCACGTTGGGCTGTGAATCCCATGGGGGCTGAAAATCACCCAGAGGCAGAGCATGGCCCCGGGTACCCGTGTGCCAGCACCGGTGACTTTCCAGGTGAGCTCTTGTCAGGCTGTGAAGCCCTTGGCAGGACATCCTTGATTTGTTTTGATTGTACACCGTGTTTCTCCTCCCCGGTATTTTCTGAGCAGCAGGGGAGGTAGGTGGCAGCAGGGATAGAATTCAGGTTTGCTGCATTTGCAGGGGGCTTGCATCCAGCTCAGGTCTGTGGTTTTTGGGGAGAAAAAAAGCGCCCCATAATTAAAACCAAACCTAGGCTTTGTGGTGGGGGGAGAAAGGGGAGCTGCCACACGGAGGGGTGCCGGGGTGCTGACCACTTGTGCTCTCTCATGGGGGGACACACATAACTTGGGCCACTTCCTGGCTGTGATGAGGGGTCCAGGGGACAGAGCAGTGCTGGGTCCATCCAGGACACATTGGCCATCAGACCAATGATGGCCCACATTGGGCCATCAGGCACTGCTGCCTGACCAGGAAGTCCTGCTTGTCTTGCCTATCCTACCCCAGCCAGGGGTTCCTGGGACGTGGCCACGGCTGGTGACAAGGGGTGGAAAGCCAAATGCTGACACCTTGCAGGACTGAGCAATTTACTTACATGTAGGACACGGACTGAGTTACTCTTGCATCACTTGAGAGGCTGAAGCTGCCCCTCCTCTCCCTCTGTGCAGCTTCATCTGTCCAGCTTTACTCCAAAGCTGTGTCGAGTTGCTGCCTTCGCAGCCTTGTGGGTTTTTTCTTCTTTTCTTCCGTCAGCAGACTGAAAGAGGCTTGTCAGGCTGGGGTGGTGGCTTAAAGTTCATATTTCATTGGAGTAAAGCCACTTTTTTTGCCGCACTGAGAGCTGGTGCTCATGTTGGTGAATAAAACCAGCTCCAAAACCACCGGTGTGATGCTTCCTCCAGCCCTCTGCCAGGAAGGGTTTGTGGCAAGGGGGAAATTGGTGCCAAAGCTGGGGGTTTCTTGGATGTGATCTGACGGAGTGGAGCTGAAGTCCCGCCTCTGGTAAAAGCTTCACGCTCTGCAGTGGGGGCTTTGCGTATTCAGCGTGCTTTCCTTGCTCTTCTCCATCCTCCTCCTCCTCTGCCTGCAGGAACTCTGCAGAAATCAGGATTTTTGTACAGAAAACGTGAGTGTTCTAACTAGGATTTCACATATGCTGTAGAAATCCCCTCCTAACCAAGCGCCTGGGATCCTAACGTGTCTGCAGTGCCTTCTGATGGCTTAACTACTTTCTGTTCCTCTGTTAACCCCCCTGCAATGACGGGAAAAATGTGACCTTGCTCAGAACAGCAGTGAAACCCAGCAGCCTGCCCGTGCCTGGGGACTTAGCTTTGCTCAAGACCACTTTCTGTTTAGCTGATTTTCTCAAAGACCCGGGAACGCAGATAGATATTTTTTTGGCGTGTCTGCAGACTTTGTTTATCACCCCTTTGATTGCCTGTGCCCTGGGTAAGCGCTACACAAAACCTGGCAAATAAATGCTGTGTGACTTAGAAGAGCAGGAAATCCTCCGGAGTTATGCCGGAGTTTATGGCATCTTGTCTGCAACACCAGTGTGCTCGCACGAGCCGTAAAACTCGGTTATGGTCCCTCTCTTCTTTCCCAGGGTTTGATGGAAGGTGGCACAGCAGCCAGCGGCACAAAATCGATGCCCAGCTCGGGGCTGTGGCCGGGGGCTCAGGGCTGTGCTGGACTGGCAGGATTTGGGCTGCAAAGGCTTTGTGGGCTAAAGCAAGTCCCACAAGTGCAGATACACTCAGGCCGATATTTTCAGGTCGGACTGCACATCAGTCAGAGAGATCCTGGTAAGATCCCACATCCCCGTAAAATTTTCCACATTTTTGGGGTTATAGATGTGGTGCTTGGGGATATGGCTTAGTGGTGGTCTTTGTAGAGTAGGGTTGGTGGTTGGACTTGATGATTTTAAATGTCTTTTTCACTCTCAATGATTCTGTGATTCTATGGCTGGGATGATCGTGAGCAGATGCTGACATTTCCCCGTGCAAGGTGAAGTTGTGGCTTATCAATGTGTTTCCTCTGACACAGGCAGGTTTAGTAGCGGGAAGGGGGATAATATTTGAGGATCACCCACATTTAGAAACATGTCCCTCTCCTTTTAGCTGGTGGTTGGGTTTGAAGCCCAACCTTGGACGATTAGCACAAAGGCGTGGCTGAAGATTTGGCTTCCACTTGCGACGACCAGACATCCCTGGTGGCACTTGCCGAGCCACCAGCTCAAAACAGAGCTGTGCGGGGTGTGTCAGATGGTTCCTTTCCTTGAACTGATCACTGGGCATGAAGACATATCAGTGATAGATCACAGACTCACAGAATCACTCGGGTTGGAAAAGCCCCTCGGGATCATCGTGTCCAACCATTAGCCCTGCTCTACAAGTTCACCCCTAGACCATCTCCCCCAGCACCACATCCAAGCGAAATGCAGTACAGCACATTTATATATGATTATCTGAGAGCTGAACGGGGAGTTTGGTAACATATACGTTAGCATGCCGCAGGCAGGACTTCCTCGGGGGAGAAGCGAGGGGTTGCTGGGGATGGAGGGGATGGAGAGGGAGGTGAGGTTCTGCACCCGACTGAACCAATCCCCAATGGACCTTTTCTTACCTGGTGCTTGTGGGGTCTGGTCCCTGCACGGCGTCCGTGCTTCCTTCTGCAGGTAGTGCCAACTACAGGAGCTAATGAAGAGGAGGGAGTTGGTCACTGCTTGCTTTCGTTCTGCAAATGTCAGAGCTCCCGAAGCATATTGTGGCATTTAAAACAAATGACTGCAGAGGAGCCTTCTCGGCACAGGGTTTTATGTGGCTCACAAAGTCCCATCTGGGCTGCCAGGTGGCTGGTCCTGCGTGGCCCTTCTTCTGTGTCAAAAGCCCCAGGGATTGGTTTTACCCAGACCTAGGTTGTGGGATCTTCATGGGGACAGTGCAAAAATGGGCCGGGGCTCGTACGACCCTTAAAGCACTTTCTGCTGGGTCTCTTGTCCTTGGCAAGAGGCTTGGACTTTGTTCTCAGGTGATGGTTAAACTCCTTGCATTTCTCCGAAGCCAGGCTGAAATGTGGCTGCCAGGTGGGTTTGCAATGGTTTTTTCTTTCAGCTACCCTGACGTAGTCCTCTCTGGAGGAGCCTCAGCAGCCTTTCCCCCTGGCTGTGCCTTTTGCCATCTCTAGGCTGGAGACACTTTCTCTCCCTGGAGAACAACTGGAAGATGCAACACTTTTGCATCCGGGTCTTTTTCCACCTGCAGACATCAGCCCCAGCATTGTGGTCCAGGTGCTTCAGGTAAACTTCTCACCTCTTTTTGCCTTCAGGTCCTTCTGGGGCACACTGCCTTTCACAGCTGGGCTATAAACCACATTTCTGGATGGATATGGGTTAAAAACTGAAATTAGCACCTTGCTCTGTCTCCCAGCCCCCCTGGGATATTTCAGGGCCAGTCCCAGTCTTCAGCTGAGGTCATCCATCCATCCATCCATCCATCCATCCATCCATCCATCCATCCATGCCTGCCCCAGAACTTGCCCATGGTCTTTGTTGCACCCAGCAGCCCTGACGTGTCCTTGCAATTTGCTATTTCTACCTTTGATAGTCGTATCTTTGCAACTAAGGGGAAAGATACTTGAAGTGAGCAGTCTTGTTTGCAGACAGGCTGTCCCAAAAGTACCAGGGGAGGTGGGTGAAAGGGATGGAGCTGTGGATGTCCGTCCAGCTGCAACACAACTTTTTCTGGCTTGAGAACTGATCGAAGCGTTGGCTGAAAACTCAGTTTCTGGGGTAAGGCATGGAGAGCTGACAAATAACCCTGGAATCTTTTATTACAGAGCAGCAGTGTTCTTTCTCATCCCTGCCAGTGCCAGATTTCAAAAATATATATCAAAAAGATGATGTGTCTCTCCCACTTGTAGTTTTCTGCCTTAAAGGGTGTCCCCTCTCCTTCTGGGGGACTGTGGGTCTGAGAATGCTGCAGAACACTTTGGTGTCATGGCCATAGTTGGGGTTCCCCATTTACTGTCCCCATTTACCAGTGACTGTGCCCTGGATTGTACTGTGAGGACCCACCCTCAGAAACCTCTACCTTGGGCTGGGGTGACAGAAAAGGGAATAAAAGACAGAAAATGTAACAGGAAATAGTAATTCTTTGGTGTTTTTCTACCAGAGGGCTGAGTGGATGTGCTGTAATAGAGCCAGGAAGGGCTTTGAGCATCAAGAAGGCATAAAATTATGTTTCCATCTGAACAGGAGGAGAAAGTTGTTTGGTGTGAGAGTGTGGGAGGCTGTGCCAGGCTGCCCAGAGAGGCTGTGGAGTCTCCT
>JANVCC010000043.1:2423402-2503381 GCA_025345505.1 Todiramphus chloris collaris | reverse complement strand
GCTGTGGCTGAAGTTGAAAAAAGAAAATAAATAAAAATCATCCCTTTATAGCAAAGCAGCTGCCCGGGGATGACATTTATAGAGAGAAATGGCAAAGGGAGTTTCAGGTGGTCCGTGACAGCCCTTGCTGAAAAGATCCATTATCTCTCTCCTCTGCATCTTTTCCCCATCCTTCTGCACTTCAGCTCATCGGCCGGGCTGTCAGAGCCCAGCTTTTCTGTGGCAACTCTGGGAGCTGGTGGCCTCTCTTGCTTTTTGTAGCCTAAACTTGGGTGTTGCAGGGGGTGGGGGGGGATGTCAAATCCCTTAAGGATTTCTTAATACTAACTTCCAGCTCGCTTTAATCAGCATTTCTAACGACCTGCGATGTGCAAGTCGCGCCCGGGGAAGGTGCGGAATCGCCCGGTATTTTCTGTTTCCTTGCAGTGAATTTGCCATCCTCGAGTTTCCTACACCATGTCTGTCCCCTCCTCCTGCCTCTGCGTTTATTCTTTTTTTAGGCTGTTGGATAACTAGGAAGGAGATAAAAGCAGATTTATCTGTGGAGAGTGGAAACACAAATAAAAAAACGCCAGCTGAGCCATGGGGAGAGTTAAAGCGGCGCTGGCAGCTCCCTCCCCCCATCTCCCAGGAAGGTATTAAACTTTAACAAGTAAATGAAACTAAGTTTGCAAAAAGGTGTTAAAAAAATTGCACAAGGCACATTTTCTTGCTCTGTGTTTGCTGTGATCTCTGCTCGGCTGACAAACCCACCCGGGGTGCTGGTGTTCCGGCGGTCCTCGGATGTCCTGCTGCACGTGGCTGGCGCGTGGAGGAAACCTGGGTTAAACAGTGTGAAGCCTTGGATAGGAACCTGGACAGCTTAGAAACAGCCCTGGCATCTCAGTTTAGGGGGATTTTTTTTGCCTGGAGGAAAAGCATCTTCAATCAGCCACCCAGGGAGTAGTGATGCCCGTCGGGGACACCCTGTGCCACTTACCCCTGCTTTTAATATCTCCCCTGCATTAACACAGCCCCCAGGGATTTTGGTGGGGTTTATAAGGTGCTACTTAGCCCCCAAACCCTTCTGCTGGGGTTTTAACAGCTCTGACATGCTCCTTTCTATCCTGCACTAACTGCCAACAGGGGAAAGGTGTTTGGGTCGGTGGCGTGGCCGCTGTCGGTGACGTTGGTGACGAGGGCGATGAGCCCACGGTGCCTACACAAGGTGTGACCTGCAGCCAGGGAGCACTGAGCACCTCCTCACATGGCTCTTTTCCCAAGAGTTTTAGGTCCCCGTGATCCCTGGAGGGGTTTCCAAGCCGTGGAGCTGTGGTGCTGAGGGCCATGGGTCAGTGGTGCCCTGGCAGCGCTGGGTTAATGGTTGGACTGGATGGTCTACGATCCTGAGATGCTGCGTGAGAGGGAAGTTTGTTGTGTCCTTTCTGTCCCTCCAGTGGGTGCTGCATAGGGACCATGGTGCTCAGTGTTGAATAAAAAGGTGGCTTCTGAGTGGAGAAGGCTTGACCACATCTTTTTATGTCCCAGTGCTATGCAGGTGTAACGAAGCTGCTCGTGCTCAGACGCTGCTGTTCAACTCCTTTGCTCGTTAGCTTTTTTTTTTAATCGCACTTTTATTCCTCTCCTTGGCTGAAATACAATATTAAAGACATAATACATTTCACTCCGTGAGATGAAAACAGATTTAATTAATGGCAATGAGTCGAAATTCAAAGGGAATTCTAATAAAGCTGGGTCAGGAGGAGACACTGAGTTGCCCTGGGAGATTTTCTCTCTTGCAAGTGACCTGTGGGGCTGTGACAGGATCTACCTGGGCTGTGCCTGGGATGGAACCTGGTGCCTGTTTGGCCTGGGCAGGATGTGTCAGCTCCGTGGGTTCCTCTGGGTGATGCGTGTGTCTGGATTTGGAGGTGAGGATGTCAGTAGATGGAGCTGTTTATTAATGTTTCCCAGTGATTTACAGTGCGGAAGGATGCTCTGGTGCTGCAGAGAGGCTGCAGGCACTGATGGACTTTGGGAAGGGTCCTTGTCCCGTTCCCGTTTATCTGTGCCACATGGGGCTGTTGGGAGCATGGGGCAAATCCCTGCCCAGCTCCCCAGGAAAGCAGATTATTTGCCTCTGCTATGAAGGCTGAGTGGGTGACCAAGGGCAGGACCTTCCCCATGGGAACATCTGAGATAGATGCAGCAGTTGGATGTCCAAGAGATGTGTCACAGGGATGTCCATGGCCCCATAGAATTGTTTTTTGTTGGAAGAGACCTTTCAGATCAAGTCCAACCATCAACCCAGCACTGCCAGGCCACCACTAAACCATGTCCCTCAGCACCACTAAACCACGTCCCTCATCAACCCTCCACTGCCATGTCAGTGAAGACACAGCAGCGCTGTGTGGGTGTTCTAGTGTAGTTTTTGGGTCGAATTCTTACGTGGAAGTTGATGGGATGGTGAGATTTAAGTGGTTAAGAGAGAAATCTGTTTGACTTCAAGGGTATAGAATGAAGATGCAAACCCTATGGTGCCAGTTCAGACCACGCATCTCACCCAGCACCCCTCTCCGCTGGCAGCCAAACGTGGGAAACCAGGGGAAGCAAAGATGAGCACCCGCACCACTTCTCCATCTGCAGCTGGTCTCTGGGTTGGGGCTCCTGTTTCAGGATCACCCGCAGTGATTAGACACGGGATGCCCCAGGGTCGGGCACATCTGATGGCAGCAGAGTATCATCCCTCACAACCTCCAGGTCTGTGCTCTCCTCTTGTGCAGGCATGTGGGAAATTATCCCCGGCTGCCACAACACTAATTTTAATTTTAAAGAAATGAGCCATGAACTGTTGAAAATAATAATTTTCAATATGAGCACCTGAGAGGCTGCTGTGGATATCTGCCAATAGATTAATTTTATCTTAAATTCCAACAGGCTGAAACCCTGCTTATTAGTAATGTAGAGAAGAAATATGTGAGGCAGTTGGGGAACAACAGAGGAACCCATCGGTAAGGAGGACTGGAGGGAGATACACCTCCTGTCCTCCTGCCTCCATTGAGGTCTTGTGGAGAGAACTTCATTTTTGCTTATTTTTAAGGCCTTGGGTATTCTGTTTGGAATAGTCATGAATTTTGGCTACGGCCAAGGAAACCTTAAGAGTGGCTTGAGTTTAAACACGCAAAAAATGCCACTGCAGAGCCTGAGGGTGACCCTGAGATGGCCAATGCCCTGCTGGCAATGGGGGGAGACCTTTGTGTGGAGCTCTGAAGTTGCCTTTAGTGTCTGAAGAAGTATATTTATTTTAGTAATTTTATATTAAGTCATTTGTTACATATCTGCTTGATGCTGTGATGTACTAGAAAATTATATGTGCATGTTGAGGACAAACTCTCAGGAAATGCTAGAAGATATGGGTTTAAACCAGCAGTAAGAGTCCTGCAGCATTCAGCAGGTTATAGACCAAGTATCACAATTTCAGTAAACTGGAGAAGAAATTGTTGGTGCTGAGGGTGGGGAGAGCCTGTGCCAGGCTGCCCAGAGAGGTGGTGGCTGCCCCATCCCTGGCACCATTGCAGGGGAGGTTGCCCGGGGCTCTGAGCACCCTGCTCTAGCTGCAGATGGCCCTGCTGGGTGCAGAGGGGTTGCACTATCTGAGCTTTAAAAGTCCTTTCCTGCCCAAACCAGTCTGTGATTCTATGATTCTAATGAGATTCCCCCTGGGATGGGCACTGGGTGCCAGCATGGGGTCCCCACTCCTGCACACTCAGCATTTTTGCCTAGTGGGCATCTCAGCTGCATTGCAGAGGCTTTGAGCGCAGGGCTGGGCATTGCAAGGGGCTTTTTGGTTGGAGAGGGTCCCTGAACAGCATCTCCCACCCCGCTGCTCTGGACCTCATGCTCCCACAGACACAAAGTGATGGGGTCAGCTTCTCCTGCTCCAAGCATGGACGGAGAGAGGGGCTGCTGAGATGTGTTTCCATGGAGCAGCTGAACTGGAGATGAATATTCCCCTGAGCGCCGATAAAATGCTGGAGTTGCTGTAGCAACGTGTTTGGAGGTAAAAAAAAAAAAAGAAAACAACAAAAAAGAAGCCAAAAAATGAGGTGGAGAGGAAGTTTTTAAGAGGGGAGAGTTGCCTGGGTGCCCGAGGTGGCCTGGGGAACTCAACTTGGGAGTTGCAGCCAATGGCCCAGGACAGCAAGTGCTGAGCCCCAGGGCTTTGGAGCAACCGCTCCTGAGCTCCCCCATCCCTACTCCCATGAAAGACAAGGAGTTTTCCATCCATTTGATCTGCATGCTGCTCATTTGCTGCAAAGCTGGAGGTAAATTTGCTCTTCGACTCGGTGTTCGTGTCTGATTTAGTAAATTAGACAGACCTGGGGCTGCAGCTCTGATGCCTCTTTTGGGCCAGTGCTAAAACAATTCCTGTGGCCACCCTGTCTGGGAGATCTCAGGTGTTTGGAGGCAGGCTCATCCCTATGGAGCTCTCTTTGAGATTTCAGAGGTGAAATATTTCCTTTCCTCTTTCTGTTTTGGTGTTGGCTTTTATTTATTTATTTTTATTTTAATTTTTTTATTTATTTAATGTGAGCAGAGCACGGCAGTGATTTGTGAATAGTGATGTTTACGGGAGTTTTCTGGCTTGATGATGCTCAGCATCATCGGTAGGAACTGGAGCAATGCTGAGCATCCTTTCTTCATTTTTTTCCTGGCCTGAACAAGCATGAAACCTTCCAAGGAAATCCCTTCCCTGGAGCTGGAAAAGCAAATCTGATTGCTGTCATCTTCAGCCTGAGAGGCAAGTTCTGTGGTGAACGCTGCGGGGTTTTTTTTCACTTCCAGTCCCAGGAGCCCAGTCCTAAATTCCCAGCTCGTTTATCTGCTTTTTCCCTAATTCCTCTTGAACGTTTCCCTCTTAGAGCACGTAACAGCAGTTAAGAAATAACGCATCCTGGAGGGTTTTTTCCCTCCCGGCTGAATCATGTTGCATAACTGATGTGATCCCAAGCAGGGCTGGAGCCTATTTTTCTGGTTGAATGAACTTTTTGGGAAGGTGCTGAACTCATCCTGTGCCGTCTGGGGATGCTGCTGGGTGAGTCAGGGGTGGTCCAGGGTTGCCTGGGCTTGGTCCTGATAACAGAAAGGTTGGAATTGAGCATCTCCATCCCATGCCCCATGGAGACTCATGTTTCCTCCTGTACCCTTGGCTTTTCCAAGCTGGTTTTTCATTCCTCCTGGTGCAGTGGTGGTGATACTGGAAAGCACATGAAATACAGCTTCCACCTCTGTGAGACAAGCTTTTCTTCCTCTCTAACTGTTCAGTATCTAATAATAACATGCTATTGAAGTTGTTTTGCCTTTGTATTTTTGCTTTGCGGCACAGCCTTACTCTTTGCATGATATCCATCTTAACATCACCTTGGATAAAGCAGGATGCTGCTAATTCCATATTACGGGATTATTATGAACTCGTATAAATTAATGATGCTTATAAATATAGTCCCATTGAAATCCTTGACACTGCACATTAACCTGGTAGCTGAGCCATAAAATGCAATGTATATTAAAAATCAGCAGCCTGCAGTTGCTGGGCTTTCAAAATAGCCAGTCTCTGTGTGACAGATACGGCGCAAAAGGGTTCGGAAAACCCTCAAAGAAAGCAGGAGCACTTTTATGATGAAGGCAAGGCCTTTATATGGGAGGGCTGCCACTTGGCTTGGAGGGTTGGGTGGGTATTAAAACATGTAGAGCCCTTTTTAGCAGAATTTAGCTTCCTCTCCTGCTCAGCCAATGTTCTACCTATTGGGAAGATCCCAAAGAGTTTAGGGGTGCTGGCAGTGTTCGAACCTGGGTGTTGAGGGGATCTCTTTTACCTCTGGCTATTGCTGTTTTGCACTGCAGGATAAATCTTTGCAAGAGATGGTTTCCTCCTGAGCACCCTGCTCTAGTTGCAGATGTCCCTGCCCAGTGCAGGGGGGTTGGACTGGATGGCCATGAAAGGTCCCTTCCCACCCAAACCAGTCTGGGATTCTGGGATTTTCCGGGTTTCACCACTTCGCTGCAAGAGCCAATAAAACCAGCCCCTTCCCAACAACTGCCTGGTTTTGCAGTGTGCTCAGCCACTTTGGATTTTTAGGGCATGTTGGAGTTTTTCTTGTGATTTTGTTATAAAAAGTCTCCCTTGGCATGAACCATTCATTTCCTTCTTGTTTCCTCCCATAACAAGCCCCATCTCTGGACCTGGCTGCCTCAACTGCCCAGCCAAAGCCCACATTTATATGCTCTGCTCCCCGTGCAAGCATGTAAACCCGGAGTTGATGTGCCCACCAGTTAATTAAGCATCCAAATGAGGGAATTCCACATGCTGTTTAGGTAATTGCTTCTGAACATCACTGAAGGGATCGGACTCTGTCAACGCACGGTGCCACGTAACCTGATGACTTAATGGCATGGGCTGGCTGCCAGCAAAATGCATCCGTGCCAGGATTAGGGTACCACGAGGATGTACGTTGGGTTTGGCTTGAGCCAGGCTTCTTGTTCTGTGAAAAAAGGTGAACTGGGGGAAGCCTCATGTACAAGAGCTGAGTTTGAGCAGTATGAAGTCGGCACTGTCACCTCTTGGACCACAGCTGTTTGGAGGGAACATGCTTTGGGACCACTGTGGTGGTTTGGCCTTGGCTGGATGCTGGGTGCCCACCCAGCCACTCTATCACTGCCCCCCTCTCCTCATCTCAGCTGGACCAGGAGGAAGAAAATAAGATGAAACTTGTGGGTTAAGACAAAGTCAGTTTAATGAAAAGAGAGGCAAGGCTGCACGCAGAAGCAAAAGAAAACAAAGATTTATTCTCTGCTTCCCATCAGCAGGAGATGTCTGGCCCATTTCAGGAAGCAGGGCTCCAACCATGCAGTGGTTGCTTGGAGGACCAGCTGATGCCCCCCACTTTTCCGAGCTTTTCTGGTTGAGCTGACATCACACGGTGTGGAACATCCCTGTGGTCACTTTGCTGTCCCAGTCGTGTCCCCTCCCAAGGTCTTGCCCACCCCAAGACCGTCAGAACCCCAGCCCTGGTGCCGTGCGAGCCCTGCCCAGCAGCACCCACAGCACGGGGGGGGTTCCCAGCACCTTTCCAGCTCCCGGTGCAAAGCACAGCACTGGGGGAGCTGCAATGGGGAAAATGAACCCCAGCTCAGTCAGACCCGCAACAGGAACACAAAATTCCCTCCTTCCCAGTGTGATGAAACCTCCCGGGATGTTACCTGTGCTGTTTCTGTCTGTTTCTTCCTACATCTCTCCGTGGAGCCGGCGTGACGCTGCGATGCGGCAGTTCCCGGGCGAGGGGAATGTGCTGCCCGCTCCCTGGGGAGCTTCGGTGCTCTCCCCCCCCCAACTCCTGATGAGTTTACCAACTGTATTTGCATCCTTAATTACTAGCCTTTATGCTAATGATGTTTCTTCTTGCTGTCGCTGTTTAGAGCTCCAGCCTCGGCGTGCTGGAGTGAACTGTCTGTTATAAAGATAGATGAGATGCAACCAAGATATTGCCATGAATATTCATCCCTTTGGGTTCTGGAGTAATTCTTCCTTGGCTCACATGCACACCTCACCTGTTCTGGTTTAGGGCAGTGGAGTTTGTGGACAGGGTTGGCAGGTGAAACAGAGTCTTTTGCAGAATTCTTGGAGAAAGCCAAATTTTGGGGGGGGGGTTTCGTTTTGCAGCTGAGATAAAAATACCCAGAAATTTGCTCTGAGATGGGTGTGGGGTGGGCAGGTGGGGATACCTGTGCTCCTGGAAAAATGCATGGATGGAATTGGTCTTGTAGTAGCAGGGGGCTATAAACTGTGGCTACAAGCATCAGTCCTTTGGCCCTCTAGCCCTGTGAGCTGTGTCTACTACAACATCAGTGCTTAACAGCAGAGGACTCAAGTTTGTCGACTTTTCGGGTTGATGTGGAACAATGAAAGAGGTTACAAGTTTATTTTGAAGGTTTTCATTTAAAAATAATCTGGAAGGGGAAAAAGTCCTGTGGTTTATTTATTTATTCATTTATTTTTACAAATTCTATTCTTTTATTTTGTTGTTGCGTTGGGTTGGTTTTTTTTTCTTATTTTATTGTCTTTTTCTGCATCAGTTCCCCTTTCTCTCTCTGGTGTGTCTGGTCCCTGTGCCCCGTGAAGAGGTCAAAGAAAACATAAACCCCATTGCTCTTTCTCCTCGGGCCTCCCTGAAGAAGGATAACGATTCTTAACCCAAAAGGCTCAGTATGTGGAGCCCAAAATCATTATGTGGAGCCCAAAATGATGTTTTTTTCATATGTTTCATGAAAACTAGCCCTTTCTGACCATGCTTTGCCCACTTGTTCCAATGTCAGACCTGCAGGCAGTACCTGACACTTGCGTCTCACCAACTGCTCCACAACATTGTCAAGTAACAAAGGGTCAAAGACTTTGGTGTTGCCCATGCTGGAAAAGAAAGGGCTGAGTCTAGATTTGCCCACCCAGTAAATGAAACCATGATCTGGGCTTTCCTGCAACCCCAGCCCAAGTGGGTGCAGGACACAGAGGTGATGTTTCAGTTAGAGAAATCAAAGCTATCATCTTGGTTTGTCCAAGCGCGGTCACAGCTTTAATTCTTCTACTGGTGGTGATGGGTCTCTCACCTGCACCTACTGCTTTTTACCCCTCTGGCTGCTTTTTTGGCCACCCAAATCCTGCTGGAAAATTACACATGTCATGGTACGCCAGATTTTTGCAGGTGACAACCAGCAAACCCCAGAGCAGCACACCCAGAGTGCCCCAAAAGCCTTTTTGTCCTTAGTCTAACACTTCACTCAGATTTAACGAACCAAGGCAATAACATTTTTGGGTTTGAGCTGTTTCTACCCCTGTCTGGGCAGCTGGTGGTGGCCCCAGCTCCCCCCATCATTCAGCTGCCCCAGACAGCATCTTGATGTGGGACTTCTTTTGATCCATCACCTGGAAGCGGTGGGGGCTTCTGCCAAACTTCATCATTTTCTAATAACCATTTTTATTACTAAATGCTTGGGGTTTTTTTTGTTTTTTTTCTTAATGAGAATTAACCCCATTATTTAATCCTGTTGCTTTTATCTTCTCATATCAGAAAGAGACCATCCCTGTCCTAGTGGAACCCCTAAACCAGGTCGGTGATGCTGCCAAAAGCCTTTTGCTGTCTGTAGACTCACAGCTTCTCCTTCTGCTTTCTACCTGGGCTTCTCGTCTTCACTGTGATGGCAGGAGGCAGGAGAAAAGTCACACAAACCAGGACACATCCTGACATGTGCCACGTGTCCTGCTGCTGCAGCCTCCTCCATGGAAGCTGCTGGTCCCAGCTTGGAGACGTAACTGGGGGAGAGCCTGGTGCAGGGCTCTTGTTTTGGGATGCGGATGGAGTTGGGTGTGATGTGGGTGAATGTTGGAGGTATCTCAGGAGGCAGGTGGGACCACGCTGCTGGCAGCTGGCTCTGGACCAGGCTGGTGCTGGTTGGAGATGGGGGGTTCACAGCACGGACCCATTGCACACCGCTGCTCAGTCGCTCTGCAAGCTCCAGGCCTTTCATTTCTCATTTTCTTTGTTTTTCCACCACCAACCTCCACCCCCCCCATCTTGCCTTCAAAGTTGGTATTTATTTTAAATGAAGTGAGCTTCTCTTCAAACAAACCCAAGCCACGGATGCTATAATTAGCAGGATATAGTAATTTTTCTTCAAGCATAATTGGAAGGTTTACCATTTAGGGATAATACTTAAACTATCCTATTTTATGGCTCATTTGCCAGAAAATGCCTGTGAAGCTTACAGCTTTATCAGCCCTTATCAACGGGGAAAGAGTGTCAAAGGAGGGTGTTTCTGCTATCCGGTGGTAAATGCTGCTGCTGCTTCTAAATCTTCTAATTTTACTAATTTCTGTTAATTGAACAGTCTCCCCTGAGTGTTTGGTGATAAGGAGTTGCTAAAGCACTCCCAAAAACTCACACAGGGACCCACTGCAGGGGCTGAGGATTTCCAGCTCTTCTAGGGTGGGGGGTGTGGGCTGCTTTTTGGCTGGGCTGAGTTTGGGTGGGTGCCCTCAGCCCTGCCTGCAATGCCCAGCTCCAGGAGGTGGTTTAGTCCTGACCACGACTGAAGCGATGCCATTCAGATGCCCACAGTGTGCTATCCTGATTAGCTGCTTAGCTCACTAGCCAGGCTTGTTTTCCCTTCCTAATGAGCCTAAATTAAATATACCTGATGGGTTCTCCTGGTGCAGTTCTGCCTTGTTTTGCTGAAGGCATAAAAGCAGCTCCATCCCTTTTCTTCCTCCTCCCTGAGCTGCAAAGCAGGAGAGGAGGGTCTGTTGGTGCTGACCAAAATCCAGCAATGCTGACCCAGTAGGCACCAGTGCTGATCAATATCTAAAGGGTATAACACACTTCTGGGCTCGGAAGTTTTGCTTGGAAAGTGATCTGAGTTGTATTAACTTTTAATTTATATATATTTTTTGGATGCTTTTCTGGCTTTACTGGAGATTTGTGAAGCGCTGTGGCCTTGGCAAAGATCAATAGACAGCCTGTTAAACAAAGAGTCAAAATTTACTGTTTGGATGATTTCAGGGGAAAAAAAAAGAACTTGAAATATGTAATGTACTATTGTGCAAAGTTCCATAACAAGGAAGGAGGAAAAAAACCCCATCAGAAAATAAATGTGAGACACACCCCAACACCCCCCTTAGGTCCCATGAAGCCTTTAATTAAAACCCTGAAGAACTGTATTTGTACTGCTTGGTGAAAGAGCCTGAAATACCAGAGCAGAGGGGGGGGAGGCTCCAGCTCTCTGCTGTTGCAGCACAGTTGCATCTGCTGCCTTGCCTTAACCCACCGAGAGCCACCCAAACCCCAGGCAGATGTCCTCCCTCTCTCCCACTCCTCACTACAAAGCTCTGCTGGACTGTCTCCTTTTGGTCATTAGAAACTCTCTGTTTCCAGCCTGAATGTGTTTGTGAGCAGATTATTCTGATATTTCCCCCTTGTTAACATTTTCAGCCTAAATAGTTGTGGTTTTGTTTCCCTACCGCTCTCCTTTCCTGGCTGCCCTTTGCAATGGGAAAGGAACCAAACTCTGAGACTCTCTTCTGGGTCCAAGTTTTCCTCCTAACCCTCCCTTGTGCTCCACGTCAAGTGGATCTTCTTTTGGCTGCTTGGGATGGATTGCACAGCATCCCAGTTCACCTCTTATCAGTGCCTGGGAACAGGGGTTTCACCGGGGCTATTGGAAGGCTCTCTCCCAGTTCAGCTCATGGAACCATTAACTTCTCCCTGGGGCTGCTTTAAGCCTGTGCTCTGGTTCCTTGTGTAAGTTTTGGTCTTCAGCATGACTCCTTGTGCCCAAATGTTTCAGGCATTCATAGTCTCTGACCTTGGGTTAGCTTTAGCTCCTGTAGCAGGTACCCTGGAGATCTCAGCTAACTGTAGAATCTACCCCAAAATGCACTGACTTCTGATTCACTAGGTGCACATGCACCCTACTGCAGAGGGTTTAGACACTGGTTTTAGGACTTGTGCTTGCTGGGTGTAAAATACACTGCCCATACTAGCAACACAACTTGAGCACCACTTGGCTGGGTGGTTTAGCAACTGGAAACAGACTGGAGGGCTCTCCAGTACCAAGAATGATAGAATGCCTTGGGTTGGAAGGGACCTCTAAAGGACGCCTAGTCCAACCCCCCCTGCATTGACCAGGAACATCCTCAGCTAGATCAGGTTGCTCAGAGCCCCATCAAGCCTCACCTTCAGTATCTCCGGGGACAGAGCCTCCACCACCTCCCTGGGCAACCTATTCCACTGTTCTACCACCCTCAGAGTAAAGAACTTCCTAATGCCCTAATCCATCTCTGATACCAGAAATCCACCTCCGTGCAGGGAGTTAAGTGATGCTCCAGACCTCGTGTTGGCTCCTTGCATGGGCAAACCCCAGTCCTGAGCCAATTGTTTGACCCGTGCCTGTTCTTTAGCTCAGCAGGAGGAAAGTATTGCCAGGAACGTGGAGTGGAGGTGGTGGAGCAATCCCGTTATATCTCTCTGGAGATAATGAAGCCAGGAACGTTTGCTCCTGCTTGATGGCTTAAATTTACAAAAGTGAACAATAATTTTTCAGCCTCCGAGAGTGAACTGTGGGGGAAACAAACCTGCCTTATTGACTTTTTCAGCTGGAGCAGTGCAGGGAACATTACTTAGAGCTCCACCACGCTAAACTCTAATCCCTGGAGATGCCTTTGTTGATGCATAAGCTGTGACCTCAAATATTGACTTTATAAAGTAATTGAATCCCAGAATCATGTTTCAGATGAAAAGCACTTGACAAATGACTATAGGAAGGAGACGAGCCCAAAGGCCCGAGTGTGGCTGCAACGGGATTTACTCCACTCGAGTCCAGTCAGCCTCTCTGGAGAAAAGTCCACACCAGGCAGCCCTGCTCTAGGTTTGGGGTAACTTGTGGGGCAAGAAGGGATGGGTCTTACTTTTTCCCCCCCCTTCTTTTACAGGAAGAAGGATAATAAATCCTTCTGGCCCTAGGAGAGAAGTGGAGACAGAGCACCATGTAGCTTGTGCAGAGTGAGGGGGAACATTTAGCGATGGGGGGATGCGGTAGATCTTTGTGGATCACGGAATGATGGGTGTTGGAAGGGACCTCCAGGGATCACCTTGTCCAACCCCCCTGCTCCATCCAGCAGGGGCACCCAGAGCAGGGGCCCAGCAGCGCAGGGTCCAGCTGGGGTGGGAATCTCTCCAGAGAAGGAGACTCCACAGCCTCTCTGGGCAGCCTGGCACAGCCTCCCACACCCTCACACCAAACAAGTTTTTGAGAATCTTGAACTTGCCCTCTGATCTGTCTTAGTTTACTTTCATCCATGGTTGATAATATCTAGTTTATGCACCAAACTTGATTTTCAGAGGAAGTCATGGCTCCAAAGCTCTGCTTTGCCCTTGTGTGACCGTGCCCATCTCATGACACGCCACTGCTCAGAGCAGCTACTGAAAGGAAAAGGGGAGGATCCAAACAGGGAGATGCTGCAAAGCCAGAGGATCACAGTGAGACTCTGGCATGGCTCGGGTCTCACCCCTGAGGCACTCCCCTGGAGCCCAGGGATGGCTGGGGCAGTGGGGTATGGAGATGAGAAGCTGCAGGAGGACTTGTGCATCTCTCGGTGAGAAATGATTTCGCAGGCAACGCCGTGGCCCAATGAGAGTTCCTTTCTTTCTCCACCCTTCAAAACAAATTTCCCTCGTTAATTTAAGAGGGCATAATTATGTCATTATTTCAAATGGCTCCATTTAAACAAGGCCTTATTTCTGACTTACAAATTGTTACCTTGCTCATCCCGCAATGACTGTTTTTCTTGTAAGCGTGTTAACCTCTCTGCTTTCTTTACTCAGCCGTTTTGCATAATGTTATAATAAGCATTTAAATAACTGCAAAGGTTCCATCAGTTCTTGCTTTCATATCTTGCCGTCGCTACGGCAACTCGCTGTACTTCTCTGGTTATTTTACCTTTTTCTTTTTTATTATTTTTTTTTTTTTTGAGGCTGGAGTTTCTCAGCCCAGTCGCTTCAAGATTGAGTCGGATTCTCCGCTTGTTTGCACGTGTTGGTTTTGCTGCTGGACGACGATGGTTGTTTCACTGTTGGTGACCAGTGAGGGTATTCTGAGCTGGGAGACAGAAAGATATTTCCATTTTGCACAGTGCACCAGAGGACAGTGAAATACACGGTGGTAATCACCGGGATTTGGAATCCCAGGCTGAAATCAGGGCAGGTTTAGTTGAGTTCAACTAAACTTTACCAAGTGGTCTCGTCCTGGTGCTGCCATGAGGGGATGATGCACGACATCCCTTGCAGAAAAAGACCTTGTGAGGATATTTTTGGCAAGGCGCTTGTTTAAAATGAATCTTAATATCTTATTTCTCCATTAAAAAAAAAAAAAAGAAATGAATAAGCATCTTAACTACATCCTAACCCCGGGTGGTATATATAGATCTGACGGACCCAGGCCACGGGCTGTGTAAACAAATGGTAAAACTTAATGCCAATTGCTAAAATGAATCTGGGAAGGACTAATTCAACGGGACTAATCTGCCATTGGCGTGAAGTTCCAGCTTGTCCGGGGACATAATCTTTCCTGGCAAAGCTGGAGTGAACAGAAGGTAGCGGCGAAGGCTCGCGGTTCGTGCCAATCTGCATTTCCATCTGGAAGTAGGTGCTCTCTGATAATAAAATGGCAAATGAAAGAATTCCAGAGAGGCTGCTCGTTCCCCCACTCCCCCTCCCCAAATATAACGTGCTGATGTGCCGCCGCACGGGAGCGGCGCGCTGGGGAAGTGACACAGATGGAGCAGAAGGCAAAATAAACCCCTAAACAAACAGGACAACAAAGGCTGCTGGCATTTTACTGCTATTTATTTCTTTGTGAGGCTGCTCAGAAATGAGCCGTCGAGGGCTTACGGTGACTCGCAAAAGGATGTGGTTGGTTTTGCCCAGGACTTGTGGAAGCATCTGTGGCCTCATAGCATCCGAGGACGGGGTTTCTGGGTTTAGTTCCCTGTGTTTTGCAGAAACAGGAGGGCAGAGGTTCTGTGGGAAGCCGGGTGCTTCGTGCTGACTCCTCCCCAACCCTTCTGGTTGAAGCATTTCTGCCTTTTCATGGCAGAAATGGTGAAAAGCATCTGTCCTGCCTCATTTGTGCTTTCCGAATGATCTCATGAAGGGCTCGTTCGCCTTGGTTCTGGGAGAGGTCTCCCTATGCACTGATGCAGGGAGGGCTGTTGTACAGTTACCCTGTACTCTAGGAAGAGGCAAACTCTGGCATTTCCTTATTTATTAGACTTCTGTCTCAAAAATGTTGAAACTATCCAATCAAGCACGGGGAACAATCCCACTGGAGGAAGAAATAGCTGGCAGAAGAAAAGAACAACAACAAAAAAAATTCATTAAAGTGGCTAAAGCTGAGCGGGTCCTTTCAGGTTTGTGACCATTTTCCACTATCACAAGCAATGAGAAACTCTTGCCTGGTGTTTTTCTTCTCTGATTGCAGCTCTTGCAGTGCTGCAGCCCCTGATTAATGAGCCCTGTGGTCGCTCTCACTTTCTTACGCTCACAGTGTCAGGGGCTTCTTTGGAGGCTGTCTGGGAAATGTATTGAAGGGAGAGTTTGAAGAATCCTCAAGGTCCCAGGTCCTGGGACACCCCTTGACTGTCACCATCTGATGAAGGAGAGGGGCTGTGGGTGAGGCTGAAGCAAACAGAATTGCTAAGAAAAACTGTTCTCATCAAGGACTCCCGGGGAGGAAAACGCCTGAATCAGCCGGTCCTCATCGCTCTTGGTTCTCTGCTCAAAGCAGATTCATTGATTTACCTGGCTGTGAAACGCGACAAAACGCTTCTTGAAGCAAATTCAGGGGGATATTTCTGCTTGCAACCGTGCCCTTTCCCACCCTTGTGAGGAGGAGCGGACGCGCTTCACGCGCAGCTCCTGGGGGGTTTGAAGAGCACCGGTCGTGCAGGGGTTGCCTGTGCCTTTGATCAGGGTGGGGACAGACTGACTTGGGGCTGAGAAGAGCATCCCCGCATTTTGCAAGTGGTTTAACCTGTCCTGGCTCGGGGATAACGTTCCCTTGCCCCACGACAGCAAACACGTAGCAAAAGTCTAGTATAAATGTATACTACAAGGTGGATTTTCTCTCTCTCTCTACTCTGCAGGAAGCTGGTGCATTAGATCATGGGGGGTTGTATTGTGTATCCATCTACACACCTCTCTGCAAAAGCATTTGGAAAAAACCTTGCCCTTGCTCATATCTGAGATTATATCTGGGGCAAAAGGAGAAGGTGTTTTCTGTCCCTTTTTTCTTTTTCATTTATCAATACCCAAGTGATACCTTTTGTGTGCCTGTACCTAAAACAAACAGAGTGAGGTGATGGTGGAGGGATTCCACGAGACTTTCCACGCTCATCGTTAGCAGAGAGCCTCGTCTGAGGGATGCGTACGTGCCAGGAGGTTCGTGTCTGCCAATGTGCTCTGTGTCTTCCCTCCCAGAAATCCCATTCCCTGGCACGAAGGAGGGAATCAAAGGCTGAGTTAATAGAGATGGACACTCGAACGCACCACATCTGTGATTCCCCCTTTGAAGCGCTCGGTGTGTCTGGTTAATTCACCCAGCCCAGTGCAAGCTGACAGAGCAGCTTTTCTGAAACACACCGTTTGCTAGCTCGCTGTACGCTGGGCAGTCATGTTTAATATCTATAATTGTAATTGCACCATTTATTAAGTCAAATGGCTTAATGCATTTCACAGCGGCGACGAGCAACCAGCTCTCTTGCTGCTGCTCGCTCCAAGGCTGGTTGCAAAACGTGTGCCAAAGAAAATGCTGGTGGTTTGGGTCGGACCTAAAGCCTGGTGATGCCCGTCCCGAGCTGTGCCTGCTGGGGCTCGACCTTCAGCAAACACACGTGGGGCTTCCCTGCCTCGCACACTTGTGCTGTGGTGTCTGGGCTGGGTGGTGTTTGCTGCTCTGGTACCCTCTACTGAAAAGCTCTCTCTTTTTTCTTTTTACTGTAATCTGTATAAATTTATTTCTGCAAGGTGCTGCTCCCTTTTTTAGCAGAACAAAAAGGGCACAGGGAACTGTGAAATGAGTCTCCAAGCAGTGCCTTTACCACCGCCGGTGCTGATACCTCGTGCCCTGCACTGATGAAGACCTCGGTCATTATCGGAACACTTCATGCGTTTCTAGAACAGGAATATTCTCCTGACTCTGCCTGGGGACAGGGGAACTTTCTTTTCCTTCTTGTGAGTTGCAGAACTCTTTCCCATCCTGCCTTTGCATACATTTGGGTAAGGTTTGCAGAGGGGATGCCTGTGAGGATAGTTGATGTAATCCAATAAATTAAATTGATAATTAACTTAAAAGGAAGGGAGAGACTCTGCAGCCTTTTAGCTTCAGGTAAAAGGGGTGAGGCAGGGAAGGAGACAGGGCATGGATGGGCATTCAGCCCTTCTGAAGGCACTGAAGTAGCTGGCCAAACTCTTGTTGCAGTGTATTTGTGCTAAGGTGCACGTGAACCTACGAATCATAGAATATATGATTCTATGAGTCCAACCTGGTGCTCAGGTTTAACTCATGGGTTTGGTGGATCCCCAAGACCCTGTCTGCTCAATGCAGACCTGGCAGTTTTCCCACTGTGTGCTGGAGCACGTGGGAATAAGCCAACTTAAATGCCATCTGCAGGTGAGGTGTAGCTCCTTCTGCAAAGACTGGTTTAAAGCTGCTCAGAGAAGTGGTGGAGTCCCCATGATCCCTGGAGGGGTTTCCAAGCTGTGGAGCTGTGGTGCTGAGGGACAGGGGTCAGTGGTGCCCTGACAGTTCTGGGTTAATGGTTGGACTGGATGACCTTAAAGGTCTTTTCCAGCCTAAATATTTCTATGATTCCAAGTGTCCTTTACTGGTATTTATCCATCTGATTTGTCCAGATATCTGACAAATGGAGGTTCTGGAAATCAAACTGTGGCCAAGTGTTGCCCCTTCACTGCTCATTGTGGCCAGCAGGTTGAGGGAGGGGATTCTCCCCCTCTACTCCACTCTGGTGAGACCTCACCTGGAGAACTGTGTCCAGTTCTGGAGCCCCTATTACAGGAAGGCTGTGGATGTGCTGGAACGTGTCCAGAGAAGGGCCACCAGGATGATCAGAGGGCTGGAGCACCTCTGCTATGGGGACAGGCTGAGAGAGTTGGGGTTGTTCCGTCTGGAGAAGAGAAGGCTCTGGGGAGACCTTATTGTGGCCTTCCAGTATCTGAAGGGGCTACAAGAAAGCTGGGCAGGGACTTTTTAGGCTGTGGGGCAGGGATAGGACCAGAGGGAATGGATTAAAACTAGAGATAGGTGGGTTCAGGTTGGACAGTAGGAAGAATTTCTTCCCCAGGAGGGTGGTGAGACACTGGCACAGGCTGCCCAGAGAGGGGGTGGAAGCCCCATCCTTGGAAGTGTTCAAGCCCAGGCTGGCTGGGGCTGTGAGCAACCTGCTCTGGTGGGAGGTGTCCCTGCCCATGGCAGGGGGGTTGGAACCGGATGATCTTGAAGGTCCCTTCCAACCCTACAGTTGTATGATTCTATGATTGCAGAGGAGCTGCCAAGATCTGTCATTCCTGTGTCTCCCCCGACACCACTTGCTCAATCTGTGATAGATCCTTCACACACTTGAGGTAAACAGTTGAGGGCTGTGATTACCCCCCGAAGTTGTGCATTTGAAGGGAGCTGTGCACTCGGGACGTATCAGTTTAGGGGTTTCATGGTGGAGAATAATCTTGCCAAAGAGCTTCGAGCAGGGCATGCAAAGAATAGAGGAGAATATAAAGCCACGTCTGAGCTGGGAGGTGCATCTTCAAAAATGGGGATTCGGTGTCCCAGAAGCCCCAGAAGCTGGCAGGTGGTGCTGGAGCTGCTGGGGCTGCTCCATGCTGGGTTCAGGCAGTTCAGGGTTCACTCCTTCCCTGCAGTTTGAAATCTTTAACCCCACAGCTCCCTCTTGGCTGAGTTTTACTGCTTTTGAGTTACCCCTTCCTCACAGCCATTGTTTCTGCAGGGGAGGGAGGGGTTGTACAAAAATGCTGATGGGAAAATCATTAAGGGTTTGTTTTGGGATTTTTTTTTTTTTAAAATTATTTTTTTTTAAATGAATTAGAGCTGTACGTTCATTTAAATAACTTACAAACCTGCTGATCAGCAAATCAAGCTAGTTAGTGCCATTGCCTGTGCGTTGGAGTTGCATACACATCCTAACGAGGTTCATTTGCTCATCTGCAGAGCCACGCGGTGCCGGAGACGACAGCGCTGGATAAATTAGAGGAGCGGAATCATTAAAAAATAACCGTGTTGCTCTTCTGGCTTTCATTAATGAGCTAAAACCTCAGATGGGGAAATGGTTAACTCGGTTCTCCCGGTAGGTTTGCAAAGGAGTTAAGATGCAAATGATGAGTGGGAGCGGTGCTAGGGGTAATCCTTTGCTGTGCAGATTTCTAGATGTTGAGTGCTGGAAGGGGAGAGAAAACTGCTTCTTACTGGTATTTGAGGATGTTTCATTTTTGACTGCAGAGCTGACTTGGAAAGGCTCTGTCTTGTGATCACGGAGCTTCGGAGAGGAGGCTGTCGCAGGCGGTGAAGTTGTTTCATTAATCATCCCCAGCATGTTTCGTGCTCTGGCCGGAGGCATCTGCCCTCCTTGGCCGGTCTCTGGAGCATCTTTGAGATTCAAACCGCTGTCCGACGGCAGTGGAAGCCCAGAGCTGTGGCCTCAGCAGCCCCGTGCTTGGGGAATGGTGGAGAATCATAATGCAAATCATAACCCGCTTCCCATGCTCAGGGATGTTGGAGGGTGTTTTGGGAGAAAAGTGCATGATAAATTGGAAACCCAGGCTCAACCTGCAGGACTAGGGCAGGGGTTGTCACCCTGGGCTGGGCACTAGTGGAGCACATCTTGAATCCCATGTTCAGTTTTGGGCCCCTCACTCATTCCCAGCAGGACAGTGAGGGGCTGGAGCGTGGCCAGAGAAGGGCAACGGAGCTGGGGAAGGGGCTGGAGCACAAGGGTGGTGAGGAGCAGCTGAGGGACCTGGGCTTGTTGAGCCTGGAGCAAAGGAGGCTGAGGGGAGACCTTCTGGCTCTGACAGCTCCTGACAGGAGGCTGGAGACAGGGGGGGTTGGTCTCTGCTCCCAAGAAACAAGCGTCAGGACAAGAGGAACTGGCCTCAAGTTGCCCCAGGGGAGGTTTAGGTTGGAGCTGAGGAACAATTTCTTCCCCTTGAGGGTTCCCCAGGGCTGTGCCAGGCTGCCCAGGGCAGGGGTGGAGTCCCCGTGATCCCTGGAGGGGTTTCCAAGCCATGGAGCTGTGGTGCTGAGGGACAGGGGTCAGTGGTGCCCTGGCAGCGCTGGGGGAATGGTTGGACTTAGTGATCTTGAAGGCCTCTTCCACCCAGCAAAGCTGGTTACAGAGCTGGTGTGGGTCTCCCTGAGGTTTCAGACCTCCCTGTCCAAAATTCTGCTGCATTTGCCTCCTTGACCTCGTGTTTCTGTGAGGAGAGCTGACCCCTTTGCCCGATAGTGCATTATCTGTTGGAGAAGGGAGTGATTTGTATGATTTACTTTAAGTGGTCACTAATGACTAATCCAGAGTGACTTTCCTTATAGTCGACCTGCAGTTTGGGTGGACACTTAGACTCAGGTAGAGAAAGGATTTTCCCTCTGGTTTTCATTAGTGCAATGACAATGCCCTTTTACAGTAGCAGCAATCCTCTCTTATTAGTATCTTAATTTTCACAGGCATTACTTTAAATCTTCTTGAAATTTAGCCTTGAAATCAACTCTGGGGTGCAAATCCAGGATAAAGACTCTCTGGGAGAAGCAGGCGTTCAGGTTACTGCAGTTCTTGAAAACTTGTTGACCTTTACATCTGGGGATGAGATGCTATCAAGGGGACCAGGACGTGCTTTGGGCTTGGGTGCTGTGGGCAAGGGCTGGCCGAGCCCTGTCACACACTGACCAAACCCAGCAGTGCTGATTAACCTGTTCTTTCCTCAAAACAAAGTTACCCTTGACTGCTTTTTCTTTTTGGCACGGTGAAGAAGCCTCCCAGCTCTTGATGGAGATGAAAATGAGTCTCTGCACTTTGGAGATCATCTTGAAACTTGGGTTACAGCGGCTGCTGTTCAGTGAGTTATTGGGGACGTTTAATACTCCTGGTTTTGGGGTTTTTTTTAAAGATAGGTGCATGATGAACTCATTCACTTGAGTTGGCCTGAGGAAATGGCTAATTCAGGATGATCAGGCAACGTCACCATGCAGCCACCAGGGCTCTAACTATGCTGTTTTTTTTCTCGAGAGGGGTGCTGAGCTAACATATAATTTTCATTTTTGCGTAGCAAACGATACCTGCCCTTTGCAGACGTGTTGAACTTCCCAGGGAATGTTCCAGCAGGAAATGCTGATGTTACAGATCTCTGATTGAAAGAGCTGACTAGAAAGACAGTCCTGTCCCTCAGCTCTGACAAACAAGCCTTTTTAAGCTGTCAATCTTGCAGGCATCACCATGAGCCCTGCTCGGGGGGTTGTTACCTTGGCTTGATGAGAGCACTAACATCTGCCTCTCGGGGTGAAATATCTTCTCCACACTGACCACCTGCAGTGTGCTGTGGAGACTGAAGCTCTTCTAGGTATGTTGAAGCTGGATGGTTTTGGTGAGATCTTGGTCGTTTCCACTCAACCATTGCTCCTCCTTCGTGGGGGGAGATCCCTGTGGACCTCCTCCCATTTGGCCCCTGTCCTCTCTTTGGTGTGGAGCCTCATGGAAGGGGATGCTTTGGGGGTGAGGCTGTTTTGTGGGGAAGGCTGGCCCTGTCCCCACTGTTGCCTTGCTGCATTCCCCACTGTCCTTCCCTTTGCAAGTGGGATCCAGGTCTCCCTTTTTGGACTCTGATCCCATTGGCATCAAAATGGACATTTAATTATCTGGAGTCTGATCACCCTCTTTGCTTTCATTACGGCAGCTGCATTTACCCTTAGACCTTTAGGGATTTAATTGCATCAATCTCAGATCTTTCTGCTGAGCCTAACGTGACATTTCTTCAGCGCATTCATTCTCTACGGCTGCTAAAAAGGTCTCTCCAAGTCTGACAGCAATGGGAGCAATTTGTCACTGTTTGGCCCAGGTAAGCTTTTTTTGTCCAGCTGAGCATATTTTCCCTAAGCATTCGCTTTTCCTCCTAATTTCAAACTGAGCATTGCTCTGGGTTTTTCTTGGCTTGCCACTGTAAGAGCTTCTGGATATAGGAAGACCAGTCCTGAGGATTATTGAGCACATCAGCCCAGGGGCCACCACGGTGCCTGACTTGCATTTTCAGCCATGCTCTGAAGAGGGGATGTCTTCTGGGATAAATGCTGTGCTTACAGTCAGCTGCTAATTACTGGCAGCAGAGTAATTATATAACTGATGAAACAGGATGGCCATTTAGGATTCCAAAGCTGGTATTTTTATTTTTTTTTTTTCTTCTTTTTGCTTCATAAGCATAGAGCTTGGAAAAAAAACCACTCCCCAAATGGGTAGTTTTGTCCTACTTAGGTTGTTTTGATGTGATACATCGTACATACTACAGGGGCTGGGGGGAAATTTGGGTTGCTGGCAGGATTGTCAGTTGATGGTGTGGGTCTGGATGGTTGGGGTGAGTGTGGGAGGGACTGGGAGCACTGGAGCAGCTCCCCTCCCTCTTGCTTTCCTCCCATTGCCAGAAGATGAATGTCCCCACAGCGTTATCTCCACTCCAAGCCTCCAGCTCCCTCCTGAACTATCACTTTCCGCAGCCGTTTTTGCAGCTCTCCTGCTGCATCCAAATGAGCTCCTGTCAGGTCTGGGGAGAGATGGCTGCACTAAGAGAGTTCATTTGTGAAAGCTCTTCAGCTGATGATCTTGCACCCGGACCCAAGGAAACGAGGATGGCGAGGAAGGTGGTGGGACAGCTTCTGTCTGCTCCATGCACGCGTTTCGGTGCCGTGAGAGGGAAAAGTTCAGTCTCCTTCTCTAAGGTCTGCATCGAGCCCTTGCCAGCACATCCTTCTCTGTCAGCTCCTTTCCTCCGGTGCCTGCAGATAGTTGGAAAAGCAGCATTGCCTGCCAGCCCCTCTTGCATCGCCCTTGTGTTTCCACGCGTTGTGCGTTTCGTTCAGGTCTGCGTGGAGCTCTGGGTGTCACGAAGCCGCGGCACAGCTCCGGTAACGGGGAAACCATCTGGGCTCCTTTCTGCAGGCGTGGGTTGTGGGTGCCCTGCGTAGCTGGGGAGTTTCCAGCGAGGGGGTGCCAAGAATTTGCTTTGCCTCCGATGCGTAGCTCCGCTCTCTGTCAGCTGGCACGCGGGCTGCTGTTCCTGACGTTGTCTGTGCTCGTCATAAATTGAATCCCCATGAGGTGGCCTTTGGTTCAGCTCAGCCAAGAGTCCTCCGACTGTGACAGCACTTCTCCTACAACCTTTAATAGCTTTTTCTGGGCTTTTTCAGTTATAATGGGCACCGTTAAATCATTTCCCAGTCAGCTCCACACAGTAGTACCTGAGAAACCACAGTTATTTCCTAGCCTGAATATAGGGAGCATCTGTGCCTACGTCTGCAGGGTTACTGTTGGTAAATGTTGACTTTTTAATGGGGATGTTAAGACAAAGCAGGGCACGATGTTGTCCTGAACGCTTGAGGTGTGGGGAGGCTGTTGTGGCCTCCAGAGTGATGCGGGAGGGAGCGAGCTGAGACAATAACTCAGACTGGGCACACCTGAGAGCAAAATAAAGGCTGAAATACTCAATAGAGTCAGCAATGAGAGCTGGAGTTTTCTTCCTTTGCAGGCAAATCTGACTATCCTGGAATGAAAATCAGAAGTGGGGGTATGCTCCAGAGCAACGCAGCGCTGCACTGCTTGGGAGCGGTTGGGCACAGAGACTGGGGCTTCCTCCAGCCTTGGGAGTCCATAAATGTTGGAAACTGGGGGGTGTCCCCAGTGCAGAGGCTGTAGGACATGCACCCATGTTGCCAGACACACGCAGCCTCCGTGAGCGTCAGTAGTGTTGGGGTGATGGTGCTAGGAGGGGGTGGGATGGCTGAATTGATGTCTCCTGTGTAGAAAGCCTGATGAGAGGACAACCTCTGCTTACTGAGGGCTTTCTTGGGGTAGTCAGCCTGGATCTTGAGTGCTTGTGTCCTGAGGGCTTCCAGTCCAGGAGCACTGGCAAAAATTAAGGTGGTGGTGGGTGGTCCGTTCTGTGTTTGCTCTAAGTGTCATGTCTTTGTGGTGGAAATGTGAAAAGTCCCAAGGTCACTCCAGATGCGTGCTCAAGAGAAGTTTCTAGGAGAGGACTCTCTCCAGTGATGTAACAAGCTGCAGTTTGCTCCAAACATTAAGTATTATAAATGTGGCTGATGTAATTCTATTTCAAAAAGCCTTAGAGGCTTGCAATAATAAACAGAGCTTTTTAGTACCGGGTTATTGATGCAAAATAGTTTAGCAAACTGGGTTGCTGAAGTGCAAATGCCATGTATTATTCATTAGATGCTTTCTTTCCACAAATCACTGCTCTCCACGGCATAATGTTCCCCGCTCCCGGTAGCACCGCTCTTTGGGAAGCTCTTTGGTGCGAGCCAAAACGCGGAGTTGCAGACCCATCCATCAGGGCGAGCAGTTGGGTTATGCTGTTGTCTTCCAAATGGAGTTCATAATGGGCAAAGAGGTTTAATTAATGCTTCAGAGTAATGTGTCTGTTTATAAAGAAATAATGTACTATAAAATTAGGCAATGCATAGTGAAATGTACCTCCTAATGGCTAGGCTGGCATTTTAAGTGATCAGTAAATCACTTAAATATTAAGACCTTCTTGAACAAGGATAATAAAGCAAGAGATTTGGAAACTGTAGATACCAGCACTTACAATTATCCACTAAATAAAACATTTTTATAGTGATCATAGAGTTAATCACCTTACAGAGCTGACAGGTGATAGGGACAGTGGAGGATGCGTGGCACCGTTGCCTGAAATAAAAGGGATTTCAGATGCGTTCTTTAAGGCTGGAATCAACAAGGAGAAAATAGAAACATTTTTCGAACCCTTTATCTATTCTTTTGATAAGTAAATGTAAACAGCCATAGTTATACAGAAAAGCTCATGATCAAAAATATGAGAGACCAAGAATATTCCCCAGACAGCGCTAACGTAGCTGCCTGGCAGAACAGAGTGATGATCTATGAATATTGTTTTCAAACTTCCACTTTAAATATTTGGGAGTATTCTCAATTGCCTCCATATTTTTAAATGCACATCAGGACAAAACACTGAATTACTACTTTACAACTCTAATAGAATAAAGTTTTGCAGTGCTTCTGCAATTCTGTTCAGTGGTGGGAGGGATGCAGGAGGACACTCCCAGGTCTTTACTGCAAGAAGTTTTGGCAGTTTTGAAGGTGAGATGAGATTTTAATGAACTGAACGAGACCCAAATGATGGGGATGCTTTTCAAGTTAAATACACAGCAGCTAATTGGTCTGTAGGAGATACAAACTGCATAGGAAATCACATAGTTTTTTGTCCCAGATTGGGGAAATTATCAAACCAGCTTTGAACGGGTGTGGGACAGGATTGTGGAAAGGAGTGTCCCGGGTGGTTGGAGACTTTTAAGAGGTGAAATCCAAATGAGTAGGATGTAGACACATGTGTGCCTTTGAGGATGTCTTTCTGTTATCATCCACATGAATCTCTGGCTCCTGACTGGACTGAGTGCATCCCCTTTATCAGTGCAAGTCCAGAAGCAGTCCACAATGTCGTGCAATTCATGAAAAGAGAGATTTTTCTTACAAAGTACTGGAATTTTCTTACTTAAAAGAAAGGCGTCAGCAGCCACTGCGAAGGATTTTTAGAATAATTCAACTACAGAAATTAAGGAAATAAACTCATGTAAGATATTTTGCATCAACTGAAATGATTGCTGAGTTTGCATGAGGAGTCAGCTCTTGGTTAAGAATTCAGAGAAGTTAAACATCTCTGAAGATGCAAAATAGATGGCAAGATGACACATGCTGCTTTCATTGCTTCTATTTCTTCATTTGTCTGTGCAAGGAAAAAAAAATCCCGAGCAAAATGTCTAAGGAGCTTTGTGTAGAGAGGACGTGATGGATCCCATCTTTGTGTGATGGATCCCATCTTTGCGTGATGGGCTGGTGATTTCCATATCTACTTTAATTTTTGGTTCTCTGAGATTTAAAAAAAGGAAAAGGAAAAAAAAGCTAACAAACCAAGCCCAACAAAAAAAAAGAAAAACCAAAGGAAAAAAAAACAGGAGAAAAAAAAAAAAAAAAGAGGAAAAAAAAGAGGAAACAAAGAAAGAAAAAGGGGGTGATGACAAAGAATGAAGAAATCTCAACCCAGGCATCCTGGCTGCCACCCAAGACACAACGTATCTTTTCGAATACGTCCCGTGTTTTGTGCTGAAGTATTTAATCAGCACTGAGACAGTGTAGGAGCAGCTGTGTTTGGCTGCCAAGTCTTAACTTGATCTACTTCGACGGGATAAAAAATTAATTTCAAAATAATTTCCTCCATCAGTTAACACTTGAAAATGCTTCTAAAATGAAGAAAAACGGCGCTTCAAAAGCCCTTTAGAAAGAAGCATTCTTGAAAGTAGACAATTTCACAAAGAAGCAACAACAGTTTTCCTAGAAGAGATTTTTCAAGAAAAACTATTTTGCATTTCTTGGGACCAAGCCTCGTGCCCATTGCAGTGCTTCAGGGCCCCTGAAACCCCGGAGTTTTGAGATGAACTGGTGTGTGTCTCATCCCAGATTCTGTTTCTGGCAGAGTAAGCCAAGTTAAAATACCAGCTGACCCTTAGAAGCTGTGGAAAAAGACGCTTCAGATAAGAAGTTGTAATTTATTCCTATTAGTGCTGACTGCTTGTCAACCATCAGTCTAACTATTCTCTGTCTTCTGCCCCACAAGGTCAGAGATCTTGACCTTAACTCCTCCTGGATTCATCTTAAATAACAGGGAAGGAGGGAGAGGATGATAAGCTGTTCGTAGGAAGAAGGTCTATTTTGTGGTCACTTGGGTAATTTTCAGTGGAACTCCTTCTTGACCTTTCTGCCCCATAGTGTTCCCAGCAAAAAGGTCCCACCCCAAGCATTTTATTCCGAAGAAAGCTGCCAGGTAATGTCAAGAACACATCGAGTTATATTTTCTATGCAAACAAACCCGATTGGTGATGAATATTTAGCATCCTCACCCTTTTAATCTTGATCATTAGAGGAGAGAAGCAAACAGTGAGGGAGCTTTGCCCTGTGGGTCTCCACAGCGGAGAGCTCTTTGGGGACAGCCCACCAGGATCAGCATCTTCTCACCATGAATGGCCATACAGAGGATGATGCTTCCTGGCACTTATGCAGCAAGGGAAGTATATTTTTAAACACCGTTTTTTTTGATCCCTCCAGAAGGATGGACTTGCTCTGGATGGGTTACAACCGGGTGTAGAAGCTGCTAGGGCTGGGCCAAGTCCCTCAAAGTCTCTCTGAACCCCCTTAGGGCACCTTGCTACCAAAAATGGTAAATTCCCAGGAGGTCACTCAGCCAGGGGAAGAAGAACTTGTTCACCTTTCAGTTATCAAAGCTGCACTTCTATCCAGGTCTGAGAGCAGGAATGTTTCCCTTCCTGAGCCCTCCTGCACCCAGGAAGGGAATCCTGACTGAACTATGAAGAGGAGATCTTCACAGGGCAGAGATCGGGTGTATTAATGGCAATGTCACCAGCTGGCAGTTAATTTACACTTGGAAATTAATTTTCTGATTGCTATCCAAGAAATTTTGCTGCTTCAAATATTTCCACTCAGAAACAAAAGGAAGTGACATTTTGTAATACAAACTCCAGGAACTCAATTTGCTTTAGGAGGGCGGAACAGCTTTATTTCAGATGAGGTGTTTGGGTTTTTTTTTCCCCTAGGAAATGTATTTAATTTAAAAAATGGTAGGAGAAAGCAAATAATTTTGGAAATAGTCGAATAGGGCCCATCAATGTTGTTAAGTGCTTTTGCCTAAATAAAATTGGTGAGGGTTTGAAAACATTCAGACTTGCATGAAAAGTCTCGCTGTTCAACACCCGCTCTTTGAAAAATTCCCAGGCTGAGCTAATTCAAGTGACAATTTGTTTTTGTGACTGCCTCAATCCTTTAATTGCCATGGAGGGCAGCACAGAAAGTGCTCCAGTTTGTATTAAGATAGCCCGCAGTATTTCACTTCATATTTAGCTAGGCTGTGGTATCTTATGGCCCCATATGTGATGCAGATCTTGGTCCTCAGAGGTCTTCCTAAACTACAGGTCTCCATGCAAAAGCAACTTCTATCCTTCTTGCCTTGTCACAAGTTAGACCAAAGCATTAATTTAATTTGCATCCTGACATCTACAGCTCTCTTTTCCCAGGTCCACTATTGGGGTTGAAAGCTGTAAGGTGGAGCTTTCCCTATCCAAAAGCAAGTTTTGTGTGTCTTTCTGCTCAGCAGAAGACTCTTGTCTGCACCATCAGGTACTGTGCAGCTGATGGCTCCTGCCCTGGAGAGCCACAGTCGTGTGAAAATACTCTTTATCTTCCTTCAGAAAATGCAGGGGTGTCTCAAAGCTGGGAAATCCATCATACTTTTGCTGATGTTTCCCTCTTCAAGCAGTCCCACGCTTCCAACGCGTCATCCTGCCAAATGCAAACCTTCTGGCTCATTTTCACCAGCAGTAACTTCTGTCCTGCTGCCCCAAAAGGAGAGACCCTCACCTCCTTCAATTTAATTTGCAAAGTCTTTTTTTTTTTTTTTCCCCTGGTGAAACTCTGAGATCAAACAAATACTAAATTCTACCCTCACACTCTTCCTCCTGAGTTTGAAGCTAAAACTAATTTGTATTTTCTCTTTCTACGTGTCTGGAGTGAGGGAAGGTGTTTCACCTTTATCATTCCTTCCTTCCCAGTTGTCTCCTGCCCCAGTGTCTCCCCCAAGGCCAATGCTAAAAAGCTCAAAAAGAAACCACCCCACAACCCCAAACCTGTAATTTAACATCATTAAAAAAAATAAATTTCCAACAATCACCATCCTTCTAGGAAAGAACTGATTGGCAATAACTACTTTTTTTTTTTAATGTAGGGAATATTTAGGGCTGGCTCTGGCTGCAGGTGCAAGTGGTCATGCTGTGGTCACGACACCAAATAGTCAATGCTGAAGATGGGGCTGGAGCCTTCCTGGTGGCTGGTAGGAGATGATGATTTATGGGACCATGAGCTAGTCCTGGGAGGGTTTTAAAACAAAGGACAGGCCAGGTCTGCTTTGGGATAGGAAAACTGGTCTCAGTCTCAGCAGGAGTTGATGTTTTTGGAGCCAAGATAGGAAGACGTGTGTGCAAAAGGAAATTTATTTAAATATGGTTTAACGCTCATTACATAATAGTAGCATTTTATCTTTTTTTACATTGATTTATGGGCACTGAAGCAGAACAGAGGAGTTTGAAGAAAGCAATTAATGAACAAAGAAAAAAACCTGTGAAAATGCTCCAAGATAAAAAAAAAAAAAAAAAAGAAAAATTAAGAAAAAGAGAGAAATCTTTCAAAAAGCTGAAGGGGGATAATTGATGGTTCCATTTTAAATTAACGTTATTTCTGGATCTGTTTGGTGGTGGTTTGGTTTTTTTTCTTTTTATAATGTGTTATTTACTGCAGAGTTTAGAGCTGACAGAAAATAAACAGCATGTGCAGTATAATGTCATTAGCACCCTGATGCACTTGCTCATCCTACTTGGCTGTCGAGTTCCAACTCCAACCAACATCAGTCAACGTTGGGTGTGATGGAGCCAGTTTTTAATAAGGACGGTGCTATAATTACCTTATTGCAAAGTTAAAGCCAAATGACACTTATGATGAAGGTTTCATGGCTAAACAGTAAAGCCAGTGAAGCATTCGCATACCAACTGTCAGATAGGAAATAGCTGTTGGAGGGTTTGTTTCTTTATTGCCTGATGAGGGTCACTTTGTTTGCACTTGGAAACTGTCATGGCACAACAAGTAGAAGAGGAAACTCTGAAGAATCAGGGAACTACTGGAGAGAGTCCAGTGGAGGCTATGAGGATGGATAAGGGTTTGGGCATCTCTGTGCTGAGAAAAGGTTGAGAGACTTGGAGCTGTTCATCTGGAGAAGAGAGATGTGATCAGTGCTGATCAAGAGCTAAAGGACCCCTGGGGGGCAAGAGGATGGGGACAGACTCTGATTTTCAGTGGTGCCCAGGGACAGGACAAGGGGCAATGTGCACAAACTGGAACCCAGGAGGTTCTGTCTGAGCAGGAGGAGAAAGTTGTTTGGTGTGAGGGTGTGGGAGGCTGTGCCAGGCTGCCCAGAGAGGCTGTGGAGTCTCCTTCTCTGGAGAGATTCCCACCCCGGCTGGACCCTGCGCTGCTGGGCCCCTGCTCTGGGTGCCCCTGCTGGATGGAGCAGGGGGTGGCACCAGAGCAGCTCCAGAGGGCCCTGCCAACCCCACCATGCTGGGATTCTGTGAACAGGGGTAATTCTGACAAGACTGGAAAGGGTGATCAGCTGCTGAAGGGGCTGGTGGGTGTGTGTATTTTATGGGAAACCAAGGGATTGATCAAATTTGAGTGCTGGATGTTCTGCTCCGTCTCAATCTCTTCCCTCTGCTTCCAATATGTGTGTGAAGGGGTGAAAACATATTTTTGAGTTCCGTTGAAGGGGGGTGGCTCTTAATTTTTTCACAAATTTCCCAGTACTTGATGTTTCTTCTCCCAGGCTCTGTTGGTGCAGTTGTGGGGGGCAAGTCTGCTTTGATTGAAACTAAACGTTTACATTTTACAACTGATGAAAAAAGTTTGGAAGGATGAAAACACGTCACGTGGTTTTTCCACTGTAAATCTGGAACCACTTGATGAAGTAAAGCTTCCTGCAGGAAAAAAAAAAAATTAAATTCCCTAGGGAACTTTATGAGAAATTGCCTATTAATTGTATCTACTATAAACTGCACTATTTAAATCATCTTCCAGTTGCACATTTTTAGCCGTGCTCCCTGTTCATGAGCTGGTGGAACTAAAAAGGCTCTTCCTCAATGAGCTGGGTCTTCTAGATGTTAAATTAAAGAGGGATTTTGCCTTTGACCCCGAAGTGTCTGCCGTTAGGTTTAAGTCTCTGTCTCTCTCACATTACATTTATCAGTAGCTAAAGGGGGGGGGCTGGTGTTAATGCACTTACAAGCACATGGCACTACCAAGATTGACTCTCAGTTCGGTTAAAATCAGGAATGACCATTTTTTTTTTTTCTCCACTTTATTTGATTTATGGCTGAATTCACAAGGTTTCATTCCCTTGTTGGCTGGGGACCACTGGATGTAGGTGGAGCACCAACATCTCTTGGTTCAGGGATGTGTGCTTCGTTCCCTCTGCAGCTTTTCCTTCTCTGGTGTTTCCAAACCATCGCTTTCATGGGAGGCCAGCTCTGCAGTCACCAGCCCAAGGAGGAGGTTTGAAGGTAGATGTTTTCAATTCCGTGGCCCCAGGTTTTGCAGCAGTACCCCCAGCTGCTCTGGGAAGATAGTGGATAAAGGGATGATTCAGCAGGAGGCAGAGGGATGTGAAGCAGCACGTTTCTTCTGTACTTCCGGGGGCAGGTTCAAGGTGTTGGCTGAGGGCAATGTACCCACCTTGGTTTGATGTGGTCCTGGCCTTAGGGTGGGCCTTGGGATGCTGTAAACCAATTTCCTGTGATCTAGGGTGGATATGAGCTGACTGCACCCAGTTTTCTGTAGCAACTCCTCAGTGATGGCATCCTGCCCTTCTTGCTTCCAAACGGCACCTGCTAAAAGGTTCATGGAGAAAATTGTACCTGGGCAAAAAAAAATAAAAGAACTTTGGTGGTCTTGGCCGTGGTGCAAAGATGCTTTTCATTGAGCTTTTTACTCTTCAGTTTAATGTGTAATTTCTCTGCTTGAAGAACCTATTGACTCAGCTCTTAAGATAATTACTGGATTTCACATTGAAAAGCCTTCATACAAATATTTTAAAATACAAAAGAACAAAGACAAAATAGCTTCATGTTATTAATCAATGAGAGTAGAAGGGCGTATTGTTATGAAAATACAGCACCCACTCCTCCAGCTTTCAGAGAGCAGCAGATGGTATAACATTTGTGGAGACATATCTTCCACAAACAGTCTGGATTAACCATTTAGCACTCCCAGCTCCTGTTCCTAGTTTCTAAACAGGCACAGGAAGGCTCGGCAGCAACTGGCTTTTGGGCTGGCATCAGGAACAGGCTGAAGGTGTCCTTGGCTTAATGCAGGCAACTTTCTGTTACGCTCAGATTTATGTTCCCTGCTTTTGGCAAGCCCAGCTTGGTGTTTCTTTCAAGAGATATAGAGGGATGTTACAGATATGTTGGACTGAGACCAGCATATATCACAGTCTGCTTTCTCTACTGTGCATATGCATGTGTGTCTGCAATACAAAGAGTGGTGACTCTGCTGCACCCGTGCTACTGCTGTAAATTGGGTCCAACTCCAAAGTGAACAAGGAGAGAAATAAAGGATAGCAGCATGTGTGTTTCTAGCAGGATAATTGCCCTGGCCCAAGTTTGTCTCCTGCTCCCAGCACAAATGAGCAGATCTCTTGTTATGTAGCTGCGTGAAGATCTATGTGACTTACGGAGGTCACAGAATGGTGGGGGTTGGAAGGGACCTCTGGAGACCATCGAGTCCAACCCCCCTGTCAGAGCAGCATCACCCAGGACAGGCCACATAGGAACAGATTCAGGCAGGTCTTGAAAGTCTCTAGAGAAGGAAGGAAGGTGTCTGAGTACTTCTACCGTATCCATGTGTGGAGTTCTGGTGCAGCATGGTGGGTGAGAGAAGGCAGGCTGTACTGCTGGTGCAAATCTGGGGCATGAAGTCAAATCCTTGGGTCTCTTTTATAATCCCTTGACTCAGTGGTTTTACCTGAGAAGACTATTGACTGTTATAGTGCCAATTCAGTTCTACAGTTCTGTGTAATTCAATGGACAGAAGATCTTCCATCTGGCAAGTCCTGCTGCGCTCAGAGCCTTATAGCCCCTCAGCAGCGACCCTCATCCGAATATAAGTTACAATCTGAAGAGATAGACACCAAAAGGAAGAGTCCATCAGACTAATCATAGAACTGTTTGGGTTGGAAGGGACCTTAAAGTTCATCTAGTTCTAACCCCCTGCCATGGGCAGGGACACCTCCCACTAGAGCAGGTTGCTCAGAGCTCCATCCAGCCTGGTTATGAGCACTTCAGGGATGGAGCATCCACAGCTTCCCTGGGCAACCTGTTCCAGTGTCTCACCACCCTCATGGTGAAGATCTTCTTTACATCTAATCTAAATCTACCCTCTTCCAGTTTGAAGACATTACTCTGTCCTATCACTACAAGCCCTTGTTAAAAAGCCCCTCTCCAGATTTCCTGTAGGCCCCCTTTAGGTACTGGAAGGCTGCTATAAGGTCTGCCTGGAGCCTTTTCTTCTCCAGGCTGAACATCCCCAAAAGCCTACCTTCCTCACTGACCAGTACTTTGCCATATTCACAGCCCTCTTCTTGTTTCTGATACAACAGTGACTTTTCTTGTTCAGAGAAAAAAAATTCTTGATCACAGAAAAAAAAAAAAATAACCCCCCATTTTCATTTATGGTTTTCACTCACAGTTCAAAAAGCCAGAACCGTGGAGACAGAAGTAGAGAAAATCACCATCCCAGAAACAAACCTGACAGGCGCCAGGAGAGGGGACAATCCATTTTCCTCTCCAGCTATTCACAGAAGAAAAGGGAAACTACATTTATTCTTTCATTTCTCTAGGGGACTTCCCCAAGTTATTAGAATCTGCCTTATTAAATAATTGAGAAGGCTTGTCATAAAGTGACTTCTCCCTCCCTATCTATCATTGAGATGTGCAGAAAATGGCATGTCAAGGAACATTTGCTACGAAAGCTTCAGGGACCATTAACTCTTGTCACCACTTAAGTGATTAAGGAACCAGAAACAGTGATACTGTTTCCCAGCTGGTTTGTAAATATCTAAGCATCAGATCTTCCATCCTCCTCTCAGAGTGAGGTCAAAAGAAGGAGCATTGAGGTCTGGACGGGGCAAAGAGAATTCTGCCAACTTGGGAATTTGCCACCAAGCGTTGGGGCCACACAGCACCCTACTTACTTGGTGGCACAGTGTGCTATGGCCAAATCCATTTCCTAACCCCCACGTTTTGAGACGTTGCCCATCCTCACCATCTTAACAGGAGCACCATGATATCCCTCGGTTTCTAGATGCTTTCCATCATCTGAATATTTGGGTTTTCCTTACTCATCATGGTGTGTGTGATGGTGTACGAGTCCCTCTCTCTCTTCCACCAAAAAGTCTGCCAGCATTGATATCTTACCATCCACCCTGACACACCTCTTGACATGTCCCAGCTTGGTCAAACAGAAATCCTCTTTGCAGAGCTGGAATGAGATTTGCACCTTTTCTACCGTGATGTTTTGTAGGCAGCTTTCTTGGCCCAAGGACAGAAGCTGCAGAGAACAGGTCAGGAGGGAGCTTGGGACCAAAACTGCCACTGCAGTGAGCAGATCATGGTCATGACCCGAGGTTTTAGAGTCATTCTATGAGTTCTTCAACATCAGGCAAACATAAAGAGATCCCCAAAAATGGGATTTTTGACTCCCACCCCTGAGGACGCTGCTTAAATACCCCTTTCCTTCCTTCCTACAAGAAAAACAGCTGGCCCAGAGCCACTTGTATCTGCTGCAGTAGTGTACTTTAGCCAGCTAGGACAGCATTTTTCTGCTAGTCCAGCATCCATGGTCCTGTGCAAGTGAAATCCAACCATGGAGGTGCTCAGGATCACAAATTTCCTCCAGGGAAGTCCATGGCATTTAAACGTTACTCCTGTCCCATACCACCTCAGCCAGGATCAATCTCTGGATGTTCATAGCTGGAACCAGCCTCAGGTGGGATTTGTTCCTTTCTCACCCTGAGGTCCTCCCTTCCCAGGGCTGACGGACTAAAATCACAGCTGGATGTGGTTTGCTTTGCCTCAGTGATGTCAAGGCAGCTGGGAATAAACCACTCCAGCAGAGGAAACCTCTGGTTAGTACAATGGGCTGGCAGAAAAAATAGGAGCCAATTGCAATGCCCATGTCCTTTTTGGACTCTTGTCCCCAGGACTACCCCAGAAAAGTCTGATCCTCCTACTGGTACCTCACCAGATCCATGTTGATGGCACAGCAGTAGCTTGGAGGAGGTGTTAGCGAATTTGGGAACTAGCTGGAATTTTCAGGAATACATCACGCAAATGGGATGATTCCAGCGTATCTTTCTTTATTCAACACCCTCATCCGAGGGGGAAGAGTGTTGTGTCCTGCGCTCGAGCAGCCTTGTATTTCATCTCTTGTTATCGTGGTTTTATATTCTAGGTCAAGGTGAACCCTGAGCTCCTAAATGAGTATTTTTAAGAGCAGGCTCATACAAGGCGAGCAGCGCTCTTAAATCTTTTCACCCCAGTCTTCTCCCATTGAATTACTAAGTTGTAGATAAGATCTTAGACATACTGTACTCAGACAAATATAAACCCTTTTCTGTTTTTTTTTTAAAAGGCTCAACCCAGAAACAATATTGGACTCTGAAGGGGAAGGTCATCGCCTATCTCTTACACTTATAAAATATTAGCCCTTGTAATTGGTTGGTGAGCAGAGCTGAGTCCTGCATTTTCACCTCTGCTAGCACAGCTCCTGTAAACTGCTCTCTCCCCAAAGAGGCCCCGGTTCTCCATAAATCACAGCGTTGTCAGCTACGGTTTCACATCTCAAAGTGAGATGCTGCCACTTTGTTCTCTGTTTCCAGCAGCTTTTTTTTCTACCCGTGCTCAGGGGAAACTGTCCCCTGTAGACAATTTATTTGATGAATTTAGTCTCTCTTTCCACGTGTGAATTATCCGGCGAGATACTTGGATATTTTGACAAAGACATTTACTTCTTCAGCTGTGATGATGAATGCCACGAGGACACCAATGTCAAGCAATCCTGAGGCAGCACTTCTTGCTTTAGCTGGTGATCCCAGAGGTCTGTTCATGGGGATCCAGATGCCTGAAGGCTCATGAAGCAGTTCTAGGCTCTGAATGGTTGGGTGTAACTCCCATTAAAAGGCTTGAGGAAGTGTCTTTGTTTCCCAAATCCTTCACCAAACATGTGCTTCAGTTTCTAGGGACATGATTGATAGAAATATAGAAATATAAACATCCCATCAGGCTGGCCATCTTTTTATAGCTTTATAATACATCTTAGTAGGGTCAGAATCCTGTTCCTTACTTGGGCTGCAATGGGATCTGGGCTCTTCTCTGCAGGCAGCCCCGTGCTCCAAACACTTGTACTGTGAAAAAAAGCCACTTTGGGGCATTTTTTGTGCTGTCCGGAGGAATGTGAGTCCAATTCCCCCCTCAGGTTCCCACAGCTGGTACAATACTTGTTATCCAATTATTTTTAATGAAAAACCAACTTGTTCCTCTGACACCTTTGTACTGGAAGCAGGATGAGCTGAGAACAGCTAAATACGGTCTCGACTTATTATCCCATGGTCCTTTCCTCTTACCAGTAATTGTCTGGGAACGGATTTCCCACTCGGCTAATTATTTCTAATTGTGTCACTCTCATTATCTTGCCATTTTGCATCTCACCACAAATTGTCCTGATATGGACGATGAGAAGAGCATCTGCCTGGGCTCCATCGTGGGTGCACCTTTGCCCTCCGTGGCCATGTAGAGGGGACCAACCTGGGCTTCTTGCTTCTGCTCTTGGCTACCTAGGCTGGTCCTGTGGATGGGTTACCTCACCAAAAAAAACCCCAAACCACCAGGTAGAGTGTGATGTGTGATGACCAGGAGATTTCTTTCTGGGAAATACTTGCAGACTACACTTGTCCTCTTTGCTGGTGCCTTTTTTGTCTCTTCCGTTTGCCCTTGAATTTGTAATACAGTAATTATGGGAGCCTCTCACATTTACCCTTGAATTTGTCATATAATCATGACGGGAGCCTCTCACAGGCAGCAGAAGACAAAGTCTGAGGTGTGACGCGTCTGCTAAACTGTTGCTGGACTGTTTCTCGTGGAGTATCAGTTTTCTATCTGCTGTTGGAGGAGTTGTCACGGGGCTGGGAAGCGATTTTAATGCCACCTTGTTGTGTGGCATCTGGGGTGCAGCCCTTTGTCACAGTTTAGGGTCAGGGTGGCCCCTTAGACCTATAACAGATGCTCTCTGTTAACCCCCCTCCCTCCCCAAAGGGAAGGAGAAAGGGAATAAGGGAGAGAGACTCAGCCATTAGAAAAGGAAACTAGAACAGCTTGAATGAAAATGAAATTAATAATAATAAAAATAATATGTACAAATATATACAAAGCCAGTACAGAACCCAACCCCCTGATGGTAATTCCATCTTTTTAGGATTTTTTAGGCTGTTGGGCAGTGATAGGAACAGAGGGAAGGGATTAAAACTAGAGATAGGTGGGTTCAGGTTGGACAGTAGGAAGAATTTCTTCCCCAGGAGGGTGGTGAGACACTGGCACAGGTTGCCCAGAGAGGGGGTGGAAGCCCCATCCTTGGAAGTGTTCAAGCCCAGGCTGGCTGGGGCTGTGAGCAACCTGCTCTAGTGGGAGCTGTCCCTGCCCATGGCAGGGGGGTTGAAGCTGGATGATCTTGAAGGTCCCTTCCGACCCTGACAATTTTATGATTCAGTGTCAGGAAGAATGCTGAAAGGTGCAGGAGAATGCACCTGACTAACACATGGCTCAGAGGCTGGTGCCACCAGTGGAATTCAGAGTTTTTTTTGATCATGGGCTGCTTCACAAGACCCCAGGCTTGCTGGGAACAGGTCGGAGGAAAGGATTGTGGGGCAAGAGCCAGTGAATAGTGTGCCCAGGGAAGTGGCTGAGTTGCCATCCCTGGATGTATTTAAAAGCTGTCTAGATACGGTGCTCAAGGATACAGTGTAGTGGTGGCCCTGGTAGAGTTAGATAATGGTTGGACTTGATCTTAAAGTCCTTTGCCAACCATACGTAGCAATTCTGTGATTCTGTCTTCTCCTTGCTTCCTAGCTGGGATCTTCTGTCATCTTAGGTGGGTTTGGTAGAAACTGGAGCTTTGCTGGGCCCTAAATAAAGCTGCTGGTGTAGCTGGGAAAAGTGGTCAGCACAGGAGTAGCTGTGGCCTCAGTCCTGCAGTTGACTTCCCAGCCTGAACTGGCCTCTTTGGGATTGTTTTTCCTGCTGAACTCCAGAGCCTGGAAATCTCTTTCTGTTTGTTTCTTCAGGCATTACATGGAGGGGACTTCCCTGTTGCACACCCGGCACGTTTGGATGCTGTGGTTTGGTAGGGGTGTGCAGACCATGTCGCCTGGCCATCGGGTTGGGTGGGAGCTGAGGATGCTGGTGGACAGAGTATTTTCAGGTCTCTTCCTCGGAGCATCAAATCCATCTCGTGCAACAGTTCAGTGTGCACATTAGGTGTCATTAGTCTGCTATCAGCTTTCTTGTGCTCCTCGCAGGCGGCGTGTCAGGCTTGGGGAAGGACAAATGGGCTGTCAGCCAGCCTAAATAAGCTCTTTCTGACTCTTCACGACGATCTGGTTGTAATTTAAAAGTCATGGGTATTTTCATTTGTTGGGTAATGGAGAATGCTGTTTTCTGTGCCTAATAAACATCTCTGGGTGTCACAAAAGAGAAATGATAAGGAAGAGGCAGAGCACAAATGGCTACGTTGTGTAGGTGCTTTTCTGTGTGTAATGATGCTCCCCTTCTAATGTTCCATGGCTACATAAGAGAGGAGAGAGAGGAAGATATTTAAGATGTAAAGTTATGGAGACTCTTATTTATTCATCTATCTCCTGGAGTGCATCACGCTCACAAATTCTTGTAATATGATGAGAATTTAAGGCTCAGAGCGAGTGTTTCTCTCGTGGAAAATACTATTGCAAACCACAAAATAATATTTTCATAATTACAGTGCCTCAGGAACATTTGACAGCTGCTGTTTTGTCCTTTTCTGCGCTTTTCTCTTTATGGAGTGGAACGAGACCGTTCTTGGGTGGGGAGATGACCCTGTTATTACCTTACAGTGGTGTTTTACTAAGCTCCTGCTGCATAATTCCCTGGGAGTGTGGAGAAGGATGTGGAAACCCCAGCCTGCTCCTCTCTTAAGACCTAAGTGGTGCCTCATTCGTAGAGCTGCTGCAGCCTGCTGAGGTTCCTCCTATGGAGGTGAAGAATTGATACACTCTGAAGGTATAATTATTAGCCAGCTTGTTTGGGTTGGTTTTCATGGTTATTTCCTAACAGAGAAAGAAGGCCAAGGTGAACAAAAGTGCTTAACTTTAGTGATCATCAGAGTGTTAGTGATTTTCTGAAGGATGTTCCTTGTGGCGAGTGGAAACTCTGTCTTGCACACACTCCATCACTGTGACACCTTGTTTTTGGTACTTGGCTTCCATGGGTGTGTGGGTAAGTAACCTGGTACTCCAAGTGCATTTAGCTTGTTGTCTGTTGGGGGTTTCAGTTGAAACCCTTTGGAATCAGTCAGAGTGGGTACTACAGAGGTGTATTGATCTGGCTCTTGTCCACCCATAAAAATGAAGGATGCTTTAAAATCTGTGACATGGCTTGTCTGTTACACCTTCAGCTTTGCTGCTCGTACTGCAATCAGTAGGAATCCTTGCGTGGTAGAGGTTGGGAGGGACCTCTGGAGATCATCTCATCCAACCTCCCTGCTCCATCCAGCAGGGGCACCCAGAGCAGGGGCCCAGCAGTGCAGGGTCCAGCCAGGTTGGGAATCTCTCCAGAGAAGGAGACTCCACAGCCTCTCTGGGCAGCCTGGCACAGCCTCCCACACCCTCACACCAAACAACTTTCTCCTCCTGCTCAGCTGGAACCTCCTGGGTTCTGTTTGGTATCCGTTGCCACTTGTGCTGTTGCTGGACACCACTGACAATCAGAGTCTGTCCCCATCCTCTTACCCCCCAGGGCCCTTTAGCTCTTGCTCAGCATTGCTCAGATCAGACAAAACAGCCCCAGGTCTCTCAGCCTTCCCTTATCACAGAGATGCTTGAGACCCTTAATCAACCACGTAGTGTCCTTTGGACTCTCTCCAGTAGTTCCTTGTCTCTCTTGGACTGGAGAGCCCAGCACTGGACACAGTAGTCCAGAGGTGACCTCACCAGGGGAGAATAGAGGGGGAGGAGAACCTCCCTTGACTTGCTGGCCACACTCTTCTTAATTCTTCCCAGTATGTAGAGAAGGTCATGTTCCTGACCTGTGTCTTGAGGGAAAGCACAAGAAAACTTCCAGGCCCTTTGGCAGGGGAGTCTGCTTGGTCTGAGCACCAGGTGCCCTTCTTTCCTACCTTTGTTAAAGGCTTAAGGTTTATGCAGCCCTTGGGATGGTCTGTGTGAAATTTCTGCTGTGTCTGTAATTGTAAAGCTTGCCTCAGGAGAACAGGAATTTAGAAATACAGAAGGGTGTGAAGGTGGAGTCTGCACATCACCCCAAACCACACCTTCTCTGCAGCTGAGGTAGGGAGGGTCCCTGTCCCCAGGAATAAGGAGCATCACATGCTCTCTGATGTCTTTCCTACCCCCACTGCTTTTCTTCCAAGAGGTCTGGATGGTTGCATTTCAGAGGTCCAGCCTCTGCTCCGGGTCACCCTGTCTTCTTTCACTTCAGTCTTGAAGACTTCCCTTGGTGAAGCTTTGCTGTTGCTGGGATTCAGGCTTGGAGATGACTTTAGGAAGTGGGCAAAGCACTTTAATTTCTTCTCTGTTTTTCCTTGTATTGTTAACTAAAGAAGACCTCTGGTTGGAGCCCCCATCCATGTAGCATTTAAAAGCTGTGGAGCTGTGGTGCTGAGGGCCATGCTTTAGTGGTGCCCTGGCAGTGCTGGGTTAACTCGATGATCTTAAAGCTCTTTTACAACCAAAATGAATCTGTGATTCTAAGGTGCAGTCTCTCCACCCTGTCCTCAGCCAGCTCTTAGCTGTCCGGAGCTGCTACACCTCTGTTGAAATCAAAGGCACAGTATTGATTTATCCCTGCTTCCCCAGATTGATAGTTTACATATGCTAATGATAACCTGGATTTTGCCTGAGCTTCCAATGAATGTGTTCCCTGGAGCTCTCCCTTCACCCTCTTGCCATTAGCTCTGTTTTCTACATCCATATCTGATGGGTCCTCACATGTCATTGCTCCGCAGAGGACGAATCACAGTGCAGCTCTTCCCACGGCTCAGCTCTTTCATTTCTTTGTCTAGATCAATGAATCAAGGCTTTGCAGTAATCTGTATTAGGTAATGCACACTAAATGAATCATTGGATGATGGTGTCAAAAGAGCAAACTGCATAAAGCTCCCGTTCCTGCCGCTCTTGCTGGGAACCGACGCGTCTGCCTTGAACTCGGACTCGCTGCTGTTCCACGGGTGAATTCACAGCCTCACCTCCCCTCTGCAGCTCTGTCTCTGCCCTCCAGAGCTGCGCCTGGGGACACTACTCCAGACGTGGCCTCACCAGGGCAGAATAGAATCATAGAATCATAGGATGTTAGGGGTTGGAAGGGACCTCGAAAGATCATCCAGTCCAACCCCCCTGCCAGAGCAGGGTCACCCAGAGCAGGTCACACAGGAAGGTGTCCAGGAGGGGTTTGAACGCCTCCAGAGAAGGAGACTCCACAGCCCCCCTGGGCAGCCCGGTCCAGGCTCCGTCACCCTCACTGTGAAGAAGTTTTTCCTCATGTTTACCCTAAACCTCTTGTGCTCCAACTCACCCCCATTGCCTCTTGTCCTAACATTGGATGACACTGAGAAGAGCCTGGCTCCATCCTCCTGACACTCGCCCTTAACACATTGATAGACATTCATGAGGTCCCCCCTCAGTCTCCTCTTCTCCAGGCTAAAGAGCCCCAGCTCTCTCAGCCTCTCCTCATAAGGGAGATGTTCCACTCCCTTAATAATCTTGGTGGCCCTGTGCTGGCCTCTCTCCAGTAGCTCTCTGTCCTTCTTGAACTGGGGTGTCCAGAACTGGAGACAGTATTCCAGGTGGGGCCCCACCAGCGCAGGGTAGAGGGGGAAGAGAACCTCCCTTGACCTGCTGGTCATGTTCTTCATGCACCCCAGGAGACCATTGGCCTTCTTGGCCACGAGGGCCTTTTGCTGGCTCATGGGGATGCTTGTCCACCAGCACTCCCAGGCCCTTCTCCACAGAGCTGCTTCCCAGCAGGTCCCCCCTCCCCTGTACTGGTGCAGGGGGTTATTCCTCCCCAGGTGCAGGACCCGGCACTTGCCCTTGTTGAACCTCATCAGGTTCCCCTCCACTCAACTCTGAACTGTGGATTTACCACTTGCAGAGATCTGGCTTGAGTCTCTCTGTACAGCCCAACCAGCTGAACTCTGCCTCCAGTGCTTTTGAAGGAGGAGGACTATGAAACTGCCTTCTGCTCGTACAAAATGCAGCACAGTTTAACTAACTGCTCGACATCGTGCTGGAATATATATCCCTTTTCAACAGCAACTTTCAGAGAGGCAATCAGACTTCACTCTGCTGGGAGTTACATCCTGCCCCTGTCAGAAAGGAGACAGGGAAACTTGTGGCCAAAAATAGGAATTATTAGCTGCTAAGGAATTACGGCGTGGCCATGACTCTTCTGTAAAGAGAATTAAACGTTTGGTTGCTTTTCTAACCCAGCTTCTTTTTAATTTTGAGCTATGCTGAAGCGCGCTTCGGTTTTTTTTTTTGCTGAAAACGGTCTGGAACAGCAGCAAAGCAGTGACATCCCAGCGTGTGTGACGGTGTTCAGCTGCCAGTTTGTTAAATGACTGAGGCAAAAGGTCTTCATTTCTGGAAGAAAGCGATGTTTATTGCAAGGTTTTCCCTGGAGAGGGTGGACCATTTTGTGGTAGAAGCAGGAGCTGGCTGTCAGGGTCCCTGGTCGTCACAGACTCCTTGCATGAGCTTTCAGATGTCTGCCTTTGGTCTGCAAAATGGGTGCAGAAAAGCTTTTGTTCTCTCCTGTCTCTCTGTACAATAGGGGCTGGGGTGAAGCTGCCACATATAGCAGTGACTTTCTGGTCATAAACCCAGCGAGGCTTGGTACGTTGGCCCTGGGACATCTCCTGGGTGTTTTGGATGTAGGAGCCTGGCAGGTGAATGCATCGGACGGAGCATCGGTCGAGGTCCTGCCTGTGACCCACGTGAACCATGGACCAACCTGCACGGTGGGTGGACAAACAGCAAAAGCCAGCACCAGTGTGGGGACAGAGAGGGAGAAGGAGAACAAAACAAGCTTGTGGCTGCTGTTCGGACTTCAGCTTTTCTGCCCTTTTACTGCAGTGGCCCCAGGATCTCCAACTTCATGTGTGATAGACACACACACAAAATTCTTACAGGCATCCCACGCTTATGAAAGGAATCAGATACTCTGTACATTATATTAGCCCTCAAGTACAGATTTTCCCCATCTTGTGTTTTCTAGCAACTCTGGGCAATTATTTGTCTCAAAAATGCTAAATGCTTAAGCCGGGCTTTGCTTCCTACAAAGGCATCAAGATGTGGTCTGAAGTGTTGTGGCTGGGTCTTTCATCACCGCTTGCCAGCTTCCATCGTTAAAATGGGCTCGTTTAAAAAGGAGATTTTCATTTTCAAAGTGTGTGGTTTCTGTTAGCCAAGGAGGTAATTAGGTTGGTTTTGGAGTCATTCAGAAGCCCAGGTGACAACTGCAACAGGATTCCATCAGGAAATTTCTGCCCAGTGCTGTATTGATTAATGAGCATTTGCTGCAATTATAGAGAGGGAGATAACAATTATCTACCTGCCCTGTAAGAGAAACAGGAATGCACTAAAAATAAGTAACTCGACAAGAAAGAAGCACAGATGCAGTGCCTGGTGGACAGGAATAAATTACACTTTCTGTTTTGGCACTGAACGCGTTCTCCTTGCTGCGAGACCACGGCGTAGGCGAAAGAGAGCAGATGGGTAAAATCAGTGTGGTGGAGAAAGCGAGGGAAGGAGACATCCTCACCTAACCTGGGCTCCTTCTTCTCTTGCACTGCCCACCCAGCCCGCCTGGTTTAGGCTGTGGTCAGGGCTGCTTGGGTGGGGAGGAGCACAGTGAACGCCTTCAGCCTTCCCAGGGAGAAGTGTCTGCTCTGCTCAATAGGATGTGGTGGTTTTGATCAACTCCTGGAGATACTTAGAGGTGTTTATTTCACCTCCAGAAGCATCTGAGCATCTTTTTCTGGATTTCTGGTCTCTGCAGCTGGGATCAGCCAGTAGGGCTCGCACACGACTTGAGTACTTGAGAGGTGAGTGGGGGCAATTCCAAGAACAATCCTTTTGTTCTGCAGTTTTCTTCCTTTTGTGGTCTCAGGTTCAAGTGCACTCAAGTGTGGCCTCCCTATCCTGCTGCCAAGGGAGTTCCACAGCTTCATACAAGCCCTCTCCTCTAGAGACACACAATCATAGAATTACTTAGGTTGGAAAAAGCCTTTAAGATCACTGAGTCGAACAATTAACCTTAAGTCCATTGCTAAACCACGTCCCTCAGCACCACATCTCCCCACATCTCCCATCTCTCTATAACCTCTTCACAAACAGTTGGAAAAGTGCTTGTTTTCCAACTGTAGTGCAGGTAGTACTACCTGAAAGGACATTGGAGAGAGGCTGGTGCTGGGCTCTGCTCTCAGGTGATTAGGGACAGACCCAGAGGGAACGGCCTCAAGCTGAAACAAGGGAGGTTTAGACTGGACACTGGGAGAAAATTCTTCATGGAAAGGGCAGTGAAATATTGGAATGGGCTGCCCAGGGAGGGGTTGAGTCCCCATCCCTGGATGTGTTTAAACATCACTGAGATGTGGTGTTGGGGGAGATGGTCTAGGGGTGACCTTGTAGAGCAGGGCTGATGGTTGGACACGATGATCCCAAGGGGCTTTTCCAACCTGAGTGATTCTGTGATTCTTTCACCGTGGGAATCATGAAGAAAGCTAATGCAAGAAGAGTGGAAATTGTGTTTTTAAGGTTTTTGGCTGCAGCACATTGAGAGAATATACACATATTAGGTCAGAGTCATTTGAAATGAGAACAGATCATATCTGTGCTGAAAGAAAACAAGGGCAGCAGAGCAACTTTCCCCTTCTGTATCTTATTCTGGAGATACCAAAGGTGGTGTGATACTGGGAGACTGAAGCAGGCTCTCACAGCCCTAGGTCAAGTGTTGCTTGTAAAGGAGATGTAAATCACCCTGAACAACTCGAGGCTGCGTGGGAGCAGCTCTAGGATCCATCCTTCTGCTGGTATGTGTGATTGGTAGGTACATTCAGAGTGGCACTTCAGCCACACTGGCACTTCACGCCTTCAGCCTCCCTACTAGAAGTTCCCTCCTCCTCTGGGACTACTCAACCTTGTGCTAACCAGACCTTTTTAGTTAATAATAATAATAATAATAACAATAATGAGCCTTTAACTTCTTTTAAACTGCCAGACTGAAGGATTTGGAGCCACAATAGCTAAATTGCCCTAGTTGTAGAGGAAGGAACCTCCTGAGCTGGATTGCTGAGACAGTGTGGTAGAAGTACATAAATTACGGTGCAGAACACAGTGAAATCCACTGTGCTTCCAGCAGAAAGAAGAAAGTTCTCTGATCCACTGCAGATTGTGGACTGACCCTGGTTGGTGTGTGGCTGGTTCAGAAAAACTTTCAGTGACGGAGATCCCACTAATAGTGGTCTTGTAGTCCCTCACTGTTACTTGTGCCTAAGGAAAAACTTCATTTTTGGGGTTTCTTGCGTATGACGCAGCAACATAGAATCATAGAATGGTCAGGGTTGGAAGGGACCTTCAAGATCATCCAGTTCCACCCCCCTGCCATGGGCAGGGACACCTCCCACCAGAGCAGGTTGCTCACAGCCCCATCCAGCCTGGGCTTGAAAAACTTCCAAGGATGGGGCTTCCACCACCTCTCTGGGCAACCTGTTCCAGTTGGACTGGGACATGGACTTCTGCTACTCACCGAAAGGTACTCCAGTAGTTGCTGGGACAGCAGATGAGCCATTACAGTGGGACAGTACGACAGCTACAATTTTTAATAGATGAAATATGTGTCTGATGAGAGGAGGTTGGACTGGATGACCTTTAAAGGTCCCTTCTGACACAAAATGTTCTATGATTCTCCATGACATGATTACAGGAGGTCATTAACGATGCACAGATCCTACCTACCTTGCGGGAGGCAGCGGATAGAGGTGGCCAGGCCGTCATTTCCTTGCTGTACTTCTGGTCGCAGACGGATTTCACAAACATTTCCCGTTTCTCGTTTATCCCTTTCGGTTTTGTGGCTCTTGCTGGTGTGGGCAGGGGCAGAGGAGGCTGGTTTGGGATGGCTCCTTTGTACAGACAAACACTTGTTTTTAACACGGATGCATCATTTTCCTGGGTGATTGCACTGCTTTCTCTGGTTGATGGGCAGGGAAGGAAGATCAGAAACTGGGCTGGTGGAGCTCTTTGCTACTTAGCAGCCCCCTGAGAGTGGTCCCACAGTGCATGCTTCAATGTTTTTATGGTTGTTTTCTTTTAGTAGACAAATTCTTGCATTATTGATTTGCTTCTGGCTCTTTATACGTGAGTTCTTTATATATAGGAACACGCAGTTGTAGTTTTAAAATAACAAAATAATTTTGCCTTTACAATCATAGAATCATTTTGGCTGGAAGAGACCTTTCAGATCATCGAGACCAACTGTTAACCCAGCACTGCCAGGGCACCACTGACCCTGTCCCTCAGCACCACAGCTCCACGGCTTGGAAACCCCTCCAGGGATCACGGGGACTCCACCCCTGCCCTGGGCAGCCTGGCACAGCCCTGGACAACCCTCAAGGGGAAGAAATTGTTCCTCAGCTCCAACCTAAACCTCCCCTGGGGCAACTTGAGGCCAGTTCCTCTTGTCCTGTCACTTGTTCCTTGGGAGAAAAGCCCAACCCAACCTGGCTCCAGCCTCCTGTCAGGAGCTGTCAGAGCCAGAAGGTCTCCCCTCAGCCTCCTTTGCTCCAGGCTCAACAAGCCCAGGTCCCTCAGCTGCTCCTCAGCACCCTTGTGCTCCAGCCCCTTCCCCAGCTCCGTTGCCCTTCTCTGGCCACGCTCCAGCCCCTCACTGTCCTGCTGGGAGTGAGGGGCCCAAACCTGACCCCAGGATTCAAGGGGTGGCCTCCCCAGTGCCCAGTCCAGGGGTGTGATCCCTGCCCTGGTCCTGCTGGCCACACTGGTGGTTATCTAAGCTAGGATGCCGTTGGCCTTCTAGGCCACCTGGGTACACACTGGCTCATCTTCATCTGACTGTTGACCAGAGCCCCCCAGGTCCTTTTCTGATGGGCAATTTCCAGCTACTCTTCCCCAAGCGTGGAGTGCTGCTGGCTCACATACACACAGCACAGTGAGCAACCTGTTTGTGTATTTGACTGTATTTGAATGATTTATTCCAACAGTTTCCCAGGGTCCTCGCCCATTAGCAAGCTTCTACACGCTCTTCTGTTCTTTGGCAATAGCTGCTTCATAGGTTGGGTAATTTGTGTGTGCTCATTTGTTATTTGAAAGCAGCTTTCCTCCACTTTTGATGAACAATTTTCTGCCCACTGGTCAGTAGCCTGCTGCTTTTTTTTTGCATATCTTGTAATTTGTACTGCACGCTTAGGTCATGTGGTCCTGGTGGGAGGTGCAAAGTGCATCAAAGAGTGCAGGACGGAATGCAGAATGACATTCCCCCTGAAATTCTGCACTCGTGAGACTATAAAATTCACTCCCCCTTGGCATACATGGAAACCAAGTGCAGGTGGGTCTGGACACCCTGACATCAGGCTGCAAAAATACGGGATAAAAGCAGAATAGAATGGGATAATTAGAGTTGCACATTTGCTTTGGAGCCTGCTGGGGTTGGTGGTCTTGCACGGTGTGTCGTTGTGGGGTTCATCCTGCCCGTGGAGCTGAGCTGAGCCCCGGCGCGTTCACTTGCAGTTCAAATTAGCCCAAAGTAATGAACTTTGGCCGTTTTAATGAGCCCGAGTTTCCTGCAGCCAGCGGCCTGGGGGATGCTCGGCAGCAGCCCGCTCCGCGCGGCCCTTCGCCTTCCTCACGTCTCCGACCCGTCCTGCTCGGTGCTGAGTGACCTTTGTTAAACAAACTGGCCCCTTCGAGGTACATAATGTCAGCGTTCTGCTCAAACATGGTGTTTTGATCTGATCTCAGCTTCCCTGTAAAATTAAGGATTTAACGCTCCCATTCCAGCTAAATGGACTTCGCGGCGCTCGCGCTGAAAAGACTCCACGGTGGATTAGAAAGCCATTGTGAAAAGTGTCATTGGAAACCTGTAATTTTCCTGTCTCTCCCTCTTCCTTCAACGATCCATTTTCATGCCAAATTTCGGGAGACAAATGCATTAGTTCAGCTGGGCTGGTAGAGCTTTGCACCCGCAGTCTTTGGGGCTCGGCATGGGAGCTTTAAGGTGGAAATGTGCAATTGTGAAGCTGCAAATGGGAAAGTCATTGCCCGACAGCCAAAAAGGTGCTTTTAAATATTGGGAATTTATGGCTGTCATCAGATGAAGCACCGTTTTGGGGCTTTTTTTTATGCTACCAGGTGTAATTGCACGTTATCCAAAGGCTTGCATAATTTATTTAAAGGTTTAACGGACGCTGAACTCTCTTCTTGTACGGCTCTGACAATCCACATGCTTTTGGCAGATCTTCCACTCTCTATAAAAAATACCTAATAATCCATGAACCAGTCAACTTGAAAGCCAGCCTGTGAGAACATTATTGAGTTCTTCCTTTACTACGAAGCTTAATGTGATGAATCCTCACCTCGCATAATATGATTTACTTTTCTCCTCTGCTCCTGCTAAACATAAGACAACAGAAGCTTTGGATGGTCACTCACTTGGTGTGTTTGCTAAGAGATATATTAATTTATAGACACTTAAACTCAGATAAAAGACAGTGCTTTGACCTCATAGCTATTTCATAGCCCTGGTACTCTCGCTGTAGTCACTTGCTGATGTGGGTTTTCTCTTGTTGTTAGTGGGCAGCCCCACTGCTCATCCCCTGGTGTGTCCTGCAAGGGGGACACACGCTCTGGTCACTTTGGGAGGTTATCTCTTTTGGCTCCATGGTCTTACCTGTGCACTTGAGAGAGGGTTAAGAAAAGATGGGGAGTGCTTATAAATTAGTAAAGGCTGGGAGTTTGGATAGGGATCACTCTTCTAGCAGTGCACATGGCCTGGTCACTAGTAGATGGTGGCTTTTGACAGTGTTAAAGTTGGAGAAAAGTCTTTTAGTGAGAGCTGGGGGGATTTCTGATCTATCAGTTTGAACTCATATGTGAGCAGTTTTTGGTTAAAAATAGGATGAAGACTTCAAAAAACCCAACAGCTGAGAAAAATACTTGTGCTGCAAATGAAAACCTGGGACACAAGGCTGATCCCCCACCTCCAATTTCTTTCACTTCTGCCTTCTGTGATGACTCTGCTTTCTAATTTCCAAGTAACATTGGTCCCTCCAGGAGCCAATGCAGCTTCAGGTTGGTGTTGGTCTTCCAACAGATTCTCTGCTTCAAGCAGAGCGTATTTGCAGCCGCACTGTCTCAGCTTCCCAGTAGTGAACTGGGAATATTTATGCCGTGAGGATTAGGAAGGCACCTCTGATAAATGGGAAACACTTGCAATTGCTAAGTAACCACACTTCTCTGCACGTTGGCCGTAACCTCTGCGGAACCTGCTGCACCAAGCTGGAGTTGTGAGCTTCAGAAAGCTGCTAATGCATCTTTGAAGACCATCTACCTCTGGTGATGCTTTGTTTTCTACTGTTTTTCCAAGGATAAACCCAACCCTGGGAGCATCCAGGTCTTCCCACAGGCAGCGATGAAAACCAGCACACTTAGTGCTCTGCCTGCAAGCTGCCCCACAACTGCAGCAGCTGGGAAATGGCTTTATAGGCAACTTCTCTGGCATGGAGAATTTGCTAAACAACTTGCTAAATCCTGACTGCTGGCAGCTGGGTGAGAAAAGAAAAAGGCTTCTTGGGAAATGGGTTAAGGTCTTTCTCAGGTAATATCCCCTGCCTGCTCCAGGAGCATCCTTTTCTTGTTGCTGGAATTCATCTTGGAATTCAAGGCTCCCAACTGACTTCTCAAATAGGTCAGTGAAAAATCTATACTTTAGAATAATGCTGTACATAATGAATGACTTCTTAATAGCCAGGAAATAAAGCTCTAGCTGGCTAAATAAAGCTTGGTGGCTCTGGACTCTTGCCTTGTTCTACATGGGCTTTTAAAATAAACCATAAATTCTTTGAGTTTTACTATTTGAGACGCTTAACTATTCCAGTAGGAAAACTGAAATATATATTGCATCAGAAGAGCGGAGGAGCCTGAGCCTTCCTTGGAGTTGAAGCAAGACTGCCTGTGCCAGGCTACAGTTTTTGAAGAGGGGACAAAACATTAATTTGCTATTTATAAGTCGGCATCAAGTGCAACACGGACAGCTTCTGGTGGTTGTTGCCATGATTTCTCCTCCACAAAGAGTGTCAGGCAGGCTTCAGAAATAGCTGAGCCCCCTTTCGCAAGCTTTTATTCAGCCAGTGTTGTAAAATCACTTCATCCCCATGTGTCTCATGGTTTCACAGTACCTGGATGTAAAATCACCCTTCTTAATTCTGGGCACTAGGTTATATATGGCTTAGTTTTGAACCAGGATATTCGCACGAGGCAAAGAATTATCCTCCTGTGACATTAATCTGTGCAAACTTCCCTGGCTGCTCTGAAAACACTGGGAAGGCTCCAGTGAGCTGTGTTTATGGGGAACTTTGGGAGGACCTTGAGGGTTGCTGTGAGATCCAGCTTGTCGGTGCAAGCTTAGGATCAGTCCCATAACTCTGCTGCTGAAGAGAAGAGGTCTGAGGAAGGATTAGGGTCATAATATTTAATCCCCACCCCTTCCCTTTTGATTAAACTATTCAGCTTTTTCTGTATCGTTGCATTTCTTTCCAGAGTGGGTTTCTTAATCCCTGGATTCGTGGTGAGCTCACAGAGGGAGGGAAATGCAAAGGGAATTCAGATCTGGTGGTTGAGTCTGATTATGATTACAGGCCATTTTTCTAGGGTATACCAGAAAGAAATGTGCCTGATAATGATGAGAGCTGAACGTGCTCAGTCTGGGGTATGGGAGAGGAGGGTATGGTGCCTTGGTGACCCTGTGCACAAGCTAACTTTACTCTTTGGATTTGATTCGGGATGACTGCAATTAGGGGACAAGCAGACATTTATTTTCTGGGATTTTGAGCTGGTTAATAGATATGTTAATCTCCTCATAACATTCACATTTTACATTTGTTTTTTTTTATAGTATTTTCAGTGGAGGCATTGAGGGTAGGTTGCTGCAGGGACTCACAGCTAGCTGGGCTTCAGCATTGATGGCAGTCTCTTGATGGTTTGTGAACGTGGCTTTTTTTTTTTCCTGTGGAAGATTGGACCAAGCACTCTATTTTTGTTAGATGAAATTGTCACAGTTTGGAAAAGAAATGCACTATATTTTTCAGAGAAGGCTCCGGGGAGACCTTCTTGTGGCCTTCCAGTATCTGAAGGGGGCTACCAGAAAGCTGGGCAGGGACTTTTTAGGCTATGGGGCAGTGATAGGACCAGAGGGAAGGGATTAAAACTAGAGATAGGTGGGTTCAGGTTGGACAGTAGGAAGAATTTCTTCCCCAGGAGGGTGGTGAGACACTGGCACAGGTTGCCCAGAGAGGGGGTAGAAGCCCCATCCTTGGAAGTGTTCAAGCCCAGGCTGGATGGGGCTGTGAGCAACCTGCTCTGGTGGGAGGTGTCCCTGCCCATGGCAGGGGGGTTGGAATGAGATGATCTTGAAGGTCCCTTCCAACCCTGACCATTCTATGATTCTATGTGGACAATGCTCTTAGTCATGTGGTTTAGTTCTGTGAGGAGCAAGGAGTTGGACTCAGTGATCCTTATGGGTCCCTTCAACTTCAAATATTCTATGATACATATTTCTGTGTTCCTGAGTGAATCCTTGGTCATCAGACCAGCATGGCCAGACCAGAGGCTATGCCACAGCTCAGGATTGGTAAATCCTGGATGCTTTATCCTAAAAAACAAGTCAAGAGGGAGAAAAATGAGAACATCCAGAGACATATCATGCAGAAAGCCGGACCTGAAACCACACCATGAGATCAATGTGATGCTGCGTCCCATTAATCCACCTTGAGCCAGAGCAACACGATGCAGCTCCCAAGGTCAGGGCCTTTTGGGGTGCCTCTGCATGAACCTCTCTGCAGCCTCTGGAAGCATTTGAGATTCTTTGCTGGGCTCCTGGGCTTCCCAGTGCAGCTGCAAAGGGAAGCAACGCGACAAAATGTGATGGCTTCATCAGCGAGGTTATTTGCCTGATGGCATTTTAATGTGACTTCATGTCTCATGTTGTTAGTCCTTCATTTAGACAGGAGGGACATGGCACGTTCCAGTAGGTGGAAGCTGAAGTTAGATAAATTGAACCTGGCGTTAGGAGGCAACGGTTAAAAAGTGGGAGCAATTAATCACAGGGATCACTTTATAAGGAAGCGGTAAATGCGTCGTTACCTGGAGCCTGAAAAGCCAAATGGGGCATTCGCTGGCTCGCTGAATGATGTGGTTTGGCCCAAGTGCCAGCTGAGGGGTTTGGCAGTGTTTGTGCCCTCGGGGAAGAGACTTCCCCTCCTGGAAGATCTTAGGGAGATGTCCGTGAGGTATCTGCCCTGGGCAGGGTCTCTGGATGGGTTTCTTGCTCTGTTTGTGTCCTGGGAGTTCATAGAACTTCACAAATCCGACAGATTCCTGCTGTTTTCTAACTCTGCTGCTGCAAACAGAGCGATTTCAAAATTACATATTAGTTTAAAGGGGGGGAAAAAAAAAAAGAACAGAGGTCCCCAGTTCTCCCTGGTTCTCTCCCCACGGCCAAAAGCCCCAGGAACTCTTTGACAAGCCGGAGCCGTGAAAAAGTGGGTCACTGAGAAATTTCAAAACCCTCTGGAAACGCTTCTGAACCGCGCCTGTATTTGCTTGACCTGGTTTTCCCTCCACAGAAAAAAACATTTAATTAAAGGTATTTTTTGAGGCTCTGAGCTGCGCGACTGCTGTTGTTGTTTAATTGCCTCAAATCAACCCTCCTTTTGTGCGCGTCGCTAACGAGCGATTTGCTCTGTGGCGCTCGCAGCTCCGGCAGACAGCTCGGGCGAGCTGTTGGCTGGTAATATTTGCCTCTGATTGTTTTTTATTGTTCCTCTCCAACTACTGTCACCGAGTGTATGGAGAACAGCCCAGATATATATGCACAGGGCCCGAGATCAGAGTTCCCAGCTGAACTATTGCTGTGCATTAAGAGCTGTGTAAACAGCTTTCTGGGTTTTACACCAAGGTAAATATTAATCTTTTTGCATCAACTGATGATGGAAAAACCCAGGGTAAATAGCAATATTAATAAACCTTAACAGTCAGAAGCAGCTGGGCAACAGGCAGTGCTGTGCCAGGGCTCCTTCCCCTCCCCTTTGGGTTGGGGGTGATGAGTGCTGCCCCAGGAATTTGGAGATGAGGTGGCTGTGGGTGGGAAGGAAGTTTGAGCATCCTCTGGACATCCCCACAGGCTGACACAACTCTGATTACGAAGACTCCAGTGGGAGCTGGGAGTTTCCTGCCTTAGCTGGATGCAAAGTGCTGGAAAGCGCTCACAGTGCGATGGAGAAGACTCCCTGGGGACTTGCCAGGAAAAGTGTTTTCCAAAAGCTTTACCATGGGCACTTGTCCTCATCCCTTGCCAAGTGGTTCCTCAGCATGCCCTGAGGTATGGCATCAACAACCAATTCTCTGACTGACATTTTCAGTGGGCCCTTCACTCCCAGCAGGACATTGTGGGGCTGGAGCGTGGCCAGAGAAGGGCAACGGAGCTGGGGAAGGGGCTGGAGCACAAGGGTGCTGAGGAGCAGCTGAGGGACCTGGGCTTGTTGAGCCTGGAGCAAAGGAGGCTGAGGGGAGACCTTCTGGCTCTGACAGCTCCTGACAGGAGGCTGGAGCCAGGTTGGGTTGGGCTTTTCTCCCAAGGAACAAGTGACAGGACAAGAGGAACTGGCCTCAAGTTGCCCCAGGGGAGGTTTAGGTTGGAGCTGAGGAACAATTTCTTCCCCTTGAGGGTTGTCCAGGGCTGTGCCAGGCTGCCCAGGGCAGGGGTGGAGTCCCCGTGATCCCTGGAGGGGTTTCCAAGCCGTGGAGCTGTGGTGCTGAGGGACAGGGGGCAGTGGTGCCCTGGCAGTGCTGGGTTAGTGGTTCGTCTTGATGATCTGAAAGCTCTCTTCCAGACAAACTGATTCTATGATACTATGATCTGGGTTGATCTAAGGACCCCTTCCAGTATGGCCAACTCTCAGTTCAATTCCCAAAACCCAAAGTACAAGCCTCATTAGAAATCAAACCCCTACTTAACCTCCTATGGCACGTGCTGCAGATGGCAATGAGCTCCGGTGAGAGGTTTCATGAGAACTTGGACAGCATTTCTCTGGTGGAAACCAGAGTAAAAACTCACTGTACATCTTGGCAGGGAAGAAAGGTAGTTTGGTCATGGCTTTACTGCTCCTGCAGGAAGGGTTATTTCCCTGAGGAAGCTGGTGCATCTGATGCTGATCTCTGTGTGACAGGACAGGGCTCATGCTGCCAGAAGAGGGGACACGGGGATGGCCGTGAGGTTGACTGGATGGACTGAACTGCCTGAGAAAATCCTGGATAAATTGCTTTATAATGCTTCACTGCCACTGAGAGGTGGGTCAAATAATGGCTGCATTGAAAGCCTAGATCCAACATTGCCTTCCTCAGCCGAGGGCACGGTAGTGAAATATGGGTTGTTTGGCTACGTTGCTGTGAAATTCTTTACTTCACCAGTGTGTAAAAATATCCCTGAGCTCTTTCCCATGTGCCTGTTTCCTCCCCCTGACACGGCCTGCCATTTAATCATCAGGTGAAGTTGTGCCTGCTCTGTTGGGAACTCATTCCTGGGTCAATCCTCTCCAACCTTTTGGTGCACTCATTGCGGCGTCGTAGCTTTGATTAAACTGCAAAGTGTCCTCTTCTCAACTTAGCTTTACAAATGAAGAAGGGGGTGAGCAGTGGTGTGTAGCCTGGTGAAGATTTGCTGCTGTCGCTCCTGGAGCGGGAGGGGAGGGCGACGGTCACTCCCTGTTTCAAAAGGAGGTGGGAAAAGATGTGAAATCTGATAAATTCTGACTTGCTGGAGTATTTGTGCTTGGAAAGGATTTGCTGCAGCTCCTTCGTTTTTATAGTGGGGGGTGGGAAAAGTCCTTTGGATGAGCACTTGGGGCAAATTGTCTCTTCCTTAGGTGTGCATGGAAAGTGTGACCCTGCACCTCCCTTCTCTGCTCTGCCAAGCGATGGATTTTAAGCAGGGTTTCCTTGGAATCACAGAGTCATTTAGGTTGGAAAAGACCTTTAAGATCATTGAGTCCAACCATCAACCCTACTCTACCAAGTCCACCACCAAGCCATATCCCCAAGCACCAGATCTATATGGTTTTTAAACACCTTCAGAGCTGGTGACTCAACCCCGTCCCTGGGCAGCCTGTTCCAATGACAACCCCTTCAGTGAAAAAATTTTTCCTGATGTCCAGTTTAAACCTCCCCTGGTGCAGCTCAAGGCCATTCCCTCTTGTTCTGTCCCTAGTTACTTGTGAGAAGAGACCAGTGCCTGCCTCTCTACCATGTCCTTCCAGGTGGTTGTAGAGAGCAAGAATCATAGAGTCGTAGGATGTTAGGGGTTGGAAGGGACCTAGAAAGATCATCCAGTCCAACCCCCCTGCCAGAGCAGGGTCACCCAGATCAAGTCACACAGGAAGGTGTCCAGGAGGGGTTTGAATGCCTCCAGAGAAGGAGACTCCACAGCCCCTCTGGGCAGCCCGGTCCAGGCTCCATCACCCTTACTGTGAAAAGGTTTTTCCTTATGTTTACCCTAAACCTCTTGTGCTCCAACTCACCCCCATTGCCTCTTGTCCTAACACTGGATGACGTTGAGAAGAGTCTGGCTCCATCCTCCTTACACTTGCCCTTAACATATTGATAGACATCCATGAGGTCATCCCTGAGAAGGTCTCCCCTGAGCCTTCTTTTCTTCAGACTAAACAACCCCACTTCCCTCAGCCTCTCTTCATAAGACTTGTTCTCCAGGCCCTTCACCAGCTTCTCCTCTGGACCTGCATCAGCACCTCGATGTCTTTCTTGTACTGAGGTGCCCAAAACTGACCACAGTACCCGAGGTGCAGCCTGAGCAATGCTGAGTACAGAGGGACAATCACCTTCCTGGTCCTGCTGGCCAAACTCTTTTCTAATACAAGCCAGGATGCCGTTGGGCACACTGCTGGCTCATCTTCAGCCGCTTGTCAATCCGCACCCCCAGGTCATTTTCTGCCAAGCACCTTTCCAGCCACTCTGTCCCAGCCTGGAGCATTGCAGGGGTTGCTTGTGGCCCAAGGGCAGGACTTGGCATTTGGCCCCGTTGAAGGCTGTTGATTGTCCTCAGCCTGTCCATCCAGCCTCTCCAGGTCCCTCTGCAGAGCCTTCCCACCCTCAAGCAGGCTGACACTGCCACCCATCTTGGTGTCCTCTGCAAGCAGAGACAGGACAGGTGTCATCCTTGATGCAGGTGTGGTTTCCCTGTAAAAGGACAGCAGTTCAGGTCTGTGCTCCAGGGTTAAGACGAAGCTTTAACCAAGAGACTAAAATCTCGTTTCTTGAAACATGCCAAAAATCTCTGTGTACACAGAGCCCCGCTGCAGGAGAGCTACGAGAACGATGTGAGATTGAAGTACAAATTAATAACGACTGAGCAACACTCATTTTACACTGGTGCTGAGACTGGGAGCCCTGGAGGCAGGAGCCGTGGGCTTGGTGGAAACTTTTCTGTCTGGATCAGCAGCTTTCCTTTCCAGTCGGCGTTGATCAGCCTGGTTGGATGCCCGAAAGGATGTCCTATGATTATACCACTGGAAACATTTTAATTAAGTGGTGCAGCCTGGGTTGCTAAGTGAATTCAAAATGTATGTAAATAATTTGCCAAGCCTTGTGCGTGCTGGGCAGAAATGAGGTATGCAGAACATGAAAACTTCGCTGGCTTTTTAGGATTTAAATGTTTCCAGTTGCTTAAGTGAGAAACCTCTCTTTTTTTCTTTTTCCCCTTTTTTTTTTTTTTTTCTTTTTCTTCTTCTTTGGCTGTTAACAACAGTAACTGAAGGTGAGCCAGAGCGGCTTCCTCCTCGCTGGAACTTGATAACTCAGGGGTATCAATCAGCCTTTCTGAATTAGCATTTCACTGATAGCGATGCACAAAGCCTTTTAATGAGGACTTTCAAGTCTCCCAGCTCAGGGTTTCTGCCTCTCCTGTTCCTTAGCAACCGAAGGGATTGGCAGGCAGGAGGGTTTTGATGTATTCTTACATAAAGGATTTACAATGCTGGAAATTGCATGCAAAAATTAGAATAATTGTGTTTTATTGTTTTGGCACAAAGTTCAAAGATAAACAAACAACCTTCGGGCCCCCAGAAGCTTCCTGTTGTGTTCTTGTTCCTTCCTCTGTTCTCGCGGAGGAGTTATCCGCCAAGGCTGGAGTTTAAATTAAATAGACTTTTGTCTATTTTCCAGAAATTAACACATCAGAGCAGAGAAAGCAGCGCTCCTTGATCTGCATTAGAAAGGAGAATTAACGAGCGGCGTGCCGAAGCGAGCGGAAAGGCGACTCTCTGCAACTCTTTCTTTCCTGAAGCTGCAGCTCATCGCTGGTGGCATCTTCTCGGCGAGCTGCACCCCACTCCCAGATCAGTCCTCCTTCTCTCTCCAGGGTGGCCCAAAGCTCTTGGGGTCCCTCATGCTGGTGGCTGGGGGGTGCTGCATCTGGTGCCACCTCGGCGAAACCTTGGCTACCTCTGGGTTTCTGCGTCTCCAAGTTCCTCCAGCGGTTTTCCCACATCTGGGCTCCAAACCCCTGCTCAATTTTGACAGCGCTTGTATTTTTGAGGTATGCAACACGTGTCTGAGGCCACCCCCCGGGGCAAACCAAACTTCTGATTAAATTCTGGCCGAAAGTAGGATGGTATTTTAATCCATCTTGCTCAGCTTAGGTGGCCATGTAGAGGAGAGCTCTGGGAATGGGACCCTGCCAGGTGCCTCAGTGGAAGCAACCACTCAGTCCCTCTTTTCCATGTTTCCTGTGTCCACTTGATCTCCTTTACTCCTGCCCTGGCCCCTGCCCACTGCTTGGTCGTGCATAGTGTTAACACTGTGTATCAGTCCTCTCTTTCTGCTTTCTAGACACTACCCTGAGCATGGGACTGCAGCTATTCCACCCTGAAAGCTGCTGGCAGAGGTAGGGAGAGGATCAGCATTGAGAAGACACCTTTCCTTGGGGAACCCTTCCTCCTTTCCATAGGATGCCACCCTTCAGCCTCCTTGAGCCCCTGCAACACATCAAAGCCTGCTGCAAAGCTGCTGATGCCAATTAGACTTTCCTTTAATGAGCTGTGGTATGTGCTGCCTTCTTGCTTGGAGGAGATCTCCTCATGAGATGGTCTATGCTGTTAGTTGGGTGTGAGGGTTGTAACGGTGTAGTTAGTTACTGGTAGGGGCTGCCATCACTGGCAAGGTTGTCCAGGGCTGTGCCAGGCTGCCCAGGGCAGTGGTGGAGTCCCTGTGATCCCTGGAGGGGTTTCCAAGCCGTGGAGCTGTGGTGCTGAGGGACAGGGGGCAGTGGTGCCCTGGCAGTGCTGGGTTAGTGGTTGGTCTTGATCTGAAAGTTCTCTTCCAACCAAAACAATTCTGTGATGTTCACCAAGTTCCAGTTTTTGCCTCAGCTCTGACCGTTCATACGTTTGCTGCTCAGATGGAAATAGAGGTTCCTTTTCCTTCCCTGGCCTGAGTGCATGAACCAGAACTACTCCACTGAATCCCATATCTGGATCCACCCCCCATGAAGAAAAGGGGGTGCAAACTCTAGGAAAGCCACCCAATTTGCTCCTGACATGGGCACTTTGCATGGGGTGCCCTGCATTTTAAGAGGGGCAGAGTCAGTTCAAGGCTGACCGTGGGGCAGGTGCTTGCTTGGTTTTTGCTGCTGATGCAGGGCCCATGTAGGTACAGAGCTGCTGTCCTGCTGGTCTCATCCCACTTTGCCTTGGGCAACAGCCCAAATTCTTTAATAAAAAACCCCAGAACAACACCAAAAAAAAGACAAAAAAAAACCCAAACAAAAACCCCCTCTACAAACACTTCCTGGCATTTTTATAAGTGTTTAAAGTTTGCTTTTTCATTCTTTGCCTAGAGGAAGGTGCCAATCCTTATGCAGCAGCAGAAGGCACTGGGTGCCTGTTGTCCCCACCAGTTAACCAGCCTCCATCCCATCCTGCTGCAAGGGGTGAGCTTCTCCCAGCGAAGCACTTGGGCTTTTTTAGTGCTTCTTGGAGCAGGGGTTGCCCATTTGAGCTGGGCACAGAATAATCTTCCCTGCTAATTTAAAAGAATGAGGTCTTAATAATTACAGTCGGTTTCCTGACACCAGTTTGGCGTGTCCAGGCAGGAGTGAACCAATCCCTGCTGATAATTCCCATTGCCCCCAGCCCCCCCATGCCCCATTCCTTGCTGTATCATAGCAGCCCTGTAGATGGTAAAGCTCAGGTACCTGTTACCTCCTTCTGCCAGTGGGTTGTGCCACTCCACTGCGCTATGTGCCCAGCCTGAGCTGCAAAGGCTACCCAGCTCTGACTCCTGCTGCTCTCTCTTTTTGCCTCTCTACCTCAAATCTCTGCCTGTCATCCCTGGGAAACCTGCATCTCTGACAATCTCATTGTCCGAGTGAATGTTTCTGGGTGTGAAGTGCAGTGGTCTAATTTATGCTGCTGAGCTGGGGAAATACAGGGCTGACTAGGACCTGGGGGTGTTGGATGACAGCTGGCTAAAAGTGAGCCAGCATGTGCCCAGGTGGCCAAGAAGTCCACCAGCATCCTGGCTTGGATCAGCACTGGTGTGGCCAGCAGGACTAGGGCAGGGATTGTCCCCCTGGACAGAGCACTAGAGAGGCCTCTCCTCGAATCCTGGGGTCAGTTTTGGGCCCCTCGCTCCCAGCAGGACAGTGAGGGGCTGGAGTGTGGCCAGAGAAGGGCAACGGAGCTGGGGAAGGGGCTGGAGCACAAGGGTGCTGAGGAGCAGCTGAGGGACCTAGGCTTGTTGAGCCTGGAGCAAAGGAGGCTGAGGGGAGACCTTCTGGCTCTGACAGCTCCTGACAGGAGGCTGGAGACAGGTGGTGTCAGTCCCTTCTCCCAAGGAACAAGTGATTTGACAAGAAGAAACAGCCTCAAGTTGCCCCAGGGGAGCTTTAGGTTGGAGCTGAGGAACAATTTCTTCCCCTTGAGGGTTGTCCAGGGCTGTGCCAGGCTGCCCAGGGCAGGGGTGGAGTCCCCGTGACCCCTGGAGGGGTTTCCAAGCTGTGGAGCCATCGTGCTGAAGTTCCTCAGGTCCAACCTACCCTTCTGCTCATTTCTTCTTTTCCCTCTCTAAATACCAGCCCGTTTTATTCGTGAAGAGGGTCTCTGGGGGCAGAGAGCATAGTGCTGACAGACCCCAGTGCTGCAGAGCCTGAAATTTGGAATCCTGGCGGTGTATTCTGCGGAGTTGAAAGGCAAGCTGCGTGCGTTGTGTTTGATAAGGAACTGGGTGGTGTGGTATTTGCCAGTGTGAATGCATCTAGATGAAACACACTCTTTGACATTTCCTTCGCTAAACTCAGTGGCTTAATATTCAGCAATCTACCCTTCATTATGTTAAATGCCTTTTAAAAAGTAACCAGAGCTCCATTCGGCAAAGGCCCACTGGCATACAGAATGGCTTCATCCCCATAAAAATGCAAATTAACTCTCTGGAAGTGTAGGTCTAGCTCGTTTGTATAGGAAATAAAAAAAGGCTTCGAACAGAGCCCAGAGGAACTCTGCTCACAACAAGATGTTCAGTGACATCAGCAGCACGATACGTTCCTGCGAAGATAATTTCTTGGCTCTTTCCCAAGGTTTAATTTCTGGTTTAAACCCTGAATTCCCACCAGAACCTGGGTGAAGAGACCTTGGACTCTTGAAGGCTCTCAGCTTTTCAGAGACCTTCATAAGTGGTGCAGTGCCATGGAAAATAAAGGGGTTTTAGCTGTCTTGTGGTCAGCAAGAAGTAGCTACGGTGGCCATAACACTTGGTGGGTACTTGTTCTTGAATGTGATCACCATTTCTGGAAGATGTGTGGCCGTTCCTACCTGCAGGTGAGAAAAAAATCAAAGCATGTTGCAAGAACCTGACCGTTTCCCAAGGATCTCTCCTGGGACACTGGCAGCTCCGAAGGGCCAACATCAAAAAGCCCAGCTTGCATGTTTTGCACAACATTGCTTAGGAGCTGTGCTGGCAAAATAGAGACCCACAGTGACACGTTTCATCTGGGTTCTGCCCAAAGGAGACTTCCCCATTCATTTGGGGGGATTTGCTTATGCCAGACGTTCTTCCCTGCAGAAACCCGGGGATCCCACGGAGGAGGGGCTCAGCTAAATTTCAGAACCTTGCAGTGTTCCCCCAGCTGTGAGATGTGGGTGCTCTGGGGGCTGTGCAAGGACCCTGGAGTACTCTGGTCCTACTGAGGATGTGAAATGTGGCACTTGGTGAAAAATCAGAGCTGTGGTTTCATTCATTCATTTTATCCACTCCTGCTGTTTTGCTTCCTTTCATTTATTTATTTTTTTTCATAGCTCATGGCTAAGACCAACCTTTTCCTACTGGCCTCCTCCTTCTCACGGTGTGACCACAGCACTGTCTCCATCTGCTGTGAGGGAATGTCCTCAGAGAACCACAAATACCCAAATTTTCAGAGCTTTCCTGCAGCGGAGCCATTGCCTTTGTTCGTTTGTTGAATAGGCTTATTTCCATTCACATGCTTTGTCTCATTGGAATGACTGGAGCATCAGTCTTAGGAGAAAGGCTGAGAGCCCTGGGGCTTCTTAGCCTGGAGAAGAGAAAACTCAGAGGGGATCTGATTAATGTTGATGCAGAGCTAAAGGGTGCGGGGCAAGAGGATGGGGCCAGACTTGTCAGTGGTTCCCAGCAACAGGATGAGGGGCAATGGGCACAAACTGGAACCCAGGAGGTTCTGTCTGAGCGGGAGGAGAAAATTGTTTGGTGTGAGGGTGTGGGAGGCTGTGCCAGGCTGCCCAGAGAGGCTGTGGAATCTCCTTCTCTGGAGAGATTCCCACCCCGGCTGGACCCTGCGCTGCTGGGCCCCTGCTCTGGGTGCCCCTGCTGGATGGAGCAGGGGGTGCCACCAGATCAGCTCCAACCCCCACCACACTGGGATTCTGTGAAACAGCTGCACTAGGCTCTGCTTCTCCTCCCTATGAAGAGCAGGGTGTTGTCAACACTACAGCAAGAGGAAAGATCCACCAGAAGAAAATACTTCACTGTAGTGGAGGTACTCATTGCCTCACTGAAACTGGTGTGCAGTGGCACAGGACACCAAGGAACCCCAAGCACAGGAGCTCAATCACATTCCGCCCAGGTCACATTCACAGCAGCCTTGGTACCAGAGATGACATCTGCAAATGATGCTGAAAGTCACACTGTTGGGAAAATCTTTGGATCATCTCTTCAGGCCATTGGCAGCAGATCAGCTCTTACGGCATTCTGTGTAAACCTTCTCTTCCAGTGCTAGTAAAATTCACTTACTGGTGTGAGAGATTTGGGCAGGTTTGGCAACCTCAAACCTACAGATACCACTCCCAGAATTTCTCCATGTTGTGGACAGACCCAGCCTTCCTGTTGCTGCTTTCCCATTTATAGCCTGAATTGCCCCTTTTTTTGATGTCATTTCTGCTAATACTCAACATCTTATGCCAGGCTTTTCTCTCCACTTGTAACAGTTTAATGCACACACACTTTTTGTTCTTGCTTATTTGTGCTTTGGCTCAGGCAGGCAGGAGCCACCGTGCCAAGGTGTCTGCCACCGTAATTGTCTGGGCTGTGCTCCAGTTTTGGATCATATTTCTGGAAGCACTTTAAGAACAGCAGTATCCATAGAGGAGTTTCATGGTGTCTTCACAGCCAGATTGAGCCTGGGGTTTTGAGGACCCATGGTCCCCAATAGCTAAGTTGGGTAGCCTTGCTGCTCGAGTCTGGGACCAGGGTGCTGTGCAGAGAGAGCGTGGCTCTCGGTGAGTGATTTCAAGCTGCTGCTGTCGAGCTTGTTCTTCTGCTCTTGCTCCAGTGGAGAGCCAAGTGACGGTGATGGATTTTCTCACTGAGCTATTGTCCTTGGAGCACATTGACTAACTGGTATAGTCACTGCATTTCTAAAAAAGTTCTCTTTCTTTCATCAGCTTTTATTTGCTTCAAGAAGATACTGCTGGGGATTTCAAATTGCTTTTTAAAATCTTCTTTCATTTCCATGGTGCTTGTCTTAGTTGGTTGAGGTGGATGGTCCCATATGCAGCTTCTGGCCTGATTTCCTCCCCACTGAGTCCTGGTGACATTGGTACAGAGGGCAGCAGCTGCCCTTGAGGATGACCTGGGAGAAGAGGACCAGGCAGGAGGGTGTCAGCAGCAGCAATGTCCTAATTTCTTATATTTATGATGTAGAACATGAAAATTCTCTCATGCTGTTACCCAGGATCCATCTGTGGAGTCTTCTGTTCAGAGAATTGTTTTGTTCCAGTCTTGGCTCCCGTCACTTTTCATCAATGCCAGGTGAAAAATGTCTTTTTTTTTTTATATTTTTTCAGATGTTCTTGAGACCCATGCATGTCACAAAACTGCCCACTGCTTGTTTGCCTTTCATCGTAAGTGAAACTGCCCAGCCAGTCCTTGATCCATTATTGCAGTGCTATTTTCTGATGTTTGGTTCAATGCCATTTTCAGACCTTTCATAGTATAATAAGTAACCAAAAAACCCTAACACTCGGCAGGTTTCCACGTCTTGTATCACAGCAGATAAAACTAACGTGTTCTCAAAGGTTAGCTCGGGTCTGGTTTTCCTGTATCCCTTCACGGAGCTGGTGTTGTTTTCTAAGTATGTGTTTAATCCTGGTGCTGCATCTTTTGGTGTCCCCACGTCTGCCCCTACCTCATCACCTCACGCTGCTGGTTTTCTAACAGGTGGAGCAAACTTATAGGTGCCTCCTTCTGAAATAGCTTCGTTACCGAAAACAAACCAAATGAAGGAATTCAAATGCAACATGTAGGGCCTGAAGCTGGACGTGCACATTACACTGTGGGGTGTAATGTGGTTCCCACACCCTGGTCTGTGGGGTTGCTGCTGCTATGGAGGTCTCAGCCCACCCAGGTCTTGTGGGTGTACGTCTACACCCGCTTGCTACAGCCTGTGATAGAGGTAAAGGTACCTGTGCTGACTTTAAGGACTCCAGTTCAGCATCCAGAATTGTGCAAGATGTATAGAAATGTCTTTAATGGTAAAAAAAAATCCATCACCCCGTTTCTGACAGGGGCTTGGAGGAGGGGTGGGCACAGCCTGTGGGTTGGCTTGACAGCAGATGGGGGCTGCCAGCTCCTCCCTGCAATCATGGAATCATAGAATGGTTTGGGTTGGAAGGGACCTTAAAGATCATCTGGTTCCAACCCCCCTGCCATGGGCAGGGACACCTCCCACTAGAGCAGGTTGCTCACAGCCCCATCCAGCCTGGGCTTGAACAGATCCAGGGATGGGGCATCCACAGCTTCCCTGGGCACCCTGTGCCAGTGCCTCACTGCAGCGTGCAGGGATGGACTCCGACAGCACTGCTCACGCACCCAGGGCCCTTCTCCTCGGCCCCACGCTCAAACCCAGAGTCTGTCCACGTGCACTTCAAACACTTTTAATGGGCTGGCGATTCTCTTGGGTTTCCTCCTTCAGCACCCTGGTTTTCTCCTCTTCTCCTCCTGTTTTGCCAGGTGCCTCTGCTTTTCTCATCCTTGGTCTCATCTCCTCAAGGCTGGGGCAGTGTTGGCTGTTTTTCGGCCTTGCAGGCCTTAGCATAACTACTTCTAGCTGACAGCTATTTCTGTCCTACTCTTATCAATCCCTACACCTCGCCACCCTCAAAGTGAAGAATTTCATCCTAACACGTGGTCTAAATCTACCCTCTTTTAGTTTGAAACAGTTGCCCCTCGTCCTGTCGCTACACTGGTGCGGGGGATGGCACGGTTGCGTTGCATGGGAGAGGCTGATCCCCGGGGAGGTAAATCCATATAAAACCAGTCCTCGTGCCCTGTTTTCTTCTGTGCAATAATTGTTTCCTCCAAACGCTCGTGCAGCTCAGCAGCTCTATGCTTTCACAGCAGGAAGGGGAAAAAGTGCCAGTGACAAGACTTAGATGGACTAGTCCTTTTTTGAGCTGCGGGTTTATTAGTGCATCGAGTGAGGTTGTGCCAGAGGTGGCCTTCAGGACAAAGGGCTCGTTGCATCTGGTGCTGTGCAGACCTGGGAAAATCAGAGCCTTGAAGAGCTTACGGCTCCTGTGAGCTCTGCTGGAAACTCATCTCCAGACACATTAAAGATGTAGTTAATCAGAACAGCTGAATTCTGCAGCAAGGTAGCCTCTGTAAGGCCAGATGAGGTGGGAATATTTATTCCAGCCCCATCAGTCGTTAAGAGGGTGGGGAACGCCTCCATGAGCCAAGAACAAAGTTCACTGCGTTGTCTTTACAAAGCAGGAGCTTTATCTTTGTAGAAGAAATACCATCACAGCCTATCAGGTTTTCCTGAGATACTTGGAACAAAATAATTGAGGAAGAAAACCTCTCAGGCCTTCATTTCTCAAAATATTAAAATTATAATGTAAATTATCTTATGCCTGGAGGAAAAACCTTATAAAATGTCAGGATTGTCATAGTTTTAAATACACAAGCAGTCAATCCTTTGTCAACTCATACTGGAATTGCAGTCATCCAGATAACTTGTCCCTTTACACAGACACCCGGCTAGGCACACACATAGGGATTAAAACAAGAAAAAAAGCCAACTAATGAACCTACTTCTCAAAGGGGATTGCAGGGACATGCAATTCCTGGCTTCTAGAACCATCCACAAGAGGAGCCAGTTTATATCTTCTGAGCAAATCCACCTGGGTGTGGGGGACTTAGTTATGTAAAAAGATTTGGCTGTATAAAAAGATTTCTGCTACCGCATCCGTTTATATTTTTGTCTTGGTGTAACTAATGGATACAGCAGCAGACCGTGGTGGAGGAACATGAAAGCACAGACTGGCTTGATCCAAATAATAGATCTTTAAAAAAAAAAAAACAAACCCAGTTGTGAGCAAATCTTTGAATGCAAACCCTTGACTTGGCCTGGACCATGGTTCAAACGATGCATCCCGTGCAGACAACTAAAACATGCCCACCTCGTTCTGAAGAAGACTCTGGTACATGAAGCATCACCAGGGTGTCTCTGGGTAGCTGGATGAGATTTTGCAGACCGTTAGCTGGAGGTGGTGGTCAGCATGAGAAGGGGTGATTTGGTGCTGCTGCAGCCAATAGTCATTTACTGCATCCTAAGAAATAACAGGGAGAATGGGATCAGTTGTTTCTGGGATGGTGGTTTCTGAAGGGGAGCCCTGGGGTAGCTCGAAGGTGTTTTCCACTTCAGCCTGTGCCTGGAAAAGCAGCAGCTCTCATAGAGGATTTTAAAATGGCTGTATTTAATGTAATGTAGCTTTACAGTCTCTACAAACACTTTACCTCTGCTGATAGTTTTCCTCAGGTCTGATTCGTGAGCGTGCAGACAGATTTATCAGAACTAAAAGCATCCCTGGCACTTGTCATGGGATAGTTTGCTGTCTGTTCATCATCTTTGTGGGTCTAAATACCTGTTTGAGTCTGAAGGACGTGTCCGAAGAACTTAGTGTGCACATGAGGCAGTCCTTGATGGGCTCAGGAGCAGCGGGAGGAGAAATTCTTCTCGACTATAATTTTGCAAGATGCTTTTTATAGCTCTGTTAGGAGTTAAGGTGGAGTTGGATGAGATCACTTCAGTAGCTGTGGTACAGACACGGTGATGATGCAGTTCTTGTCAAAGAAAAAAAAATGACACGAAGGTGGCTTGTAGCTCATCAACTAGTTGAAGGCTACTTTGATGTCTTGCCTGTGTTGTTCCTCTGGGATCTCCAGCAAAAGGTGGTGGAAAGACGTGTGCAAAGGTGGTTCCTTCCAGCTTACTGTTGTACTAAGGACTGCTGTAGGTGCATGTGCAGAAGACATTACTAGGAACCCTGATCATGTTGGTTGTATGAGGCATACTGGTTAACAGCTGGATTAATTCACATACAGCATCAGCAGCTCCTTAGCCATGAGCTCCTGGACAAGCTTCCAGTTTCAAGACAAGGAGCAATCCTGCAATTTTCTTCACTCTGAGGCTAGTGAGACACTGGAACAGGTTGCCCAGGGAAGCTGTGGATGCTCCACCACTGGATGTGTTCAAGAGCAGGTTGGATGGGACCTTATGCAACTTTGTCTAGTTGGAAGGTTGGAACTAGATGATCTTGAAGGTCCCTTCCAACCCAAACCATTCTGTGATTCTGTAATGTACAAGGTGGTTTGCCTTGCTTGTGCTCAGCTGCTCATTGTCTTGGGTTTTTGCTCCCAGACTGTGATATCATCAACATTGGACTGACCACACTTAAATGTCTTTGTTGTGGAGGGATCCAAGTAAAGCTGGGTTATAGTTACTCCTCTGTTTAACTTCTCTGATGAAATTCCACATCCTGAGCTCCTTGTCTTTTGTGTATCTGTGTATCTGTCAGGCCAGTGCTTGGTATTGTTTGGTGCCTGTTTTTCCACCGTATAACGTCCATAGTAATTGAAGGTCTAATTTAATCTAATTAGTGTTGGTGATGAGAAGAGCGTAAGAGAGAGAGACTGCAGCGTGTGATCTCATTTATGCAAAATGGAGTCTGTACCACAAAATGGTGTTAATTCATGGGGTCATAGATAGGTTTGGGTTGGAAGGGACCTTTAAAGGTCACCTGGTCCAACCCCCCTGCACCCAGCAGGGCCATCTGCAACTAGAGCAGGGTGCTCAGAGCCCCGGGCAACCTCCCCTGCAATGGTGCCAGGGATGGGGCAGCCACCACCTCTCTGGGCAGCCTGGCACAGGCTCTCCCCACCCTCAGCACCAACAATTTCTCCCTTCTCTCCACTCTGAATCTCCCTCTTTTAGTTTCAAACCATCCCCCCTTGTCCTGTCCCAACAGGCACTGCTAAAAGGTCTGTCCCCATCTTTCTGACAGGTCCTTTGAAGTCCTGAAAGGCCACCAGAAGGTCTCCCTGGAGCCTTCTCTTCTCCAAGCTAAACAACCCTAATGCTCTCAACCTTTCTCTATAGGAGAGGTGTTCCATTCTTATGACCATTTTTGTGTCCCTCCTCTGGACCTGCTCCAACAGGTTTCCAACAATTCAGTTAAACTCAAGCCCACCTACATGTGTATTTTCTTGTGCATCCCAGACCTCTCAGACAGATGCTGTTGTCTTTTGAGGTGTTATCTCAGCCCATGGAGGAAACTAAGACAACTTGTTTTGTTTAAAAGTCTACCTTTAAATCTCTAAGGTAGCATAAGATCAACCCCATCCTTAAGCTGCAAGTGCTTCAGCAGTGGGTCACCATGCATCCCAGCATCATCCTAGCACCCTGCCCAGGGCAGCTCCAGATCCAGGGGGTTGGTCCTGGAGTGAACTCAACCCAAACCATCCTGCCATGGTTCCTGCCCTGCCAGCACAGGTAGTTCAAGCCTTTGGAGCTGCTAAGGAAATTGCTTGCGTGGAATGCCAACATAAATCACTGGAGCCGGATGATCCCGAGCAGGGCAGCGCTGACCTGCGCTCAACGCGCCATTTGCTCGCCCGTGTTGGTGCATTATTGAGCCAGTCATAATTATTGTGTCAAAGAAAGCCAATTTGTACTCGGGCAGATTGACATCTGGCTTTAGGTGGCAGCAGCCTTTCCCTCAGTAATGGAAATGATTGTTCTTCGCGTGCATTGTCAGGAAATGACATTCTGGCTGATATCACCGAAGTGACTTATATTCACTCCGGAGCTAAACAGATATTGTCAGGTCTGAGCTGACAAGTCATTTTCTTCTTTCAGGAAGAAATCTCATTACCTCCAGCGATAACAGATGGTAGCCCTGGCACGCTTGGAGGGCTGCTCCAGGGTGAGGGTGTCGTGCCATACACCCGAGGGATGCTAAGGAAGGAGCTGAAGAGGTAGCAGCTGGGCAGAGGTGAGTCTAAACCCTTTCCTTGCAGGGAGGAGGCAGATCAAAAGTGACTGAAGGGGTCTTGAGCACAAATAACCCACTGGAGGACTCTAGGATAGACCCTGGAATTCCAGGGTAGACTCTAGGGTAGATCTGTCTTTGTGGATCCAGTCCTGCTTTCTAATTGGGTGGGAGTGCAAACTGGAGAGCAAGGTGAAGGATGTTTTGCTGCCCCAAACTGGTGGCTTTGCCTGTTTTTCTGCAGGTGGGCACCTAAGGAGCTCGTCTACCCTCACCTGCAGCTCCATTGCTCTTTGTGAGCCCCATTTGGAGGGACATTTTCCCTGGTTTATGCACCCAGTGCTGTGGTTGCATCCAAAGCCACTAAGGAGACCTTCTTGCAGCCTTTCAGTGCTTAAAGGGGCCTGTCAGAAAGATGGGGATGGACTCTGAGCAGGACCTGTTGTGACAGGGCAAGGGCTGATGGTTTTAAATTAGAAGAGGGAGATTCAGAGTGGAGAGAAGGAGAAATTGTTGGTGCTGAGGGTGGGGAGAGCCTGTGCCAGGCTGCCCAGAGAGGTGGTGGCTGCCCCATCCCTGGCACCATTGCAGGGGAGGTTGCCCGGGGCTCTGAGCACCCTGCTCTAGCTGCAGATGGCCCTGCTGGGTGCAGGGGGGTTGCACTGGATGGCCTTGAAAGGTCCCTTCCCACCCAAACCAGTCTGGGATTGTGTGATTCTACAATTCTGTGATTCTGGTTCTATGACACTCTCTGTATTTCTTCTCAAATATTGAAGCTTATTCTTAAACACACCCCTGAAAGAGCAAAAAAAGATCTCATACATCACAATAGAATAAAAATGGAACAACAACCTGCAAGAAGGTTTGTAGTTTAACAGATTTACAGGAGGCAGCTCGTCCGATGCTGCCAGTTGCTACTGGTCCAAGATCTGGATTTCCTAAGTTGTTAGTAAATGTTAGAGAAGAAAATCAGGAGTGGAGAGAGAGGGGTACACTTTGGCACTGATGATGATTTCAGTATTTTGATGCTTTTACGACAGAGTTGCTCGTAGGCAGAGATGTGTAATATAAATGCAGCAAAATAAGACGTGAGGACGTGGCTGGTAAGCGCAAAGGGGCTGCACAGTGCAGAGGGCTCTCAGTGCCATTACCAGCTTTCTTGCCTGAGAAGCAATAAATCCAGGAGTGATGATTTTTTTTTTTTGGGGGGTAGGCTACTTATACTGCTTCACTGTTTTCTCTCCCCTGAGAGTCTCTTTGGGTAGAACAGGGAATTAAGCGTATGAAAGCAGGGAAAAGTGCATCATCAGAGTGCAAAAACCACGTTTAGCAGCTCTGTAGGAAAAGAGCAGGCTGTAAGGAGAGAAAAGGATGGTGAATAAGCTTGTGGAATAAACCAGTGACATGTCATGTCCTGAGCCCACTCTGAGGGTGGGCTGCTACCTTTAGAAGCTGGTGTGGTTTTGTTTAATTATTAATTCATAGCCTTTTACGCGGCACACCACACAGAGACAAGGACACACGGGGGAAATAAAGATTCTTGTGATAAAAGACCAAAATGGAAACCAAAGGGCTGTTGCTCCAGCTTCTTGATATCTGTAGGTGATTGTGAGCAAAGAGTATAAAACAGCACCCACCTGATATATGAACAATTATTTGGTGCTAGCAAGGGAAAGAGCCTAACTGGGTTTTTTACCTAAACCCCAGGTGTGTAATGACTCTGAGTCAGCCCACGGGCAGGGCTTTAATTGGTTTCAGGGCTTTAATTGGTTTCAGGGCTTTCTTGTCTGGTAGGAGCTGGTTGTAGCTGTAGAATGCTGCAGGGGTGGGTTTCTGCTTCGCATCATCCCAAGGCCTGGGGACTCGGTGCTAGCTGGGTGGATCTGCTTCTTCAGCAGGGTGAGTTGTCTGCCTGTGGTGGCTGCTGGGAAGGAGGAAATTCAGCATCTTTCTGGAGGAAGTGATGTCTGCACAGGCTTTGCTGCATCATGGGAAGCTACAGAGATGCTGGGAGCTAAGCCTACAAGCAAGAATCTCCTCTGCAATGAGACACGGTAGGAAAACGTGGATTTATTAGTCTTTGCATTTCTCTGGTGGTTGACCCAGTTGCTTAGTGCTTCTTTGCTTTAAGTGTTACTTATACTCCCTAATGTTCTTATAAACCCAGTTTTAATTAAGAGATTCCTCGTAAAGAGATGGTCCCAGTGTCTGTTTCAAAGCTGTGGTGGTTCTGAAGTGCTGCTGTGGGTACCTGTGGGCTCTGTGCAGAGGTGTTTGATGCTGTGCTAGGAGAAGTGGGATGCAGGGGTTAACCCCTACATCACTTGGTGGTACCTCTAAGCTGGGTGAGCTGGTGCAAACCCAAGCCTCTGGGTGTTGCCCTAGAAAGGACAGAAGGGCCCTGCCTGGGGTGAGGTTTTTAACTGTGGGTGCTGGGCTGTGTTTTGAGCTGTTGTGTAATTTCAGAGCTTTGAACACAGATCAGAGTCTGATTGTGATAAACTTTAATTATTGTATTTCTTTAAGCCCATTAGCCTGGGGATCGTGATGTCTTCTGGCTCTATATTGCAATAGCTTCTTCATTAGGAATTGCTTAAACTCAAGTTCTTGCGAGTTGTCTGAAGGCTTCTTCCCAAGTGTTGTTTCAAGCAGAAGCGCAGGCTATGAATGTGCAGGTTAAACAACAAGTGTCAGACTCTGGGGAATATATGTATCTTGATTTGATGTGCACGTTCAAGGGGGTCTCTTTTTCTCACCCACACGTTTCACGTCCCCTTGTGACGGAGGGCTGTGGTGGCAGGCTTGGGTAAGAATGGAGATTCCCTGGCCAGACGAATCTCAGCAATTTTCTCCACGATTGCTGTTTATCTGAGGACAAGATAAAGTTACATTTTCCATTCCTATGTGAACTTTCTGTATCTCTTTAGCTATATCTTCTAAGAATTTGGAAACTGCCTAACCCCCAAACTCTCCCCTACAGTAGGAGCTTTGTTTTTACTGGGAAGGGTGTTTCTTTGGGTACCAGAGCCTGTGCCCTGACCAGCTCTGAACATGTTCTGGTTTTTGGTTTTGTTAGTGATGATTCCTTTATGTCTTCTCACCTTGCTCGTCCCAAAGCACTTCATAAATGACATCAGACAAGGCATATGGATGACAGGGAGGTGATTAGAGACGGCCGACGTGGCTTTACACAGTTAGCCTCTACTGTAGAGCAACTGTGTTGGCAGATAAGGGAAGAGCAACTGATACCATCTCTGTTGACTTCTGTAAGGCTTTTGATGTGGCCCCAGACAATGTTCTTGTTGCTGAACTGGAGAGATATTGATGGACCATTTGATGGATAGGGAGTTGGCTTGATAAGCTGCATCCAAAGAGTTGCTGTCAATGTCTCAGTGTCCAAATGGAGATCGGTATCAAGTGGTGCCACTCAGAGGTCCATATTCAGACTGGTACTGCTCAATATCTTTGTTAATGACATAGCTGGATCAAGTGCAAGGCTGTGGAAAAGGCTACTGAGCCGAGAGGTGCAGTTGATCTGCTTGAGGGAGAAGATGCCATTCAAAGAGACATTAATAGGCTGGAGAAGTGGACCCATGTGAACCTCCTGAAATTCAGCAAGGCCATGTGCAAGGTTCTGAACCTGGGTTGGGGCAACCAAGGCTGGGGGGGTGAAGGGACTGAGAGCAGCCCTGTGGAGAAGGACCTGGTAGGAGTGCTGGTGGATGAAAAATCGGTTATGAACTGGCAGTGTGTGCTTCTGGCCAGAGGGTGAGTGTTGCTTGAGGGACTTCACCTGATTTCAACCCATTCTTGAGGTCTTTTCTGCACAACTTGGTTGCAGATGCAAGTCTTGCTCAATGTACCTGGGAGAGGTGAGATGGAAATAGCTTTTCTTGATCTGAGATTTGAAGCAGCTGTCCCTCGTCCTAACTCCTGTTGCTGACAGGTATGGCTGCAGAAAATACCCTTAGCACGTGGCTTTCCCTGTACTTGAGATTACCTCCTTGTTTGGCTGGATAAGATTTGAGGCTATAAGTGTGAGATTATAAAATGGCTTGGCCTTGGAGATATTTCCTAGCCAGAGTCAGCAGCTTACTCAAATCCTCTTTCGAGATCGGCTGGAACTCCTTTCCCTCCACTCCAGGGTGGGTATTTTCCTGGCAGTCTTTATTCCGCGGACGATAACAACCTTGCCGTGCAAACCCGGTGTTTTATCAGCTGTGCTCCTCAAACGTATCCTTTCTTTACAAGGGCTTCAGCATTTAGTGGGAGATGTGAAGTGTGTTCCCTCCCCCCTCCTTTTTGTTTTCTTCCCGCATCAAAGGTCTGGTAATTCAGCAGATCACCATCAGCAGCAGGCTGCTCTATTATACATGACATCCTCCTCTGCTCACAGCATGGGCTCTTCACAAGTGCTCTTCAGTCCTATGAAGCAAGGGGCACTCATCGCTTTCTACAGCAGGCTCTTATTGTACCAGATACTTGTCTGAAGCAGCTTGTGTGCCGTGTCTGGTTACGGGTCGAGGTGTGGGGGCTGTGTTTCCTTATTGGAGGTTGCGTATTTCGTAAGCCGAGTGGCTCTCGGGCTCAGCAGAACAGCTTCAGCTCCTTGTGCCTCGGCGCTATCTCCTCAAAGATGTTCTGGAGGAAGGAGGAGGTGACTCGGTGCTTTGTGAACACACTGGGCTGGTGGCCAGCTCCGCGCTGGGCTGGTGGCCTGTCGCTGTTTATACCGGGAGCAAAGAGCTGCAGCAACACAAAATCAGTAAAGAGAGAGCCAGGAGAGGAAGAAGAAGCCACTTTATTAATTTCTAACCCTGTTTTCTATCCCCCAGCCCCACAGGGCGATGGGTCAGTGCTCACCCATCTCCTAGGGTGAGTGGCTACAGTCCTACAGCACCCGCTGCAAAATATTTTTCTAATGTCCCATAAACAGAACTCAGCAAAGCACCAGGTCTGGGTCCAGCTCACAAACCCATCCTGCTGTTTCTCATAGCACTGCTGAGAAAGGCAGGATTCTCACCAAATATTGTGAGACCCTGAGCAAATCCCTCTGCTAGCAGCTTTTCAGCATCCACAGTGGCCGGGTCCCCGCGCTGGGGCTTGGTGGCCGGGTCCCCGCGCTGGGGCTTGGTGGCCGGGTCCCCATGCTGGGCTGGTGGCCAGCTCTGCTGTTTTCCAGCTGCTCTCCCCCACCCCACCTCACCTTTGCAGATCCTGAGCTAACCATGGCGAGCCCAAGACATCGCTGTGATCCTGAGGGGTTTCCGCCAGTTTTATGTAGCTGATCCATGAGGGTTAATGGTTCTTGGTTATTAGAGTCCCAGGCTGGAGCTGGGAAGAGAGCAGAGGGTCAGCTTTGCGAAAGGTTGTTTGGGAGGTGGGAGGGACTTTGGAAATTTGGCCACGTTGTCAATAGAAATTAAAAGGGAAAATGAAAAGACTTTACAGGAATAGAAGAGCAACAATTTAGCAGTGAAGAACTTGGTTTGTGGTCCAGCTTTTATCACTGACACTTTTCAAATATCTTACTATAAACTGGCTTTTCTTTTTTTTTTGTTCTTAATATGCCAGTTAAAAATGAGAAATGGGAGGAAGGGGCACTGATTCTTTGAAGGGGAAATTTGAAGGGGTTTTTCTTTGTAGAGCAAAATGCAATAAGATTGAACTGCTTCTGTCCTTGAAAAAAAAAAACCTCTCTGAGACTGGCAGCAGAGCTGGCTGGACCACAGCTGGGCATCTCACCGGAGCCAGATGTGCTTGCAGTTGGCTCAGTTTCCAGTGCTCTGCGGAAACGCTGCCGGCCGTTGAAGTCGGGTGATGTGCTTTTCCCAGGCTGACCAGCTCTGCCTTTGTCCTGGGTACGTGACACTGCCCTGGCCCAACCATGCTGGTCTTCGAGCTGCTCCAGGGCTGTCTGCTCCTCGGATCAATGCCACCCCCATAAAAAAAAAAACTTCAGGAGAAAAGTTTCTTGCATGTTTCTTGTTCACAGCTTTCATTTTGCAAAGGAATTGTCTCGGAAGGTGTGTGGGGAAACACCAGCAGAACAGGAGGAAGCTGTAACTTTATGAGGAGCTGAGGGGAAACTTCATCACTCCCTGGAAGGAGGTTGTAGAAAGGTGGGTGTTGGTCTCTTCTCACAAGTCACAATAGATAGGACAAGAGGAAATGGCATCAAGTTGAGCCGGGGGAAGTTGGATGTGAGGAAAAACTTCTCTCCTGAAAGGGTTCTCAAGGACTGGAGCAGGCTGCCCAGGGAAGTGGTTGAGTGACCATCCCTGGGTGTATGTAGAAGCCATCTAGATACGGTGCTCAAGGACACGGTGTAGCAGTGACCCTGGTAGAGTTAGGTAACGGTTGGACTGGATGATCTCAAAGGCCTTTGCCAACCGTAGGGATTCCGTGGTTCTGTCTTGCTTGCAGGCTGTGAAAAGGAGCAGAAAGAGAAAGCAGATCGTGTGGTAGGAAGTTAATTGGGCGTAGCACTCCCCGAGTACATCTGTACCCTGTCGATGGCATTGACTCTGTGATGCCATCAACAATTCCAGCCCTTTCAATGCTGAAATGAACTGGCACTGGCTAGAAAGGAGCGAGCTGCACTGCTGTCATTGGAGGAGGATATGAAGAGAGCAGAGCGGGCAATAAATTCCAGTAGTCCCCTTCCAGTAGTGGCTGTGCACTATTAAGCTGCTAATTTTAGTCCGACTTGCTAAGAGGACAGCGGTGCTGATGGCTGCATTCCTCAATTTCAAACCAAAGGACTTTCCATTAACAAAGATGAGGATATATTGACTAGAAAGGGGAAGAATAAGTGTCTCCTGCTTATTTAATTGGATCCTTATGCTCCCCCTCCTGAGAGCTGCTCTGTGTAGGGGGAATTATTGCCTCTCCTTGGCTCCTTATGACTCCCTAGTTCCTGAGGAAACGCATGGTCACCCTAATTGCAACATATAGTTGGAAGATCTCCTCTTTTTGCCAGGGATACAGCGCCAGGCAGAGTTCCGTGCGCAGTCTTGTAGCAATGATCTCCAATTATTGCTGTACTCAGCTGGAAAAAAAAAAATAAAATGGGTGTTTTGCTTTGTTCTGTTGGAGAAGGAACTTAATTACAGAGCCGTGAATGTTGTGCTCACAACTGCCAGCGTGTCCTACATGACAATAAGAGCTTCATTAGGAAAGCTGCTCTGTGGTACAGGCACCGTTCCCTCTCCTCTGCCTGGGTATTAAGTCATTGAGCAACATCAGTGTTAACCTATTATGAAAATCAAAACTTAGGCATTGACTCCAGTTTCACATGCAAAGATGGCTCAAAATTCAGCAAAACAAGCTCAGTCTTGGCAGGCTTATAATAAGATGTGCACTCTTTGTCAACTCATTTAATATGTGATTATGATTATCAGCTCTAATAATAATGACCAAATAAGCAATTACTGAAGCTGAGCTTGGCATGGGCTTAAGCAGAAATGCTCTGCGAGTAATCTGAGTCTTTAAAATTAAAATGATTTCACTCTAATTTCTCTTCAAGAGTAGTTAAATGGAGTGCTTGAGGGGTTGTATGTTAAGCTGGAACGCTGCGAGTGCCTCTGCAGCTTGAGTTGCACCCACAAGTGGGATGGGACATCAGCATCAAACTGAAACCAAAGGTTGGAGAAAATCTCTGTAGCTCCCTCATTTTCTGGTGGGCAGAATCAAAGAGAGAATTGGCCATCAAAAGGTTGGGCAGGGATATTTTTATGATACTTCTTGGGGGCTGTAGATGGTGAGTTTTGATGTTGGAACAAGGCTGGTGCAGGAGGATGCTCAGCTGCCTCTGTCATGAAGTTTTGGTACCTGTCCTTTTAAAAGTTACTTTAAATCATAGAATCACAGAATTGTCAGGGTTGGAAGGTTGCTCACAGCCCCATCCATCCTGGCCTTGAACACTTCCAAGGATGGGGTTTCCACTCCCTCTCTGGGCAACCTGTGCCAGTGTCTCACCACCCTCCTGGGGAAGAAATTCTTCCTAATGTCCAACCTGAACCCACCTATCTCTAGTTTTAATCCATTCCCTCTGGTCCTATCACTGCCCCACAGCCTAAAAAGTCCCTGCCCAGCTTTCTTGTAGCCCCTTCAGATACTGGAAGGCCACAATAAGGACTCCCCAGAGCCTTCTCTTCTCCAGGCTGAACAACCCCAACTCTCTCAGCCTGTCCCCATAGCAGAGGTGCTCCAGCCCTCTGAGCATCCTGGTGGCCCTTCTCTGGACGCGTTCCAGCACATCCACAGCCTTCCTGTGACAGGGGCTCCAGAACTGGACGCAGTTCTCCAGGTGAGGTCTCACCAGAGTGGAGTAGAGGGCGAGAATCCCCTCCCTCGACCTGCTGGCCACGCTTCTCTTGATGCAGCCCAGGACATGATTGGCTTTCTGGGCTGCAAGAGCAACTGATGGCTGATGGTGAGCTTCTCATCCACCAGCACTCCCAAGTATTTAAAATACTTTTCTTTTTAAATACAAATCGTGTTTTCACCTTTTCCATGATTTTTACCCGAATCTTCGTAATATTTAGAATCCTGATATAATATGGCCATGGCCAGTTGTGCTCATAGCAATATCTGGACCCCAGATGGGCTCCCAGCAATGTGAGAGCATCCCAGGAGCAGCCAGGTTGCTTGATTTCCTCATCCTATGGGATTATGGGATCTTCCTTGGTCTCTTGGTGATCAGTGGAGGCAGGTCTCCATCCTGGAGAGTGATTGCATCTCATTGCCTCATGGTGAGGCTGTGCCTTCGGGAGATTTCCTGCAGAAAAGCAGCTGCTGGGACTGTGACTTGAGTAACCATAATGATAAGCTCTCTGTTCTGCTGCCAGCATCAACTCTGCTCTTTGACAGAACCAGAGGGAACGGCCTCGAGCTGAAACAAGGGAGGTTTAGACTGGACACTAGGAGAAAATTCTTCATGGAAAGGGCAGTGAAATGTTGGAATGGGCTGCCCAGGGAGGGGGGTGAGTCCCCATCCCTGGATGTGTTTAAACATCGCTTGGATGTGGTGCTGGGGGAGATGGTCTAGGGGTGACCTTGTAGAGCAGGGCTAATGGGTGAACATGATGATCCCAAGAGGCTTTTCCAACCTAAATGATTCTGTGATTCTGTAACTCAGGTTGGCTCTTCTCACTGCTCCTGCAGGACTGGGCTCAGGATTGAGAGCTGAGATGCATCAGAACTCCTCCCAGGTTTGGTGATTAGTGGGGAGCTCAGGAGGTTGGAAGATTTCTGCGCTGTCCTGGCTGGAACAGATTTTTCTGATACCTTCTGCTAAGATTTGGGCCAAAAATATGTTAGAACATCAGGTATCTACCTGTTGGTCCCCATTGCCCGTCCTGGACCCAGGCAGCATTCTGGCAGTAGAGCTGTAAGAAGCTGGTGGGATGGTGTTACCTTCAACACAAGTGTGTTAAAGGATTCCAGCCCAGGGCTGCTGCCGCTCAGCTCTGAGAAAGAAATGAAATAAAACCCGAGAGGAGTAATAATGCAAAAAAGTGAAGCCATCCCCAGCATTTGGTATTAGCTGAGCTCTACGATGAGGTGGTGGCTGGAAGGCAAAGCTGCCTTTGGAGGTTTGCAGCCGAGTCCTTGCTCAGCAGCTCCGATGGCAAGGCCAGGCTGGGTGTTAACAGAAGCAGATCAAATTATTGCAGTCTCTCATCGGCCTCTTACTAGAACAGAGCTGAGAGAAGTTGGAACAAAAGGCATGTGGGTTCCTCAGGCACGGTTTTGACTCCTAAGTGCAGTTTTGCCCTCACTGGCACACATCTCATTTCTATGTTTTTAAAGAAAATCTCTGCAAACATTATTTATCAAGCTTTTGGGCTTGCCAGAGCCCACTGGAGAATAACGTGTTGCGATGATGACCGAGCTCTGACGGCGTATCCCGCTAATCACAGAATCACTCAGGTTGGAAAAGCCCCTTGGGACCATCGTGTCCAACCATCAGCCCTGCTCTACAAGTTCACCCCTAGACCATCTCCGCCAGCACCACATCCAAGCGATGTTTAAACACATCCAGGGATGGGGACTCACCCCCCTCGCTGGGCAGCCCATTCCAATATTTCACTGCCCTTTCCATGAAGAATTTTCTCCCAGTGTCCAGTCTAAACCTCCCTTGTTTCAGCTTGAGGCCGTTCCCTCTGGGTCTGTCCCTGATCACCTGAGAGCAGAGCCCAGCACCAGTCTCTCTGCAATGTCCTTTCAGGGAGCTGGAGAGAGTGATGAGGGCTCCCCTCAGCCTCCTCTTCCTCACACTAACCAGGCCCAGCTCCTTCAAACGCTCCTCATAGGATCTCTTCTCCAGTCCCTTGCCCAGCTTCGCTGCCTCCTCTGCACCCGCCCCAGCCCCTCGAGATCTCTCTTGTGCTGAGGTGCCCCAAACTGGGCACAGCACTTGAGGTGAGGCCTCCCCAGTGCTGAGCACAGGGGGACAATCACCTCCCTGCTCCTGCTGCTCACACTGGTTCTGATCCAGGCCAGGATGCCCTTGGCCTTCGTTGCCACCTGGGCACCCTGCTGGCTCATCTTCATTCCCCTGTCCATTGGAACCCCCAGGTCCCTCTCCTCCAGACAGCTCTCCAGCCACACTGCCCCGAGCCCGTAGCGTTCCATGGGGTCGCTGCAGCCCCAGTGCAGGCCCTGGCACTTGGCCTTGTTGAAACTCAGACCATTAGCAGTGCCCAGTGATCCAGTCTATCCCAGTCTCCCTGGAGAGCCTCCCTGTCCTCATGCAGATCCACACACCTGCCTAACTTGGCGTCATCTGCAAATTTACTGATAGTAGACTCTATGTCCTCATCAAGATCATCAACAAAGACGTTAAATAGAAAGGGCCCCAGCCCTGAGCATCCATCGCTCCCAACTTGCAGCCCGGTGATGTCTGACTTCAATACATCATAAAATCATGGGATTGTCAGGGTTGGAAGGGACCTTCAAGATC
>JANVCC010000043.1:2351364-2423302 GCA_025345505.1 Todiramphus chloris collaris | reverse complement strand
GGGCAGGGACACCTCCCACTAGAGCAGGGACACAGCCTGCTGATCACTACAGCTTTAATGATCTGCGTGAACTCGGCTCAGAAGGCCACCCTTCAATTGATATATTCCTTCACGGCACAACCAGCCCTGTTTGGTGTGTGTTGGTCTTAAAGGTCTTTTCCAACTGTAACAGTTCTGTAAAGCAAAGAACCTGGATATTTTTTATTTCCTACTGCAAACTGGAGGCAGCAGATGTGTCTTTGGCTCCCGTGAAGTGAGGACAAGTGTGAGAGTCAACCTGCCCTGGAGTCCACTTCTCCTTTTCCCAGCCGAGCTGGAGTGCAGGGCCTCCAAAAAATGCTTTTCATGTTTGCTTGAGCTGGGTCTAAGATGTGGGATAATAATGAGCTTAAAGGCTGTTCTTGTGGCCTGCAAAACAGCAAAGGCAACTCCGTTCATCTTGTGTTTCTGTGCTCAGTGGTCCTGCAGGCAGATGTGTAGAAGGTGTTCAGTACTGTAAGGTATTCAATTCCAGATGTTAAAAGGCCCCTCTCCGTGTTGTTCTGGCAGCGAGGGAGGACAGGGAATGCGTCTCGTGATCTCTAAGTCTGAACATCCAGCAGCTCAGGCTGTGCCCAGGTGCTCCTTCTGCTTGGAGGAACATCACAAAGGTCCTCCGTGAGAAATCTGGGTTACAGGACAGTTTGGGGGTTGTTGTCACTGCGGAAGGATGCTTTGCATTTAGCAGGTTTCTATTGCTGAGTGGCAAAGCCTGTAGTGGGCAAGGAGAGAGACCAGCAGGAGATCTGAGAAGATCTTTCTCTGAGGAAAAGAGTCTATGGGATTGATTTTATTTTATATTTTTTCTCCTGACTTTGGCCGAATCCTGGTGTCATACGGGATGGCTGGACTGGTGAAGTGCATGGCTTATGTCATCTGACTCGGCACAGGCTGTGGCAAGCTGGGCAAGAGCCATGTGACAACACGCATGGGGCAGAGGGACCCCAACACCTTGATCTTGGCTCCGAGCTGGCTGTGTGCAAGTGGCCTCCTGGCTACCGACTGCTGACCTGTGGCTGTGTGCCTTGTCCCTTGGTTAGCACAGCCCTGGGGAGTCAAAAAACCTTCATGTGCCCCCTCCCTGACTCCGAAAGGAGATGTTTGTGTTGCCCAGCAGTGGGACATCCTGCTTGACTTTACCCCATCTTCTCTTGGGACAGCATGTTCAAAGCCAGCCACGAGCTCGTGAGCATCTTGCCTGTTTCTTCATTCAGCTGCAAAGGGAAGTTCAGCTCCTTTTTTTTGTTTTTCTTCCTTCCCCCCCACCCCCCACACATGTTCTGCATTTTACAGGACATCACACGCAATCTCAACACCTTCATCCTGCTGCTCTTGCACCCTTTCTAGAAGAGTATCTTGAATGAAAAATGCAGTTTGCTGGAAGGCAAATTTCTGTTGGTAACAGAGCAGTTCCAGAAGATAAAAGTACCAATAATAATCCTTAAATAATTCCCCTCCGAGACCCAGAGGGTTAGAGATGAGGGTTTGTGTATCTTCCTGCTACGTGTACTAGAAGGAGTAACGTTAATTCCAAGAGCACTTGGGAACATCTCCTGACCCAGGAGTTACTGCCGGGGATGGCGGGGTCTGTGTGAAGAGGTGACTCTGACAAGATCCCTAGAGCTGGTGCTCCAACAGGGATGCGTTTGGAAGATGCCTCACCTTCCTTTGATTTCAGATCTGTCTTGTGCTCTGGGTCACGCCTTGGGATAACCCAACGGCTGGCAGAGGGCACCCCTTGGGGTGTGATGAGCAGAGTGTGTCCCATCTCAACAACCAGGGGTTCCAGGGGCCATCCCACACCAGTGCAGCCAGATGAGTGGTGGGGATGCTCTTTGGGAACAGGAGGGGTAGTTTCCCCGGCCCCAGCTATTTTGCTACCTGAGTTTCTACTCTAAAAGCATCACTACTGGCTGTGCGAGCCCCTCTGGTTTTCCATTTCAGGAGAGCTTTTCAGTTTGGAGGGATTATCATCTTAACTCTTTGCTACCTGAGAGTTCACAGCAGAGATTTTTTTCTTTTTTTCTTTTGTTTTTCTTGCAGGCTCCAGGCCAGGTAGCAATGCCACTGTAAACCAGAAGCCCCAGTGGCAGCAGCGGTGTGAAATCTCTCTGATTTGATGTTGACTGAGCGCGCTGTCGGCGAGGCAGGGCTGTGCCCAGAGTCAGAGTTGTATTTCAGCATTTCTGGAGAGTTCATGCCCCAGCCTCCCGTTGCGTGCTGTAAATAACCTTGTTTGAGAGCGCCCGTGCTTCTCCTTTCTCATCCTTCGCGTCTCCCCGAGGGGGAATCAGTGCAGCTCTCTCTTCTGAGCAGGCTCTGAACAAATCTTGAGGTGGGGGGGGGGAAATGGGGCACGTGACACATACAGACCCCCAGAAGAGGAGAGTGTACGCAGACCCTTTCAGTGAGCAGAGGCATGGCCAGCTTCAAAGAACTGGGAAGTGTATCATAGGAGATTCCTTGTTTGGAAACGAGAGCCAAACGTGCACCTGCAATGGAGCATCCTCGTGTTCCCCAGAGAGCAGGTTGTCAAGATCATGATGCCAGGGACTGCCTGTCCCTGCTCCATGTGCCTCCTGGAAGCTCCTCTGAGAGGCTGGTTTGCTTTCCCTTGCTGGCCAATGGTGGTTGCCTGATGCTTGGACTCTGCCCCATGACAAGAGAACAGAATAGAATCACTGAGGCTGGGGAAGCCCTCTGAGATCATCAACTCCTGCCCTGGGTGACCCTGCTCTGGCAGGGGGGTTGGACTCGATGATCTCCAGAGGTCCCTTCCAACCCCCACCATTCTCTGATTCTATGAATCTGGAGAGCTAAGAATTGCACCAGTGATCTTACGGCACAAAACCTGTCAGTGTTGTGTGGAACTGGAAACTGTAGTGGGTCAGTCGAGATGTTCCTGCGTCAGCAAGCTAGGCAGTGTCCTTTCTGGAGGTGTGGAGGTTACAGTCACTCTTACTACTCCAGGTGCATTCTCTTGGGGTTTTTTATTAGTGAACACTCCATGGATGTGATATTTAGCACAAGAAAAAGCTTTTTTTTTTTTTTTAACAGGGACACAGTTCTAAGAAGTGGATATTTGATTAAGTGTAACTAGGTTAATTTGGCTTTCAAATACAGATATTGGACTATGAAAGGGCTAAAACCATTTTTATATCTGTTTTAAAATGTGCCAATGATGAAATATCTGTGGAAAAAAATGATGTATTTGTGCCGGGTCCCAGGAACGTGGATAACCTGAAACTCTGTGACCTGTGTCACTGGACTCAGTTGGTGCCTTGCTTTGATGGCAGGAATCCCCTTGACGGGAAAGGATAGCACGGGAGTTGAGGTTCGGCATCGTGTCCACAAAGCCATGTCTTTGAATGTCCAGAATGCAAGCTGACAAATGGATTTGTCCTGCTAGAGCCCCGGTGATGGCTTCTGAAATGCTTTCCCAGGGCACGCTGCACCTGCTGAGTGGCAGCCTCTTGGAGTCAGGGGGGCTGTGGAGTCTCCTTCTCTGGAGGCATTCAAACCCCGCCTGGACACCTTCCTGTGTGACTTGATCTGGCAGGGGGGTTGGGCTGGATGATCTTTCTAGGTCCCTTCCAACCCCTAACATCCTATGATAAGGAAACAGAAGCAGGTGAAGAATAGAGGGGAGGAGAAATAGGTATTGCGAGTGAATTTAGGGCTCAGGAACAATTTTTCAGGTTTGGATGTCTTTGCTGCACGTGAAAACTTAACGTGGTGCTTTAACTAAAGTCCCCAAAACAGGACTTGAGTAAGAAATGTGTTTATTGACTTGACACAAGCTATTCACATCGCGCTGATTCTGATCTTTAAATGTGAAATCCCAGGTTTCTTGGGAAAGACGACATGAAAACTTAAAGGTTCCTGGTAGGAGCAGGTGGTATTTTACAGCTGCTGGAGCTCTAAGTGGGGACAAGTAGCTTTCTGACCGGCAAAAAAATCTCAAGATAACGTTTGAGAGGCAATTTAAGAGGCAGGTTGCAAAATGTACATATTAATAGAGACCAGAAAAGATCCCTGCTTGCATTTATTGCCAAGTGTGTGCTTAGTGGTGACGTTGTTGAAATAAGGTAGAGGCTCAAACAGTGGCTGTCACATGCAGGATGTCATAGTCATTATCAACTTGATGGATAAGAAAATTGTGTTTGAGCTGGGAACTGGGGAGAACCTTTACTGGGATCAAACGATTCGACAGAGATGCGCGAGGAAGAAGCAGCAGTAAACTGCGTGGGGCCGAAACTTCCTCGTGTCATTGGAAGTGACTTCGAACGAAGTGCAGGAGAGCAGTGAACCCACCTTGGTGATCGTCCTGCTTCTTATCAGGCTCAGTGTCAAATAAACATCCCAAAGACTTAAAGCCTGGGTGATAAGGGTCCAATTGGAAACGCATTTCTATTATGCATTTATAGCAGCGTGATATCACCTCTTAACCAAACAGAATTTAAAACACTTGAGCTGTTGGGAGATGCAATTCTCATGGTCTAATACTAATTTTCATTGATCACTTTTATGACACCATCATCAGCTTTGTGACATTCAGCTTTTGCTGCAAACTCAAGGCCACCTTAATTTGGGAATATAATAACCTGAGACGGGCTAAGGATCAGTGCTTGGCAATCGGTCCCAACCAGTCTGGGCATGGGTTGTTTATCAGCCTTCCTCTGCTCTAAGGTGTGCTTGCTGCATTCAGAATTTTGGCCACAAAATATTTATGGGGCCAAATAGTGAGGTGAGCTGCGTTTTCTGGTGACGGGATCAAGGTTTTCAAGTGTGAGTAGAGGTGATGTGAACGCAGCTGTATCTGGAAGGGTGTTTTGTCTCTCCCTGAAAGAGATTTGATAGGAATGATGAAAACTGAATCGTATCTCAAATGCTGTAGTTAAAATGGAAGTTTTTAATCCTGGAGCATCTCTGTGATGAGGAAAGGCTGAGAGCCCTGGGGCTGTGCAGCTGGAGAAGAGCAGCCTGAGAGGGGAGCTGAGCAATGCTGAGCAAGAGATAAAGGGCCCCGGGGGGCAAGAGGATGGGGACAGACTCTGATTTTCAGTGGTGTCCAGCAAGGGACAAGGGGCAACAGGCACAAACTGGAACCCAGGAGGTTCCAGCTGAGCAGGAGGAGAAAGTTGTTTGGTGTGAGGGTGTGGGAGGCTGTGCCAGGCTGCCCAGAGAGGCTGTGGAGTCTCCTTCTCTGGAGAGATTCCCACCCCGGCTGGACCCTGCGCTGCTGGGCCCCTGCTCTGGGTGCCCCTGCTGGATGGAGCAGGGGGTGCCACCAGATCAGCTCCAGAGGTCCTTTCCAACACCTGCCATTCTGTGACGTGACAGTTTTACTGGGACACACATAAAGGTCAGGCAGTTGTCCCATATAAACTGACTATAACTGAGATATTAAAAGGTGGGACTAGATGATCCTCAAGATCCCTTCCAACCTGGTACTCTACGATGCTTCTATGATATGAATTAATGGATAGACCAGTGAAAAAGCCAGCTCAACCAGTAGCTTTGAAGAGGTTTGTCCACATACCTGACTGGTAGCACTTAACACTCTCGTTCCATGTATGTAGATAAAATCAGGAGGTGCTGGAGCGGGTGCAGAGGAGGCAACGAAGCTGGGCAAGGGGCTGGAGAAGAGATCGTGTGAGGAGCGTTTGAAGGAGCTGGGCCTGTTTTGTTTGAGAAAGAGGAGGCTGAGGGGAGACCTCATCACTCTCTACAGCTCCCTGAAAGGACATTGCAGAGAGGCTGGTGCTGGGCTCTGCTCTCAGGTGATTAGGGACAGACCCAGAGGGAACGGCCTCAAGCTGAAACAAGGGAGGTTTAGACTGGGCACTGGGAGAAAATTCTTCACGGGAAGGGCAGTGAAATATTGGAATGGGCTGCCCAGGGAGGGGGTTGAGTCCCCATCCCTGGATGTGTTTAAACATCACTTGGATGTGGTGTTGGGGGAGATGGTCTAGGGGTGAACTTGTAGAGCAGGGCTGATGGTTGGACACGATGATCCCAAGGGGCTTTTCCAACCCGAGTGATTCTGTGAGCCTGTGATTCTGTGGCAGTTGTCGTGGTGTAGAAGGTAACCTCATTAATGGACACCAGGTAATCTCTTTAATGGACACCATAATTTCCTGTAACAGTCTGAAATGTTTCAATGCCACTGTTTCCTTCTGCCTGTGGCTGCTGTAATGAGGATAAGAGATGCACACACCGAGGTTTCTTTCCTGTCACCCTTCTAGGCATAAATATGCGATGTGAACTTTCCCCAGCTGGAATGGTTATTCTGGTGAGTCGTTAGCATTTCCTTTCTCTGGAATTCTTCAAGCAATAAATCAAGCGATTCTCTCCTGCCCTGGCAAGTGAGTGACAACTTCTCCTGGCTGACAGTCGGAGGAAAAGCAAGAGGCCACATCCTCTGCTGGCACGGGCGGGCAGAGCTTCGTGGGTGCCGCAGCAATTTGCATTGACGGGGCGTCTGGCCCGGCGGCTGTGAAAAGTTCAACGGGGGCGTTGGGTGGGCTGGGAGAAAAATTAGCTGAGTAACCTTTTCAGGAAGGTGCCAGCGAGGAGAAGCACGTGGTCTATTCACACCAGTCTTGCCACTAATTAGCGCTTGCGAGCGCTGCAGCGTGCGTGCCATTCTGTAGCATTACCGAGCAGCTATCGTTCTCGCCTGCAGCTTGGCAAATAGACAGCAAAATGAAGGCAGTGAGGGCTGGGGTTGGGGGAAAACCCACTTAAAACGGTGGTATTTACAAAAGAAGATAATTGCTTACACGCAGCCTAAGGTGGAGGTATTCCAGTGGCTGCTTTTAATCACTTCATACACGCGTTCTCCGTCTTTCTGTGTCTTTGGGGCCTCTCTTGCCGTGACCGTGAGTAATTGCGCGCACGGATCGTGCCTGGCTTTTGGTCAGAAACAAGCTAAGAGCAGGAAAACGCTGATCCAGAGTTCAGCCTGAAGTTTCCCAGGGGCTCTGAGCCTGTCAGATTAGCAGGACAGAACTATCTGGCCTTGTGTTAAGTGGTGCCTGAAACTTCTGCTTCAGTCTGGAGCAGCTTCTTCACTTCAGTGGGCACCTTGGTGGGCTGGGTAGTCACATCTTTATTTTTTCACCTTCTGCGCTCCGTTTTGCTCCTTCCTGGGTTTGCTGTTTTTGTTTCCCATGCTTAGGCTTTGGATCTAGGGCTGCTAAATGCAGACACTCGTCTCCAGCATCTACATTTAAAAGATTACTGGGGTGTGCGCACGCATGAGGGTTTGGGTTTGGTTTTTTTTGTTTTAAGCACAAAATTTACCAGTAAAGAGTGACAGGATGGAAATTGCTTGCTAACTTGCTGAATAGGGATGGTTTGTTGAAACAGTCTGGGATTATGAGCTGTGTCTTGTGTACGTGTGCAGCACCATTGATGGTAATACAAGCCAGCGAGCACGGGGATTGGAGCTGGTTGCTCGTTAGTTTTTAATCCTCCAAAATATGGAATATGTCAAGGACCAAGATAACTGAGATCATCTTTTTTTTCCTTTAAATGACTTTGAAAAAGAAACCCAAACATTGAGTTCATGTAATCCTATACAGAGAAAAAACCCACCCTCGAGTGCTTTGTTTTAGACAGATTGAAAAGTGTTAACAAAAAATCAAGAATACTGAAGTGGTCAAAGGACAAATCCACGGTGTTGTAGCGGCAGGAGATGCTCAGCCAGATGTTGGGGATGCTCCTTCAGGTCTCTGCTGCCTGCAGAGCTGAGCCCCTGCATCCTGGGATGGAGCTTCAAGCACTGCACCGAGCTTGTGCGTGCTCAGCCTCTTCTGTTGACCCTGAGCTGAGCAGGCATCTCTGCTCCCAGCAGAGCTGTAGACATGGTGTGGCTTGGCTGTAGGACTGCCTTGCACAGAATGCAGCACCTCAACAGAGGCTGTTTGCTGCAGGTAGGGTGGAAACTGGCAGCATCTGCACCTACGCCCTGAGCTGCTGGTAGCCAAGGGAGGAGGAAATTGCCTTGGATAGAAGAAAAAGTGTGTGTGTGTGTGGGGGGGAAATCACCACAAACAGAGGCTGGATTTGGGCTTTGCTTCCTTAATCTGGAGGAAGCAGTTTAATGACCAAGTTATAGGATGTAAGACGGGGGTTTAGGGTGGGTGATTTAGCATCTTCATGTTGGTAGGAGTTGAATCCTTCCCCTTTTCCTATTATCTTTTTCGGATCTGCAAGCATTCAGTGGGTTTTTACTGAAGTGTTTTAGTGGATTGGAGTCTTTAATAGTTTCCAGCTGTGACCTTGGGCAATTCTTCTGTTCTCCAGAAACAGGTTTCCCACTTTTAGCCAGCAAGTGAGCAAATAATGTAATTTCAAAGACTCGCTAAGCAGAGAGAGATCATGATCTGATTAATCTAAACTATTCACTGTCGTGAGAACTTTTTGTTCCCTGTGTAAAATGCAAATCCTTGGTAAGACAGCGTGGGGATGCTCGAATGGGTCTAGAAATTGCAAAATGAGAGTATGTGCAAGCAAAACAATGACATGCCTGTGGATTGGAAGCCTGTCCCTCCCTGATGAATAAACCACATGATTTAAAAACAAAAAAGGGAAGGCATTATCAGTCTTTCTTTTCAGCTGGATCTTTTCTCTCAAAGATGTTGGTCTGTGCCACCTGAGAAGCTGGGGGAAGAAGGGAAAGCGTGTGACATTTTCATAAGGTTTCCCATAAGTATCCCAGTTTGTGCCCATCTTCATTTTGGAAGCACAAAGGATTCACATTGGAGGCTTGTGTTTGGGGATCTGGGGCTTGAAACATCAGCTGCTCAAAGAGAAGGTCCCAATTAGGGTGTATTTTTTTTCCTAAGGATGTGTTTGTTTATATACTCTTAGACAGACTTATTTAGGTACTAGGTGGCAACAGCTAAAAAAATGTTCTCTCAGCTTCTCTGTTGATAGAATAACGATAGAACAACGATTGGTAGCAGGATCTCACTGGGAAATTTTGGATTTTTCAGTAAAACGGAGGGAGATGTAATTTCTAAAGGAAATCCTAAGCGCAAACAGATCATTGTTTGGTTCATAGATGGGACAGGAGAGGGCAAACGTACTCCAGACCCTCTTAGTTCAGACTGCAGGGCAGTGCAGTAGCCAATTTGAACATATCTGTCCATAGACTCATAGAACAGCTTCAGCTGGAAGAGACCTTCAAGGCCATCAAGTCCAACCTTATGCCTAGCCCTATCCAAGCCACTAAACCCTGTCCCTCAGCAAAGAAGAACAAAAATGTCACTGAAGAGCAAAAATGATGTTTCTAAAGGGTTTCTTCTGTTCTTTACATGGAGCCCATTTTGAACAGGAGCATACATGGACTGTTCAAGGGATCCCTTGAACAAATGTCACGGGGGGTGGGACACAATGATGACAAGCACAGCGGATATTGAAGGGTAGCTGCAGCTCAGTGTGGGGGGAGAAAGCCCCCTGGTTTCCACCTAAACTTAAGTATTCATGTTTTTTGCTGGAAGCACGGAATGAAAGAGATGTTGACACCTTCCCATGGATGTAACTTGAATTTTTTTTGTTTAATTCTTGAACCTCCCCTTTGATCTGCTTGGGCTCTGGTTCAGGTTTGTCATGGGTTACCCTCCCTGTTCTGTGCTTTGTGTTGCTTGGGTGGTTTTGACCACCAAAGCTTTACAGGGAAGACTGGTGAAGGTGTAGGTGCCCATAGTGTGGGATGTGCATGGAGATGGGTGGAGGAGCTTGTGTGTAAATATACATCTATATGTGAAATGGGAGATGTAGAGGCTGTCCTCTAGTGAGAATGGGTTAGAAAGGGACCAGGCTGCAGGGTGCACCATGGGGAGGGAGAGAGAAACTAGATGGTTTCAACCAAGAGCAAGTAGCAGCAGCCTTCCAGACCTAATTGTGGACTTCCAGTAGCTAAAGGGGGCCTACAGGAAAGATGGGGAGGAACTTATTATGAGGGTGTGTAGGATAATGGCTTTAGACTGGAAGAGGGTAGATGTAGATGAGGTGTAAGGAAGAAACTCTTTACTCTGAGGGTCTGAGACACTGGAACAGGTTCCCCAGAGAAAAGCTGTGGGTGCCCCATCCCTGGATGTGTCCAAGGGCAGGTTGGACAGAGTTTTGAGCAACCTGCTCTGGTGGGAGGTGTCACTCCCAGCTCACTGCAGGGAGGGCTGGACTAGATGATCATTAGAACGCCTTCCAATCCAAACCATTCTACGAATAAACGTTCGAAAGACCACGATAGCTAAAATCATCACGATACCAAGAGCTGCGCATGAAGGAACCCTCTCTGGAACCCAGGAGCTCGGGGCAGGCCTGGCAGTGGTGCTAATTAGGGAGGTGTGTTTGATGGTGATACCATTAAGCAGGGTTATTTATACCATCATACTTCTCGCTTTTATTTATTCCATCTACTTTATCGCTTGCCAAGTTCAAAGCGTTCTCCTTCCCGATAACGCAGCTCAATGTTTTCCTACCTGGTGACATCCCATTAGTCTGTGAAGTCGCTGCTGGTGGTGAGCTGACAGTTTTATTCATTGACTACTGTTAAATACTCATATTCTGCGTGGAGCCATTATGTGTGTTGTACTCTAGATAATGGGCTGTAAATAATAACAGAATCTACTCCCTGAATGCCCTTATAGGTGACATTAAATTTCACAGAGAAATATTTTAAAGCCACACGGAAATAATTGCCACAAGGCAGTCTTAATTGTTTTTTTTTTTTCCAGCCTCAATTTCAAAATAATGCCCGTTAGGATCTGTGGCCTCTGGAGATTTCAGTTTTCCTCAACGATGACAAATGAAATATCTTTTTAAGACGATCAGTTCCCCAAATTAGGCCTGTGTGGTATTTTCACGCTGCCTTGGATTGATGCCCACCTGGCCCCCTCCTCTCTGCACAGGAGAAAAGCAGCAGCTTTGCACACAAAGACCTGAAGAGCGGGTGAGGATGCAAATTTACCCTGAGAACACCCCCTACATTTTTAAGGGATAAGTTTTTATCCCTTCGATGTTGATAGGTATTCACTAACTGACCTCAGAAGCACCGGAACAGGCTGCCCAGAGAGGTTGTGGAGTCACCTTCTCTAGAGACTTTCAAAACCCATCTGGCTCTGTTCCTGAGTGACGTACCCTGGGTGTTCCTGCTCTGGCAGGGGGGTTGGACTCGATGCTCTCCAGAGGTCCCTTCCAACCCCTACCATTTTACATTTATCAGTGTAGTTAAGTTTCATCCCTTTTGGAGCTGCTGAAAAAGTTTGTTTCCATAGGTAAAAAAGTCAAGCAGATGGGTAAACTTCTCTTGCTTTCTAATGACATCGTTTAGTGGTGACCTGGCAGTGCTGGGATAATGGTTGGGCTTGATCTTAAAGGTCTTTTCCAACCAAAACGTTTCTGTATGAAAGACTTCTAGAGAAAACTGAATCTGGTGGTGTTAGGTGTGAGATCACAGGACAATTCTAGTTCAGGAGAAGGCTTCCCTAACGTGATCCCTGACCAGCACCTCAGGGGTGGAGGTGGTGTCCTGAAATGGTACAACCTCAGTCCTTTGAAGCTCCAGGTAGCTAAGACCAGGACGCTCTTTCCACAGGTCACTCGTGTCCGTCTTGCCTCTGCTGGAGGTCAAACAGTGCGAGCAGCGATTTGCTTTACTGGGGCTGGCTGGCTTCAGTGCCTCCATATAAAATCCACATACATAAGGGCTTCACATACATTCCCTGAAGATAATGCCTGAGATTTGGCTCATGAAAATCCAGACGGCGCCCTGGTAAAACGGCATCTACCAACGTCCCACGTTCGCACATCGGGAAGTAAGATGCGGTTTGATCTTTCCAGTCACTTACGAGCAGTAAATATTCAGCAGTTCAGAAGGACTGGTTTCTTGCTCTCTGACTGTGGATTCTGGAGGAAGGGCTTTGGGGAGGCACGGGGACAGCTCTTGCTCACGGTGGGGGTATCGTCGCTCGCATGAACTGGGTGGGGTTGGGTGACACTGGTGTTGGATGGACCGCGTCGGTCTGCAGCAGCCCGGGGGTTTACCTGGGCACTCTTGCCCAACGGACTCACTGTTGGCAGCTGGAGTAAGCCACCGGCAGCATTCTACTTGGGAATGGATGCTCTGGGAGTGAAATATTGGAATGGGCTGCCCAGGGAGGGGGTTGAGTCCCCATCCCTGGATGTGTTTCAGCATCGCTTGGATGTGGTGTTGGGGGAGATGGTCTAGGGGTGAACTTGTAGAGCAGGGCTGATGGTTGGACACGATGATCCCAAGGGGCTTTTCCAACCTGAGTGATTCTGTGATTCTGTGGGAGTGCTTCCTGCAGCTCAACTTACCGGATGAAACCTCTCTGTGGAGGGGAGGGTCCCACCAGGGAACAGTGGAGAGCAGCTTTTTTTCCAAGTGCTTTGTTTCGGCGGGTCCCCAGTAGAGGTGACATAACTCAGGCTGACGAGCTGGGTGGTTTGGAGCAGAAGATGGTTTAGAATTGGGGCCCGTTTATGTGGAATGGGTTTGTTTCCACGGTAATGGTTTCTTCTAGGATGAGAGTGTTTATGGCCTGTCCCTCTGGAGTCGTTTTCCCCCAGACTAGTCTGTCTAGACAGCTCCATTTTCAGGAATATTCCCTGCTCTGTGCCTCCACGCTGGATAATAACATATCAGAGCCATAATATTGCCAGCAAAGGCAGGTTCTGCAGAGGGGAGCGACTCTGGCGTCTCTTCTTGGGAGGGAAAGTGGAGAAAGTCCAGTTTTGTTGCTGCCTTCAGGAAGGGAAGGTCCATGGTCTTGCTTCTCCTCGCAGACCTAAGAGTCCCAGGGGTCTTTGTCTCCCAGACTGGTCACTTCATTAAATAGGTGATCCCTTACCCTAATGGCAAGAATACTTGGAGCGCTTCAGAAAGGGAAAAAAAGCCAGGAAACTTTTAGTTGCCCCCTTCAAATACTCCTGGAGTGGTTTGTGTTGAAAGGGACCTCCAAGGTCATCCAGTTCCGACCCCCCTGCCATGGGCAGGGACACCTCCCACCAGAGCAGGTTGCTCACAGCCCCATACAGCCTGGGCTTGAATGCTTCCAGTGATGGGGCTTCCACAGTTTCCCTGGGCAACCTGTGCCAGGGTCTCACCACCCTCAGAGTGAAGAACTTCTTCCTAATGTCTAATCTAAATCTACCTTCTTCTATTTTAAAGCCATTACCTCTCACCCTGTTACTACAAGCCCTTGTAAAAAGTCTCTCCCCAGCTTTCTTATTAGCCCCCTTTAAATGCTGAACGGCCTTTTTCCAGGCTGCACCCCCAGCTCTCCCAGGCTGCACCCCCAGCACAGGGGTTCCAGCCCTCCCAGCATTGCTGGGGCTCCTCTGGCCCCGCTCCACCAGGTCCCTGTCTCTGCTGTGCTGAGCACTCCCGAGCTGCCCCAGCACTGCAGGGGGGTCTTCCTCTCTCCCCAGAGCCCTGGGAGCCTAGGGGCAGGGTCCTCTCCCTTGACCTGCTGCTCTTGCTGCTTTTCATGCAGCCCAGGGTATGGTTGGGGCTTTCTGGGCTGCACTCAACACATTATTGGCTCATGTTGAGCTTTCCATCAAGCAGGTAAGATAATAGATTCTTTATACTACATTTCCTTTTTGGAGAAATAATCCTGCTGTGTAACTGCTGTGATGACTTGTCCTCAAGGAAACAAGAATGACCTTTTCCCACTAGTTCGTGATTCCAGGTCAGATGGAAGATCTTAACTGGCTTGATCTTGTTCTCTGTGCCCTTTCCTTCAATGGTGCTCAAGAAGCATGGAATGATTTTTCCACGCGTGCCACGTGGCCAGGCCAAACAACACTGTGAATGCAGCCATGGGTGATGTTTTCCCATGCCTTGGAGTCTTGGAGTCTGTGCTTCTGCTCCCTCCTGGTGGCTTGGTGAGAAATCAGAATAGTGTAGAAGCATAATTAATTTCAAGCAGATGCCCGCTGGGCCCTTCTGCACAGCCTTTGACTTTAGGAAGCACCCGAGTAACACTTTCAGCTCATCTTACAGGCGTGTGGAAGGGAAGAACTGGTGGCACTATGGAAATGAAGTTTGCAAGGAGTGTTCCCTTTTGCAGGCCACTTTGCAAGCCCGTATTGCACAACCCTGCGCACTTCAATTACTCGTGGACGCAAAGTTGCAACGCCTGCCCCAGGATTGCTGCACCTCTTATGAAAATGACTGATAGAACTTGGCCCGTGCCTTGCAAACCCCTCAGGAAACAGAGGCATTCCCCTGAAGCCTTTGGATATGAGCAGAGGACTCCCTTGGCTGTGGAGGATCGTAGTTCAGAGGGCACACTGGTATGTAGAGGGGGTGGAAATATAGGTGCCATAGACACATAACCCACTTTAGGCAGTGGAAACTTGGAGGGTAATATCAGGTGCTGTTTCTGGTTAGATATATGGTGTAAATATAATATCTGGTGTGCGTCTACTTCTGTGTGTAGGGCTGGTGGGCAGCTGTTGGTCCTAGGGCATCGTGAACCTGGCGTTTGAATCCCATGGAGGGATTGAGAGGGAAGGCACAGGAACATCCTTCCCTTCTGGATCACTGACTCCAGTATCTCTGCCAAGGAGACCACGTCACGTAATCCCCTTCAGAACAATTTCCACCTCTGTGTAAGACTCCTCTACTCTTTGCAGAAAGGCTGTTCCAGATTTTCACTGCTTTAATGGTTCCAATCTTTCTCTTAATTTCCACCTAGTTATAGTCACGGACAATTTGGTCCCATTTGTTTTTATGCCAGAATCACTCGATACTTTAAATGTACAATTATTTTTTGTATTTTTTTTCCCCGCTATTAGTGGTGTTTTGAGGTTGCTGAGACTGTTTTATAATGAAAAGCAATAGGAACATTTGTGGTAGTTTAGTTAGTGAGGCTGAGGCGAGACTTGGTGACATCTCAATAAATATCATCTCATTAGGCACTGAATCAGGTATTCCACTAGAATACAGCACTTCTTCTGCTCTGACACAAACACTGGAGTTGCTGAGGTCCTCTCTAATGGTGTCTGCTGGTCAGCTCGCTCCTGCACACGAGGCAGAAGCAGAGGCGATGTCCTGTTGCTTAATGATGCTGCCAAAAGCTCTTTTAGAGGTTTCTTAAAGTTCAAGTACTCCTCAAACAAAACATCTCGTGTTTGATCTGAGTTAGCCAGCAGAGACGATGCTGTTGCTTGGCTATCCAGCCTCTGCTCGTTGCAGGAAATACATTGGCTGTAGGATATAAATAAATCCATTTCAATCGGCCTCGCAGCCATCATGAAAAACTCAGGAATCTCCTGGGAGCACCAACATCTGGTGCTGGCTCCTGCCCTGAGTAGAGAAGCTCTCGTAGCCTACAAACCAAAAGTGAACCAAAATGAGCCAGAGTAACCTCTAATTGGGATCAAGGTTTGACTGTGGGATTTGCTGGCTTCTCCGGGGCTGGAAAAGCTGACAACTGAACGGATTGAACAGCGGGGACGGGTTAGATGGGACTTGACCCAAAGCAGGGCATTTCTGCGTGGGTGCTGGCAGAGTAACCCAAAGTGACAAGTTTATGAGGCCAATCGATATGTTAAGGGCGAGTGTCAGGAGGATGGAGCCAGGCTCTTCTCAGTGTCATCCAGTGTCAGGACAAGAGGCAATGGGGGTGAGTTGGAGCACAAGAGGTTTAGGGTAAACATAAGGAAAAACCTTTTCACAGTGAGGGTGATGGAGCCTGGACCGGGCTGCCCAGGGGAGCTGTGGAGTCTCCTTCTCTGGAGGCGTTCAAACCCCACCTGGACACCTTCCTGTGTGACCTGCTCTGGGTGACCCTGCTCTGGCAGGGGGGTTGGACTGGATGATCTTTCTAGGTCCCTTCCAATCCCTAACATCCTATGATTCTCTGATTCTTTTGTTTCTTTCAAGGGAGTGCCAAATCCCAGAGAATCTGCAGCTGTAGTCTAGGATGGCTGTCGGGCCAAGAGGCCTGGATTAGTGCTTTGGTGGCTTTTATTGCTCATCCAGGTTTCAAATAATGGACTGCACTAAAATTGTCACTTCCTTTGACAGTTGGTAAGATTAATGGAGGGGAAAACCAGAGCGTATAAATCTTTACTTGTTCAAGAACTTAATTCTGGACTTGACTTTACTCATGGAAGTAGCCTGCGGAACGAGTCAGATAGTGTATTTACTCACAAGTAGTAAAGTTTATGCTTTCAGAACAGTAATTTATCTGTAGTCACTTAGAGATTGATTTCTTTTTTTTATGTTATCTTCAGCTATAGGATCTAAAATATGACCTGTTTCACATCTCCACGGGCAGGCTACAAAGCATGTTGATCTGCTTCAGGGGTTGCTTCCATTTTATCCTGGTACACCAAGGCACCGTGAAGGCCAGACCTTCATCTCTTCCAAGAATGCCTACCACTCGTTGAGGTCAAAGCTGGGCTTCCTTGGCCACCAGTAGCTTCAGCAGGAAGGAAGGCAGTCCCCACGGAGGTTCTCATTCTAAGGAGATTGTTAGAAGGATTCACAGCAGTCTGGGGACCAAGCAGGGATTTCATTTTTCCCCCAGGTCATGTAACTTCATCCCAGTTGTCCGAGAAGAGCTGGTACAATGTTAAAGAAAGATGGAGGGGTCTGAGGTAAAGATATCTATAGGATGTATCTTGATATGAAACAGTTGTACCTTCCCATGCAGTAGGTTGTCTACAGCCCAGAGTCAGCACTTCAGCAAGCTATGTGTGTGTTTTCTGCTGCTTACCCTGTACCTGCAAGGGTGAGGAGGGCAGAGGAGGTATTTTAGAAGCTGCTCTCCCCAGTGTTTTGTTCTGTGAATGGATATATTTCAGTTTAGGCTTTAAGGATAGCTTCATGAAGAAAAAGTAGAAGAGAAATATATATATATATATATATATTTTTTAATGGAATAAGGAGGCTTAGATGATGCACAATGGAACCCCCAGTTTTCATAAAGCATTTGCTTCAGGCTCCATGCAGTCAGTCCCGCTTTGAGCTGGAGCAGAACTGGCTCTGTTCAGTGATTGCCCTTCCCAGCTCAGCCCCTTCCCAGTCCGTGCCCCGTGTGCAGCTCAGGGCAGATTGGCACAGCCAGTCTCTGCTGCCAGCAGGGACCACGCTCCATCCCCAGAGTCCCTGCCCAGGGCTGGGGGGTGCAGAAAGGCTCCTGCTTCTCCCTGCTCCTGTGCAGCCCCAGGGCTCTGCTCAATCTCGTGCCCCACGTTGGGCTGCAGTCAGGCAGAGGGGGCACCTGCGGGGAGGAGCGGCCAGGAGAGGGGACCCCAAACTGCCCAGCCAGGGGTCCCAGCCCAGGGACGGCACGGGCAGTGGAGAGCTGAGGGGCACCAGGGTCAAGCCTCTTCCTCACTGCCCGCTGTCCGAGGGGGACTCTGTCTGTGCTGCCTTTGATCCCGAGCAGTGTGTTCCTGATTCCAGTTCCCATCTGCCACTGAGTCCAGCCTGGGACTTCCCCGGTGCCTGCTCGACAGTGTCAGTGGTGATGGTGACATGATTGCCATCACAGGGTTGGGTTCCATGCTGGTTTTGTCTGTATTTGTATACATTCGATTTTATTGTTATTATTTTCCTTAAAGCTGTTTTAGTTTTCTAACCCATCAGTCTCTCTCCCTGATTCCCTTTCCCTTCCCCTTTGGGAAGGCAGAGGGGTTAATAGAGAGCATCTGTCATCAGCTAGTGGCTGGTCCAGCCCTGACCCTTGACAGTGCTGGAGGCCTTGCTGGACGTGAGGCTTCCCAGGCAGGGCAGCATCGTGCCGTGGCTTTCATCACGCTTCCCCTGCAGCGTGTGAGCACACTGCTGCTTGTTCAGAACAGACTGTCTCGGGAGTGAGCAGCTTTCTAAAATTGAAGGACAAACTCATTTTTTTTTTCCAGACTTGAAGGCTGCAACCAACCCCACGCTCGTGACAGTCACCTGCCAGCTGATTTCCCATTTGTGCTGGCGGTGGCTTTGCCGGGGACCGCACAGGAGTGAGGATCTGCTGGCTCTGATCCCAGCTGTCGGGTCAGATTAGCATCCCAGGGATTCGCCGGGCCCGTGACGGCGATGGGGAATGTATCTGCTACAGCAGAGCTGCTGTGCAGTGTCTCTCCTACAAACCCCTGATCAAAGCCTGCTGAAGACACCATTCGTCTCAGTGTTCAGCATCTGTCCCCATCCCACCCACCTTCTACCCTCCCTGAGCTTCTGCGACGTCTTCCATCTGCGTTGGGCGCCTTGCTCTGATTTCTCATCTCTAAAGTTAGCTTTGCATTGGAGGAGGGGTGAGTTTAAGGCTGTGGATCTTTAACTACCCCTCCAGAGCTGTAATTATGAGACATTAACAGGAATTAGACCTGTCAATTGCAGGCAGGCTGAGCCTTGCCAGGAGTCTCGCTTGGATTAGCATTTATCTGCCAGAGGTGCTCGGGGTTGTTCGAGTGCCTTGTCCTTCTTGAGGAGCCTCTGGGTACCCTGCAGGGATAGGGGACAGGCTTGCCCTTTCTGGGCAGGGACCTGGGGTGCAGAAAATTCACCTCTTTGTCATCCTGAGGAATTGGCACTGCCACAAGGTGAAAGGAGCTGTTTCAACTTGCCCAGTGTTAATTCCTTTGATATTTTTGATATAGAAACTATATCGATAGAGGGAGGGTTTTCTCCTGCCTGAATAACTGCCCAGGTTACTGAGCCAGACCCTCAGTGTAAGGCTTCCACGTTAATTAGGTGAAGCAGAAAGGGTTCAGCAGCTCCAAAAGAGCAGAGGAAAGTCCGGTCCCTAGAATGCCTCACGTGTAGGACACTTAAGCGTCATGAGGAAGAACCAAATCTTAGTTTTCCCACAAAATGAACCTATTTTGACAGAGTTCTGGGCTAAACAAGAGCAGTAGTTAGTTCAAGAAAGAGGGGTGTGTGGAGGGGAAAATGCTGTAGCTTCCTTCCTGGTTCTGCATCGCTCAGGAATGTGCTGAACTGCTCAGTCATGCCACAAAGTCATGGTAGCCCTGGACATGCCCGTGGTAAATCTTTAGGAGCCGAGAGGATTTATGGTTGCAAATTCATGTCAACGGAGAGTCTTTGTTCTTTTTTTGGCTTTGCAGTGGCTGCACAAGGATTATGAGGGTGGTGAGATGCTGGAAGAGGGAAGCTCTGGATGCTTCATTGCTGGAAGTGTTCAAGATCAGGCTGGACAGAACTTTGAGCAACCTGGTCTAGTGGGAGGTGCCCTGCCCATGGCAGGGGATGTGGGACTAGGTGATCTTGAAGGTCCTCTCCAACCCAGACCATTCTGCCTTTTGGACTCCTTTCCTGTGATGCAAGCAGAGAGCTTTCTTAGCACGTTTACTGGAGCAAACCTCTTTCCTTCAGTATGGCACTGGCTTGTTCTTCAGTCCTATTAAACTGCTCTGGCTGATGTTTAGGGGTGCTCAGCACTCACGTCAACTTCAGCAGGGGGAGCCACAGTCCTAGGGTGGGACCTAAATTAACTGGTTTGCCCAGTTTGTCTAGGAGGTTTTGTTTTTGAAAGGTGGAGTCTGCACTGAGGGGAAGATCAATTCAGGAGTGCAGGAGAAGGTTGGTACAAGAACTGTTAAATCTGTATATCGTGAGGGCTTGTGATCCTCTGTCCCTTTGCTGGAATTCAGGCTTCTCTTCTTAGTCTACCATCCAGGACCATGAACACGTTCCCTCCTGAAGAGCAGTTCCCAGAAGCAGTGTCTGCACCATGTCCTGCAGAACGTGGGTGCTGGTGTGTCCCCGAGCCTCTCCTCCCTGCCGATGCAGTTAACTTTGCCCTGCCTAAGCTGAACCAAAGCTAAAACAGAAATTGGCCCTATCCGTGCAGAACTGGAGCCTGTAGAGGGGCTTCATTGATCATGTTAGTGCTGGAGGGAGGACTTGCTCCCTTCCTGAGCGGGCAGCCGCGTGGGAAGTGAGAGAGATTCACCCTGTGCCTCGGCATTAGCTGGGGATGAGCGGGGTTGGCGAGCATGACGAGTGGTGGAGGTGAAGAAGCCTTTTCTGAGCTATGTGTGCAGAGGTTGGTTTAACCAGTGAGCTCCCCACGGGGCATCCCAGCAGCTGAAACCTCCTCAAACCTTTGCCATCTGTCTGAGACAGCAATGTTATCCCACCAATGTTATCGCTCTTTGGGGCGGGATGAGCAGCAGGGCTTTAGGAAGAGCCAGAGCATTGTATGGGGATCAGAGAGCTCCCTGGAAGCTCCCCCACGCTACTCTGTCCTTCTGAGACCTCGTCTGGAATATTGTGCCCAGTTCTGGGCCCCTTGGTTCAAGAAGGACAGGGAACTGCTTGAGAGAGTCCAGCACAGAGCCCCAGAGATGATGGAGTGGAGCATCTCCCTGCTGAGGAAAGGCTGAGGGAGCTGGGGCTCTTGAGCTTGGAGAGGAGGAGACTGAGGGGTAACCTCATCAATGGTTATAAATATGCAAAGGGTGAGTGTCAGGAGGATGGAGCCAGGCTCTGCTCAGTGACATCCAATGATAGGACAAGGGGCGCAAGCTGGAACAGAGGAGGGTCCACATAAATGTGAGGAATAAACTTCTTCATGGTGAGGGCAACAGGACACTGGAACGGGCTGCCCAGAAGAGCTGTGGGGTGTCCTTCTCTGGAGACATTCAAAACCCACCTGGATCTGTTCCTGTGTGACCTGCTCTAGGTGACCCTGCTCTGGCAGGGGGGTTGGGCTCGATGATCTTTCGAGGTCCGTTCCAAACCCTACCATTCTGTGATTCTGTGAAGCCAGTGGGAGAGGCAGTTGTGTACGTGGTTTGGAGGAGGACTGGAAGGGTGACCGATGCGATGGCGAGCAGCCCTTCCATGCTGCACTCCCAAAATGTTTGAGCAATCCTAGAAAATTGCTTGGAGAAGAGGAAGGGAGGAAAGATCCAGGGAAGTGGGGGAGAGAATACAAGGTGGGCACTGCTGGCTGTTGGGATGGATGGATGGATGGATGGATGGATGGATGGAGCTACAACACCCTGGTTAGAGGAAAGACAAGATATCTGATGGGAGAAGAGTAGAAAGACCAGGTAAGGAAGAAGCAGTGAGATAAAAGAAGCCCTGCTGTGTGTCACTTTGGCTCTTGTCCCATGTTTCCATGGCTCATGAGAGTAACATTTCCTGGCATGTCTGTCCAAGCTGCGTGGCTTTTGAGACACATTCGGAGCGTGGCTGCCTGGGGTCAGCCTCCTCTGCCTCCTCTGCTTGCTCTCACAGCCCTTGACAGGCGCAGGTCTTCTCCTGTGACACTCCTCACTGCCACAGAGTGGCCTTGTGATGGCACTACTGTCTCTTCTGGAGGATTCTCAGCTTTGGCTGCTGCTCAAGGGCTTTGCAAAACCTGCTTTCCCATCCCTGTAGCAAGGGGTTTGCTGAAGTGGCTGCAGAACACACAGTTAAAACGCTGTGTGCTCCTAAAAAGCTGTGGCTGTCAGGATGTGAAAATGGCCTGTTCTCTGATGTTTTCGTGGTCAGCCAAGGTGAATATCCATCTACTGGATTTTTTCCAGTGGGCTGCTGCCTGCTGTGGATTATTTCAAGCAGCGAGTACAGTGTCCTCGTCTCTACGACCAGAGCTCTGGTAGAAATCGAGAAACAACTGACCCGTGCCCCTGCAGCCAGGGGAAGGATGCTGGGGAACATCATGGACTTCCAAGTAAAACCACCCAGAGATGCCAGCGGAAGGAAAGGAAGGGAAGGAAGGAAAGGAAGGAAGGAAGGAAGGATGTGATTAAACTTGCCAAGGAGTTTGAGGAGAGCCAGGACCAAAGCAGGGTCAGAAGAGACATTCAAGAGCGTTACCTCCTATGTGGCTTGGAGAAGAGAACTGAAGCAAGAAGATTTAGGTTTTGGCTGCCACAAGCTGCCATCTAATCCCTCTGTTCCAGGGCTAGAGCTACTGGCAGTTTGGGTCAGTAATACTTTGACACCTTTTCAAAGCACTTTCCCATCCTAGACTGTGCTACAAGGCAGGCATAAAGGTAGGGGGATAATTACTCAGCTGCCTTATCAAGTCTGTTTGATCTCACTGCTCTAATCCCCCTTATCTTCCAAACCAGGGGATGGGTGCTTTCCATGCTGCCTGTGAGCAGAAACCACCCCCAGGAAGGAGGAAAGCAGGGCAGTTGGCCATGTCCAAAGAGAAGCTACAGCCCCTTCCTCAACCATGTTCTGATCAGCAAGAGTTGGGTTGGGTGTTTTTTTGCCCCCCACCTACAAATGGACATTTATTTTTTTTTTTTTTTTTTCCTCCCTCTCATCACAGATTATTTTGTTGTTGTTGTTGGGTTGGTTTTGTGAAGTTGTGGTGGCTGTTCAAAGGGCTTCTGCATGAGAAGTCCTGGGATGGAGGGGCAGTATCAGGGGATTCCAGAAGCCGTGGTTGGTGTAGGCTTAAAAGGGCTTTTTTTTTTTCTTTTTTTTTAACTCCTCTCTTGTGCTGCAGTTTTTAAAACGCTCGTGGGGTAAAACATTTTGATCAATTATTAGGATAATGACACAAGAGTGGAATTATGAGCATAATTATAATTACCATTTTTATGCACAGTTAATTAATCATAAAACACTACATTATAGTTTCTTTTTTTTTTTAATTTTGATTTTTTTTTTTTTTGGTTTAATGAAATTCATTATAGAGGCCCCTGAAGCCCTAAATTTCCTGTTAAACAAATTAAACCTGTGTCTGGGGTTAGAGCTATTAGTGCAAATCTGGCCTTGAATTAGTTGCTAAAACAGGACTTGTGGAGCCATTAAGCAAAAGGGTGGCAGTGAAGCAGCTTCTCCTGACCACAGATGCCTGCTCCAAGTTGAGGGGGGGTCAGCTTTTGCCTCCCCTGGTATTTACTCATGTGGTAGCTGTTTAAAAAGCTGAGTTCATCAGCCTCTAGCCTCAAAGTTTGGAGGATGGTATGTGCCTGGAGGAGAAAAGCTGGTCTGCTTGAGGTGTTGGTATGGAGGTTCCTGGAGGGTAAAGCGTTTTGCATCTTACTGGGTTGAACTTCTATCTGTGGTCCAGGTTTATGCTGTCCCATCAGGATGTAGTGCAAAGGGGGTAAGAGTATGGGGGCATGGCCAGACTGCCTTAGAATCAGGCAGTGGTTTTAGTATAAGTTATGAATTATTAACGGGCACAAACTGGAGCCCAGGATGGAGCAGGAGGAGAAAGTTGTTTGGTGTGAGGGTGTGGGAGGCTGTGCCAGGCTGCCCAGAGAGGCTGTGGAGTCTCCTTCTCTGGAGAGATTCCCACCCCGGCTGGACCCTGCGCTGCTGGGCCCCTGCTCTGGGTGCCCCTGCTGGATGGAGCAGGGGGTGCCACCAGATCAGCTCCAGAGGGCCCTGCCAACCCCCACCATGCTGGGATTCTACTGCTACCTTCAGAAGAGACTTGGCGGAATGCAACAGCATCCTTCCAGTTTGCTTGCTTACTGGTCATCAGGACTTCTGCAGGGATGGTGGCCACCATCCATCTTTCCAGGCCCATTCAGTTGATCTCTTCCCTGCGTCCAGGGACAGGCTTTCAGAAGTTACTGTGTTCAGAGATGCGGTTTGGTTTTGTTTTTACTGGTGTCTCTGTGACAGAAGCAGCTCTTGGAGGTATTAAATTATCCATTTTCTCACAGGTACCCAGAGTGCTGATTGTTAACGGTTGTTTTTATTGATGTCTGGTCTGGAAACAGATGGCAGGTTTTGTTGTTTTTAATATAATGTGACATGTCTCAGCATGATGCAGCCACAGTAATGTAATATAACAAGCAAGAGGCCTGTTCTGAAAGTACAGACATTGGTTATTGCCCTTTGGCTGGAAAAATTGCTGCTGCTTTGCTTTTTGTTTTTTTTTTTTTTTCCTTTGCGGTTCTTAATCAGGGTAGATTTAGATTGCATTGAAAGAAGAAATTCTTCAGTGTGAGGGTGGTGAGACACTGGAACAGGTTGCCCAGAGAAGCTGTGGATGCTCCATCACTGGAAGTGTTCAAGCCCAGGCTGGATGGGGCTGTGAGCAACCTGCTCTAGTGGGAGGTGTCCCTGCCCATGGCCAGGGTGTTGGACTAGCTGATCTTTAAAGGTCCCTTCCAACCGACCCATTATCTGATTCTGTGAAGTTAATTCGAACCTTTGCCAAGTTCTGTGGGTATAGTTACATCATTCGTGATGCCACACGTAACAGAACCATATGAACTTGTGTTGTGGGGGTGTATCTAACACCCAGGTTGTTCCTGTCCTGGAAATCCGATAGTATCGAGTAGCATGTTCAGAGTCACCTCAAGCATCAGGAAATTCCTTTTTGTTCACTTCAGAATTTTTGGGCAGCAGAATTGAGTTCACGACGGTGGCAGAACAGACTATAAGCTGGAAATGAAGGTGATTCTCAGTGTGTTTGGGAACTGGGAAGGGTCAGTGGTTCTGTGGGTGGCTGCAAGGCTTCTCTGGGGGAGCAGAGGGGATGGCTGAAGGAAGAGACCTGGACAGCAGCCAGAGTTTGGGGAGTGTTAGAGTGGGTGGAAGAGACCTGGGAGGCTATCTGTGGAGATTTGAAGGACCAGCAGCTGCACAGCTTTGCTACTGGCCCCTCTAAAAGATGCCTTATCTAAAAAGATGCCTATCTAGAAGATGCCTAACTGGGGAGGAGGTACCATCAGAGTTTCCTGGAGCTCCATCCCATTTCGTGGAGTACTCTGCTTGTGAGCAGTGGGGTCCCTTGTAGCACTACACCAGTCTATGCTGCAATTGCTCTCCTGGACAGCAGAAGTGCAAGCTGTGAAGAAGATCCTCCTTCCTGTAACAATCCTCCTCCTTTTTGATAAAACCCCTTTGGTTTCATATTCTGGGTTTTATTTTTAGCAGCTCTGCTGTGAAATCTGTCTGGTTGAAACAGACCCTGCGCTCCGGTTTTTGCTGGTGCTTCTGGCATAAAGTCAATAAACTTTAGAGCAAGAGAAGTCGCTGGAGAATTCCACAGAACTTTGTTAGACTGATGGGAGGGGGGGGAATTTATGGTAAGTTGTATGTAAACAGCACTGATTTGAGACACGCGCTCGCGTAGTAAACCAACTGATGGCTGTTCTCAGCTGAGTACTTAAACCCACAGGCAGGAAGGGCTTGAAGGGGCATGGAGTCCTCTGGTCCATCCTCCTCTGCCATGGCACGGTCAGCTGGGCTCGTATCGCTCCCATGAGGGGCTTGCTTAAGAGCAGTCATCACTTAGAGACTCTCTTCAGTACAGTACTGGAATCCAGGGCGATAAAATCGAACCTCGACCTCCCAGCGACCCCAATCCAGCCTGAATACCACAAGAGAAAGACAAAACACGAGGACCTGCAACTCCTCCTTCAAAGGAGACCCCTGAAACTTTCTCACAGCAGCCAGAGAGGTAAAAAATTTATAGCTCTGAATACAAAACCTCCGAAATTCAAGCGAGGCATCGGCTCCAAGACACGATTCTCTTCCAACCTCCCCCACGTGCTTTTTGCTACCAGTCACCTACTCCAGCTTCTTGCTGCCTTTCTGTATCACAGGCTGGTCACCATGGTTGTGCTCTACAGGTGCTTTTCCCCTGGACTGTCTAATTGGTTAATACAATTAACTTAAGTCTGGAGCGATTGTTTTGTGCTTATTAGCTTGAGGTTCTCAGCTTGTGTGTCACACTTGAAGAGAAGCTCCTGTGCCTCCTTGTTCCGCTATCGGCCTCATCCAGCTGATTAAATCTCAGACACTGCTGCTTTCTGAAAACCTTGTTGGTATAAAGCAGATACCCTGCACATCTCAATGTGTGCTGGGTGAGGGATTTGAGGCTTTAATGTCGCCTGGGTTAGGAACTGGGGATGGGATTTGATGGACCTGTGGTGACAGCCTTCAGAGGCTGATGGAAACAAACAGAGCTACAGTGATTTTCCTGCTGTTACTGTGCTGGCATACAAGGCAAAAATTGTCTCTTATGGCTAATGCTGCACGTGCTGAGAGAAACTCTGAGGGCTGTGATCATCCCTTCTTCAGGAGCAGAGATATTTCTTGCTATGGAAATACCTCCTTGAAAAAAGAAACCGTTTCTGAGGTGCCTGAGCTTTTTCTGCCAGAGGTGTTCTGCCAGTTCGAGGGGGGGGAAATAGTTTTGATAAATGCTGAATAGTTTTGATGCAACTAAAACTGCAGCAAGTATCTGAACGTGGGGAACGTCGGCGGGGAGGGAAAAAGACTCCTCCGTGGGACAGATGAAGGAAGTGCTTTCTAGTGTGGAGAGTGGTGGGAAGTGTTGGGTGGCTCTCTTGATGGGGAGGCAGATGAAGGCTGTTGTTTCAGGCTGTGTTTAAAAACCATATAGATCAGGTGCCTGGGGATATGGCTTGGTGGTGGACTTGGTAGAGTAGGGTTGATGGTTGGACTCAATGATCTTCAAGGTCTTTTCCAACCTAAATGATTCTGTGACTTAGTGGGCACCAGGGTAAGAATTGCTCCGTGTTTAGGATCCATTGGTATGTGCACAGGGATCTTGTAGTGACATCAATAGTTCCCTCTTTGCTCGCAGCATGGCTCTCCTGCATGCTGTGCACCACAGTGCCAGGGGCTTGGCTCTGGTAAATAGGGGAAGCCAGACTGGGATTCACTGATGTTCCATGGCAGTTTGTACCTGAATTGTTATTATTTTTTCTATTTTTATTTTTCTTCTTTTGGTGACATTTGTTGAGGAGAGCTTTGGGTCTTTCTCATGATGGCCAGAAGCTGTCTGTGAGCCCATCCTCAGGCTGGGCAGCCCAGGGGCTTGGGATATGGAAGTGTAGACACGTTTTTAAGATGGATCTAAATGCACCTAAAGAAAGTAATTTCTGACTGGCGGGGAATTAAGGTTAAAGAAAATAAAAGCTTTGAACATCCTTATTCGTCACCTAAACTGTCAGTAGATGTTTAACCCTCCCAGAATCTGTTTTGTCACTGAAGATAAATAATTTCAGTCTGTAACATCTTTGCTTTCAGAAGGAAACTTAGCTCCTGAGACGGGAAGCCTGATTTGAAGCTGTCTCCTGCGTGTACAGCGCGCGTGAAGCCCAATCCTTTATAGTGCTCATGGTATTGGTAACCTGGCAACTTTGAAATCATGAAAGACGTACACAAGTTGCTGCAAAGTTAGAAATGTTTTATGACATGTTCATTCACACCAAATCAGACTCTGCCGTTTTAGAGTTTTCTTTTCTAGACAGTTATGCAAATGCAAAGAGACAGGAATGGAGTTGAAGTGATTCTGAGCGTTGGAAGATTAGGAGGAAGTGACAGACTGCCACGAAACACTCTGCTGCCTCTGCTCCCGCAGCCTTCGAGCCCACGGAGAGATGGGGTGGGCAGCAGTGAGAGGAGGAAGAAACGGATTAAGGGTCTTAGTTTTATCTTTTTACTGGAATATTTATGGGCTTGGATGAGATGATGGGCCTGTTTTGCAAGGTGGCTGTTAGGAAATGCTAATTAAGAATGATTATGGAGAAGGTTAGCATAGGGCTTGGCTGTTCCCAGTATGTAGCTTCTCCCCCTTAACTGGAAAGGGTCTCAAACTCTTCCTTTTGGTTTCATCCAAGGACTGGACCTCGCAAAGCCTCTAAAGTGACAATTATCTTTTACGTGGTTGAGCTCATTTGCTTCTCTGGATATGGAAGGATGAATCAGCTTCTACCAGGCGAAGGGCACGGGCAGGATTATCCTGTCCTGTTGTTCCCCCACCCCAAATCCCCTTGACTGGAACTGCAGAGTTTAACACCACTCATCAAAAAATGACATGCCTCTCTTCAGTGCAGCACTGAAAAGCTCAGCTCTCCCCGTGCTCCTTTAAAGGCTGTGTTGCCTGTAGTATTTCCTGTGTGCTTTCAACTTGCATGCAACTGCAATTCTTAAAGGATGATTAATTGGCTTAATGTAAAAGGTAAGTTCATGGAAATGACCTCCTGAGTTGGAGCCCTGCTCCTTGCTAGAATAGGCTGCTCCTCATGCAGTCCCCTAGGACATCTGATGTAATTTGCAAAGAATAATCCCTTAAAAGGGCTGGAGTCAGTAGGGTCTGGTCTCTGTCACCAGCCTGGCTGTCCCTGGCACAGGTGACGTGCTGAGGACAGAGGTATTTTGTGCTTGCAACCATCGCTTTGATTTACCAGTGCTTTGTACTGGTGTTCTCTGAAAGCCAAAGAAGCTGAAGAAATCCAGAAGATCCCTGTTGATTAATTTAGATTTTTAAATTCAGTTCCTGGTCAAATTTTCATTTGGGACCTACGCAGGCTGGCTGAGCTCTGGGGCCCCCAACATAAGAAGGGCATGGACCTGCTGCAGTGGGTCTAGAGGAGGGTCATGAAGATGCTCTGAGGGCTGGAACGCCTCTGCTGGGAGGCCAGGCTGGGAGAGCTGGGGGGGTTCAGCCTGGAGAAGAAAAGATCCATCCAGGGAGACCTTCTGGTGGCCTTTCAGGACTTCAAGAGGCCTGTCAGAAAGATGGGGACAGACTTTTTAGAAGGTCATGTAGAGATAGGATGAGTGGTAATGGTTTCAAACTGAGAGGGTAGATTTGGATTAGATACAAGGAGGAATGTCTTTAATGTGAATGTGGTGAGATGGTGGCACTGGTCTCCCAGGGAAGCTGTGGCTGCACCATCACTGGGAGTGTTTAAGCCCAGGTTGGAAGGGACTTTGAGCAACGACACACAGTGGGAGGTGGCCCAGATCACTCAGGGAGGTTGGAACTAGATGGTCTGTAAGGTCCCTTCCAACCCAAACCAATCTATGATAATTGCCAGTCTTTGGCCCTTTGCAAATCCTCTTCCTCAAAATCTGCAGCTGGGGAAAAATAACCCTGCCCAGTAAGTGTCTCTGGCGTGGGGAAAATAATGAGAACAGTGGAGTGCAGGAGCAGCAGGCTTTCTGGCCAACTGTAAACAGCAGTTGTGTCTAAAAGCATCATCATCCGATCGCAGAGCGTTCAGCGACAGGAAGGGAAATGCGCTGCTTAATGAATGAAATTGTTCAGTGAAAATAATGACCCGTTTCTGACTCCTCGGTACTTACTGGCTGCTCGTGATGCTGGTGGCCCTTCACCAGCACAGGGTGGGAGCAGCTCCCGGCTGGTGCTTTCTCTAAGCCTCGCCGCTTTTGCGTGGTGCTGGGTTGTCTGTCCCGTGCAGCTGTCTGGATGCAGCCTCGATGGCAGAATAACCACTGTGCATATGTTGACAGCAAAAACATATGTGACATCAGAGAGGCACCGGCTGGCTGAGGCTGGAAGGGACCCACTGGAGGTCACAGAATCACAGAATTACTGAGGCTGGAGAAGATCTCTGAGATCATCAAGTCCAGCCTATGACCCAGCACCACCACATTGGTCAGACCATGGCACTGAGTGCCCCATCCAGCCTGTCTTTAAACACAGCCAGGGACAGTGACTCCACCACCTCCCTGGGCAGCCCATTCCAATGGCTTCGTTGTTTCCTCTGGACCTGCTCCAGCACCTCAATGTCCTTCTGGAAGTGAGGGGCCCAGAACTGTGCACGGTACTCAAGGAGAGGCCTCACCAGTGCTAAGTAGTCCTGCTGGCCACCCTATTCCTGACACAAGCCAGGATGCCATTGGCCCTCCAGGCCACCTGAGCACACTGCTGGCTCACGTTCAACCGGTTGGCAACGAGGTCTCTGGTCCAATCCTCCTGCTCAAATAAGGCCACCTGCAGCTCTTTGCCCAGCTCTGTGCCTAGATGGTTTTGGAATATCTGCAAGGATGGAGACTCCTCAGCCTCCTTGGAGAGCCTGTGCTAGCACTTGGTCACCCTCACAGCAAAAAGAAAATGTTTCCTGATGGTCAGAGGGAACCTCCCGTGTTGCAGTTTGCATCTGTTGCGTGTGGTCCTGGCACGGGACACTGCTGATGGGTTCCTTCCATCCTCTGACTGACTTGTGCTCAGGGCAACGGCAGGTTCAAGAACAGGCTGAGAAATATTCTGCTGCCCTTGGCGCGGCTCCGGCTTTCCCCATGCGTTTTGCTGGAGAGGTGGAGGCACTTCTAACTGCAACAAGTAAATCTTCCAGCTGATGTCTGTGTGTTTTTCCTCTTTCCTGGGAATAGCTGCAGGTCGTGTGAGTGGTTACTCTCAAACTTCTCCCGAACTCCTCCGTGTCAAGGACAACGTGTGTACGTAAAGAGACGTATACAGGTAGACAAACGTAGCGTGTAGAGAAACGAGCTCATCATTCCAGATCAAATCTCTCCTTCCAGTTCAGGCTGGCAAAGGAGGGACCAGAGAGTTTCAAACCTTTCCTGTATTCCTGTAACTTTCTCCTATTTCCCACACATTTAAGGTGTGACAAGGGTCAGGAGAAGCCTCACTGGGAGGGCTCATCCTCAGCACGTGCTGTCTCGAGGTGTTTCACCTGACTCGAGGGTGTTTTGTGGGGCGTAGGGAAGGTAGTGCCACACGTTATGTCCTCAGGTATGCCGTGGTCCAGAAGGTGAGCTGGGGTTGGTCTGTGCTGACAAGCCCTGGGTGGATTTTCATGCGGGTACTGCTGGTGATTGTGATGGCTGCTCTGTTCCCCCCCAAAAAGCTGGCTGCAGTGCTGTGGAGAGCCCGACAATTGCTTGAGCTCTGCCTGTAGGACTGGGGAGTCCTTTCCACATCACTGGTGACTAAACCACCCTTCCTGGGAGCTGGTGAGGTGGCAAATGCTGTGAGTACTGAGCTGATGTCCTGGGATTGCTAGTGATGACCAAATAGGGCGAGTCTCCTCTGGCTGCTCAGAGCACGTGTGCCAGAATGGCTTTAAGAAACTGCAAAGCAGTTGAGATGATTTGATGGGGAACCTGAAGAAGATGGGTTGGTAATTTAAGGCTCGGGCAAAACCGGTGTTTGAAAGCTGTGTATTTTGGCAGGCAGTGCTGACCTTATGCTCCAGGAGAAACCTGCATCCAAACCCAGTAGGCTCCAGTTAAGGTATAAACCCAAACCTAGTGGATCTTTGGGACTCTGCATTTACCTCCTTGATTTGTTGAGTGAACGAAATGCTGGTGCCTATGGGGTGAGGAGTGTGAAGGGACAGGCTGATGCAGGGGCCAGGCAGGGGGCTGAGGTGTCATGGCAGTTGCAGCAGAGGTGCTCAGCACGGTCAGGTAGATGGAGAAGCCTGCTTAATTAATCCACTCTGTGCTAATCAATGCCATCTTTGCATCTACTGCGAACTGAGCTGTGGGAATGTTTGGGAAAAGGTGGTGGTGAAGGACTTTGCTCTTCTGCTCCAAACTGGGCCCCCTGTGATTTGTCCCTGGCTTCTAGGCTTGCTCCGAACCATTTCCATCGATGCTGTACGCGCGTTCGAACGTTAACTACTACTCTTATTTTTTGATGTGAAACAGCAGAGCAGGCGTTCTAATAACTGCTGACTCCAAGCCAACTGTTGGACTGTCCAAATCGGTCTGATCAGTGAAATGCATTAAAGAAATTAAATTTCATGAAAGCTCATTACAAGGGACAACTAGTGGGGGGCAGGATCCTTATCAAATGGCAACTACATCTTCAGAAGACAAGGGAGTGCTGACATCGGGGTGATTAGAGCAGAGGCTGTGGGTCAGGCACTGTGTAATTAATTTATGCCAGAGTTTGCATTGAGAAATCAGACAGCAGTGTATCAGAAAGCCTCTAACTATAGAAGCATGGCTTCTGTTTGCAGGAACATGCTACTTTTGTGTGATACCCTGGCACGGGTCGTATTAATCAACCCACTCTGGTGCATGATGCTTCCCTACGTGACCTCCCTGAGGAAGATGTTCTTCTACTTGGCTATCTTCAGATCTTCTGGGGATTGTACGTTTGAAACAGCATCATGCAGTCCAATTAGAGGCCCTTTGCCTTTGAATAGAGGTATTTAACAGAAATACTTGTGCAGCAGCAGTAAGCAGTCAGGCTTCTGCAGTGCGAATCCCTTCAGAGGTCTGGGGAGCAGCAGGAGGCTGTTGGTGAGTTCAAGCAGCTTATTATTATCTGTACACGAGGGCTGTGTTTCGTTCCTGTGCTGAAGAGGAGGCAAAGCACCACATACTTTGCTTCTGGTTCTGAATATAAAGGCAGGAGGCAGGCTACAAGGTTCTCCAGGCGCGTTGGGTTATTCATGCAAGGAGACCTGCAGGCAGCTGACAAGAGGAGGGGAAACAGGGTACGTGCTTTCCCAGAACTGTCATTTCCAGGGGTTTTTTTGGTTGCTGTGTTCAGAAAGTTTATTTTGGTTGTGTGTTTGTTTTGTTTTGTCTTCTGTTTGAAAGCCGCTCTCCAGTTTTTCTAACAAAAGGGTTTTGTTAGTGGTTGCTTGCTTGGATTTTCTTGGGTAGCAAATCCATTGGCTGCCCCCTTTCTGCATCTTACTGTTTCTGTTTGCACATGGGCTTTGTAATATATAATTTAAAAGCCTTAGATCAGCCACATCTGATTAGAAAAAATCCAAATCTTTCCTAGTGTCTTGTTTTCAGCAGCGATCAAAACCAGGGTACCAGAGTTAAGACAAGCAGGTTAGGATAGGTCTTAAGAGTCCTCAAAATACTCTTCCCAGACTCAAGGAATCTGCTTCTTGGGTATTTCTTGACCCAAGGTTGGTGTCTTGGTGTTTAATAATTATCCGAGTCATCTCTTCAGAGACTCTTTTTCATCTTGCCTGGAAGGAGTGAGGAGTTGGCATGGTTTTGGTTCACAAAGGGACAGCTGGTGCCTCTGGGAATATGTGCAGCCCAAAGCTGCCCAGCTCAGGAAGGGGATGCCACTTCAGAAATGATCCAAAACCTGTCTCCCAGGAAGGTAAAGGCCCACACCACAACCCCTTGATGCATTTGCAATGGTCTGACCTGGCTTCTTCTGCAGGCCCAGCATGATGCAGCAAGAGAAGCATGGCCAGCAGGTTGAGGGAGGGGATTCTCCCCCTCTACCCTGCTCTCCTGAGACCTCAACTGGAGAACTGCATCCAGTTCTGGAGCCCCTGTTACAGGAAGGCTATGGATGTGCTGGAACATGCCCAGAGAAGGGCAACCAGGATGCTCAGAGGGCTGGAGCACCTCTGCTATGGGGACAGACTGAGAGAGTTGGGGTTGTTCAGTCTGGAGAAGAGAAGGCTCCGGGGAGACCTTCTTGTGGCCTCCCAGTATCTGAAGGGGCTACAAGAAAGCTGGGCAGGGACTTTTTAGGCCATGGGGCAGTGATAGGACCAGAGGGAATGGATTAAAACTAGAGATAGGTGGGTTCAGGTTGGACAGTAGGAAGAATTTCTTCCCCAGGAGGGTGGTGAGACCCTGGCATAGGTTGCCCAGAGAGGGGGTGGAAGCCCCATCCTTGGAAGTGTTCAAGCCCAGGCAGGCTGGGGCTGTGAGCAACCTGCTCTGGTGGGAGGTGTCCCTGCCCATGGCAGGGGGGTTGTAACCGGATGATCTTGAAGGTCCCTTCCAACCCTGACCGTTCTACGATTCTGTGATGCTGTAGTGGTACTCACGGAGACACTCATCAAACACTGCAAGGATCTGAAATACACTGTTAGAGGTTTATGGGTTGTTTTAACCACCAAAGTCCTTTTCTACAGTTAACTCTCATGCACTTGTTGCAGCTGAAGAAAATTCAGCCATAAAGACAACTTGATTTTATCTTATGATTAGTTTGATTTTTAGAAGTTATCTCCGTTCAATTGTCCTTCTGGGAATTTCTACGTTAAAACACAAATTGTTTCATAAGAGCCCAAAGTTAAGAAGCTCTCCAGGAGCTTTTTGGCAGAGTTGCTCTCACACACCCACACACCCACTCTCGCTCACTTGATTATGCAGGAAATTCAGATTTTTTTGTATCTGGCAAAGCTTAGCTGACACAATACAGCTCCGGAAGGGGCAACGTGAGTTAACTCAGCTGTAAGGTGAGATGTCTCTTAAGTGCTGCAGAAAAAGTGTCGCTTCAGGGAGCATTCCCTCACACTTGAGAAGTGCAGGAGATGTTTCCCTGCAGGGATGTTTCTCTGCAGAAGGCCTCGACTCGAGCAGGTTGTACCCATGATCCAAAAGAAGCTGTGATAAAAATCTCCCCGCCTCACACATGCTCGGATGGCACAAGAAACTTTTGAGAAGCGTTTTATGGTAGCTTTAAACAACTTCCCTGGTTCCTTGACTTGCCCATCGCTGCCTGATAAAGCCTTAATTACTTCAAGTCCAGCTCTGCAGGATTGAGAGGATATTAAAACTAATAAACGTAAAACATCTCTCTGTATCTTTATGTATCTATAGAGGTAGACCTATGGGCAAGTCAGTTAACCTCTCTGCCTCATTTTCCTCAGCCATAAAATGAGAGTAATCATCACTTACATCACAGGAATATTCAGAGAATTAATGTGCTTTGAAGGTGAGAAGTGGGCTATGAAGAGTGATCAGAGTAAAATAGAAGGGGGAAAGGAAAAAACCAAAACCTTCCTCGAACAAAAATTTGTTCCCGATACCTCTTTTAATGGAAGTGCTGGCACGAGTTCCTGTTCGCTGGGTTGTGGAAAGTTAAGCCTGGAGAAGAGGTTTCTAAAGGAGTTATGGAGTTAAGTCTGCATTCAGGCTGGATATCGGGAAGCATTTCTTTCCAGAAAGGGTTGTCAGGCACTGGGATGGGCTGCCCAGGGAGATGGTGGAGTCACCAGCCCTGGAGGTGTTTAAGAGCTGGGTAGGTGTTGTGCTTAGGGACAGGGTTTAGTGGGTTTGATAGGGCTGGGAGTAAGGCTGGACTTGATGATCTTGAAGGTCTCTTCCAGCCAGAACTATTCTATGATTTGCCTTGATTTACTCCCTGCATTTTATGCTTCCAGCACCTCTGTGCATCTTTGCAAGGGTTTGGTTCCTCGATTTTATGTGTTTTTGTTGGAAGTGGAGGTGCCTGAACATCAGGCTGTGCACAGGAGGTGGGCTTTCCAAGAGTGTCCATTCCAGTGGCCCTTGAGATGAGCCTTTGTTTGGAAGAGGGCAGCGTAATTACGCTGCTATGAAGGGGAGCTGGGAGGTTCGTGCATCTCCCGTCCTCCTACCCCTCCCCATCCACAGTCTCCTAGTTGTGCCATTACCTGAAAACCCCGCACTATTGAAAATCTTCAGTTCTTGGGAGTCTCTACAACAGTCCCCAAAGAGCTGGAGGTTCCCATCTAGCGGTGGTTGTTGTTATGTGTTGGTGTCTAGAATAAATGTCACAGAGTTCTCAGTATCACGAGTATATTTTGATTTTGAGCATTAAGCAAATGTAAGGTCATGAGATGCACAGGGAACTGATGAAAGTACAAAAGTTGAGGAGAAGCTGCTGCTCTGCCCGTGGGTTTCATGCTTGTGCCATTTCCAGTTCACCCCAGGAGGAGCTGCAGGCAGAGTGAGTCTTCAGAGAACATAATTCTTCCGTCTGTCTCGCTGAATGCTACTCGTCGAAACACAGGCGCAATTAGGCTAAGAGCACTGAACAAATGTCTCAGAAAGAAAAAAAAAAAAGATGACTCACGCTGTTTATTCTCCTACGGTGTAAATTTATATCCCTCTGATAGCGACGTCAAAAATATGAATCATTTCTGAAATAGCAAAAGCCAAGCCTGGGTGCTGCCGGCGGTGCGCTTGGAGTCCTGTCAAACTGAATCAGCGTCACGGGGTTGTCTTTGTCATCCCCTAGGACCTGTGCCCACCAATCCTAGGTGCTCCACCGTATTTGGCATGAATATTCATCCACGATTAAAGAGCACTTGCCCAGCTTTGTAAGCGGAAAACAAATAGGTGGAGTTACTGTTGGCGTGTTGCGATCGTGGCTGGTCTGTCGCAGAATCAGAGAATGGGTTGGGCTGGGAGGGACCTTCAGAGATTGTCTAGTTCCAGCCCCCCTGCCATGGGTGGGGACATCTGCAGCTACAGCAGGTTGCTCAGAGCCCCGGCCAGCTTGGGGCTTCCAGTGATGGCACATCCATAGCTTCCCTGGGCAGCCTGTGCCAGGGTCTCACCACCCTCAGAGTGAAGAACTTCTTCCGAATTTCCAATTCCAATCCCCCCTCTTGCAGTTTGAAGCCCTCACCCTTTGTCCTATCACTCCATGCCCTTGTAGAAAGTCCCTTCCCAGCATTCTTACAGGCCTCTTTAAATACTGAAAAGCCACAATAAAAGGTCTTCTGGAAGCCTTCTTTTCTCCAGGCTGAACACCCTGAACTCTCTCAGCCTGACCTCCTAGCAGAGGGCTTCCAGCCCTTGGATCATCTTCACGGCCAGCTCCAACAGGTCCATGTTCAGGCTTTGTGGTTGGTGTCAGAGAGCAAAGCAGAGGGTGAAAGCACGTGGAAAAGCTGCCGGGGTGGAGAGGGTTGTACAGTGTGTGAGCTCTTAGTACTGCTTTGCACTTGTATGGCACCTTTCTCGTTTTATTTGTTTTTAAAGATGATCTTAGAGCTTTATCGGGCACAACGCCCTTGTTCAGCTGGGTGAGCTGAGGCACACAGCAGGGTTATGAAGTGCGGAGCCTCCACAAGTCTCTGGGATCCTGGCTGCACTCTCAGTGGGACCCAAATGACTTGTTTGGGGCGTACCCTGAGTTTCTAGAAGAGATGGAAATAGAAACGCAGGAGTCCCGACCTCTCTTCTTCATGTTGAACCTGTAGCTGTGTTTCTCGTGTAATTTTTCGTGTAATAGAGTGACAATCAGATGAAGGAAACGGAAGCATCAGCAGAGTCTGCTCAGAACTGGGCTGGTTTGCCAAGGGTGGCCATTCAAAGAGCACTTTGAAGAGCAAGCGTGGCAGCCTTCATCTGCCACGGGCTGCTGGTGTGTGGCAAACCCCCCTGGGGACGTGGCAAGTGGAGTCCCAAGGTCTCCCCGTTGGACACTTCCATCTTTGGGTGGGAAAATGAGTGGAAATGGCAAAGAAACCCTTCTTTGAGCAGCAAGGCAGCACACGGGCTGTTGCAGACCCCATGGTGAGCAGCGTTGTTCCTTATGACGTTACACACTTCATTAGGATACGGTATCAGGATGAGGACCTGGGCTGACAACAGTATGGTCCCAGCATCTGCTCTGCAGCTAGAAAAGGCCTGATGCTGGGCAGGAACCACCGCAGCTAATTCTGGTCAAGGACTGGAAGTAGTTATGTAAATGGCAGCAGCTTTATACCGGGAAAGGCAAAGCTGTTGTGCTGTGTACTGCCCATGGGCTTTCGATTTCTTGATCGGCTGGTGCTGTGTGGAGGTTTCGGGTGGTAGCTGGAAAGGTCGGCTGTGTCTGATCTGGGATGCATAGGGGGAGCAGTTGGAGAGAAGCTGCATCAGAGACAGTCTTACAGAGTCATAGAATCATAGAATTGCTCTGGTTGGAAAAATCCTTTAAGATCGTCAAGTCCAACCATTCCCCCAGCACTGCCAGGGCACCACTGACCCATGGCCCTCAGCACCACAGCTCCACGGCTTGGAAACCCCTCCAGGGATCACGGGGACTCCACCACTGCCCTGGGCAGCCTGGCACAGCCCTGGACAACCCTCAAGGGGAAGAAATTGTTCCTCAGCTCCAACCTAAACCTCCCCTGGGGCAACTTGAAGCCATTTCATCTTGTCTCTTGTTCCTTGGCAGAAGAGCTCGACCCCCCCAGGCTCCAACCTCCTGCCAGGAGCTGTCAGAGCCAGAAGGTCTCCCCTCAGCCTCCTTTGCTCCAGGCTGAACAAACCCAGGTCCCTCAGCTGCTCCTCACCAGACCTAGACCCCTTCACCAAGCGGAATTTCTTTGCGCTGCTTGAGAACTGTCTGCAGGGCGTTGCACGTGGGGCACTGGAAAGGCTGCTCTCCATGACTGATAGAGTCTGGAGTGCTACGTATGCCCACAACAAAGCTGGACCTGAAGCTCCTGCAGATGTTCCTGAGCCAGCTCTGTTTGGTTTCAGCGTATCTCACAAGTGGTCAGCATGGTGCTCACTTTCTCCTTGAGGTTTTTGGGCCAAGTGTGGAGCTAGTTCAGGTCTTGGCTGATGGCGTATTGGCAGTGACTGGGATCTAACCATCATCCCATTGAGCAGCGCTTGCTCCCGTGGGATTGCTGCCTTGGTGCAGATGGCTGAGGGGTTTGCAAGGTTTGCCACACTCCGGAAGGAAAAGCTGACTTTTTTTTTGTTTCAACCTGAATTATCCTCCTCTTCTCTGCTCATCCCTCATATCGTTCAGTGATGAACTCTTTTCTTTGCAATGCCACACATCCAAAAAAGGAAGAATTCAGAGGTACAATTATTGTGATAACGCTCAGCATCTGAAATGGGTTTAGGAAAGCATTACCAAAAGGAAAAGAAATGAAAGGTGTAAATTAAATCTCCATAATGATGAGGGATTTGCATGATAGCAAACTCTAAGATGCCCTATTAGCTGAGAAATAACCCATGTGCTGGTTACCTCCGGGAGCCATGTTTGCATTTTATGATAATTATCTCATGTCTTGGGGCATTTACTAAGGGGAAAAAGCCCAGAAAGTTAACAATAAATTTTTATAATTAAACTTCAAGATGAATTGAGACTTTGCAGACATAAATCTTTTCATTTGTGCCAAGCTGTAAGCTTTCGTTAGCGCGGTATCGACTAATTTATGGAAATATTGCCAATTATGGACATTTTCATACAAATGGAACAAACAATCCTGACAATAATGGAGCAAGCAGCATAGTTTGATACTCCATGGATGTGACTATGTTATTAACAAAGACAACTTCAGTTAGTTGTTGAAATGCCAGAGCCGTTTTTAATGAGAAGAAAGCTCCCGTGAAATGCAAATGAAAGCCGAGGAATTAATACGACCATCGTGCTCCTGCTCCCCCTGAAAAATGTGCTTGATCTGGATCCTCTATCTTCAGGTGCTCTTAGATATGGAACAGCAGAAGCCCTAATCCCAGTTCTTATACCGACTTGCTGCATGATCTCACGGGGCTTACGTCACCTCTCTGCATTGATGTACCCGGTCTCGAGGTTTAAGTTTTGCTAGAGGGACAACAGCAGGCGAGGTAACAACACTTGCAGGTCTCTAAAGAATTCATCATCAGACCATTGATGAGGAGGTGTGGGAGGATATTTCAGGCCCCTCTTCCTCCTACCCCAAATTAGGGTGTGTTTGCCCACAGAAGGGGTGAGGATGGATGGATGGATGGATTGCCAGACCTGTGCTACCACACTCCCCATTAGTACCAAAGTCCCCCTTCTAAATCATTTAGAAGCTGATCTCTAGCCTCCACAACACCACAGCCCCCTAATTTACTCAGAGATTGCCATTCACAACCTATAACTGCTCCTTAGATAGCACAGAAGTCGTTGAGGATGTCAGTGTCCTCCTGACCAGTAGACTGGAAAAACAGCCAGGCATACTCACTGGAAAAGCCTCTGGATGTCTGACAAGGACATAACATCTATTCATGCCCCAAACACCTCGACCTAGCTAGTTTTTCAGACTTGCCCTAGCATAGGACCACGCCTGTGATCTGTGTGACAGCTTGGTTTGGTTTTGATGAAGTTGAAGTCACCTGGGATAACCAGGTTGGTGCTGCAGCACTCGGTCTTAACAGTGAATGCAATGAATTGTTCAAAACAAGAGGGGTAAGGATTGAGGGGATTTGTATCTATCAGGAAAGATCAGAATGAAAGGGATGTGTTGGAGGGTTCATTTTTTTTCCCTACCCAAAAAGAAGCAGCTGGCTATAAATAGATTCTACGGTTGAAAGAAATAAGGGAGTAAAATCTTTTGATTAACTTTAAATCCTGACAAATGGAGAGGCACTTGCAGCACGGACAGGCTGAGGAAGGCAGCGTGGTTTTTCCTGTCTGCTGCTCAGCGTGTTTGGGGAAGGGGGATTTAGGGGATGGGAGGGGAGTGAAAGCCAAGCTGCTGCTCCTCAGCCTGGCTCACGGGGGTCACCGTCGGCTTGAACCCCCTCTGAGCTTTAGGATCCAGGTGTTTGCTTTTCATGGGCTTTCCTTCTGCTTCTGGAGTCTGTTCTGTCTCCCCCAGTGCTTTGCCTCTGGCCCTGTGACACCTCCCTTGGATTATTCAGTAAAGTGTATAATTATTTCATAGAATGATAGAATGGCAGGGGTTGGAAGGGACCTCTGGAGATCACCAAGTCCAACCCCCCTACCAGAGCAGGGTCACCCAGGGCAGCCCACACAGGAACAGAGCCAGGGGGGCTGGAAAGGCTCCAGAGCAGGAGACTCCACAGCCTCTCTGGGCAGCCTGGGCCAGGCTCTGGCACTCTCACAGGGAAGAAGTTCCTCCTCATGTTGAGGTGGGACCTTCCATGCTCAAGTTTATACCCATTGTTCCTTGTCCTATTGCTAGGCACTACAGGAAAGAGCCTGGCCCCTTCCACTTGACACCCACCCCTCAAATATTTATAGACATTCATATGATCTCCCCTCAGGCTTCTCCTCTCAAGTCTAAACAGCTCCAGTTCCCTTGGCCTTTCTTCACAGGGGAGATGCTCAAGTCCCTTCATCATCCTCGTAGCCTCCGTTGGACTCTCTCCAGTAGATCCCCATCTCTCTTGAACTGGGGAGCCCAAAACTGGACACAGTATCCCAGGTGGGGTCTCACCAGGGCAGAGTAGAGGGGGAGGAGAACCTCCCTAGACCTGCTGGACACAGTTTTCTTAATGCACCCCAGGATGCCGTTGGCTTTCCTGGCCAGAAAGGCCCATTGCTGTCCCATGGATAACCTGCTGTCCACCAGGACTCCAAGGTCTCTCTCCACGGAGCTGCTTTCCAGCAGAGCAACTCCTAATCTGTACTGGTGCCTGGTGTTATTCCTCCCCAGATGCAGGACTCAACACTTGTCCTTATTGAACCTCATGAGGTTCACCTTCCCCAGCTCTCCAGCCTGTGCAGATCACACTGGATAGCAGCACGACCTTCTGCTGTGCCAGCCACCCCTCCCAGTTTCGATTTGGCCGTGCCTGTGTAGCTGTCCCTGGAAAGCAGGAGCCGAGTGAACCCTTTTGATGGTATTTAGCCATTTTTCTGCTTGTTTTATTTATTTTATATATATATTTTTTTTTTTTTTTTTTTTTGCTGTTCCCTGGGTAACGTGTCAGCATGGCAAAAGGAAAGAGCCTTTGGACGGGTGCAGCGAAGGTGGGTGGGTTTGCTGCCTCCCTGGTGCTTCACATGGGGACCACTCTTCAGCAAGTGCTTTCACGAAGCACTGCAGGAATTCCCCAGTGGTCAGGAATTTTGTTCCCAGAGCAGAGGACGTGTCTGGTTGAGCCATGGGCTGCAAACTTCCCCGCCACACCGAGATGGTCTCAGCTCCTTTTTATATCAGTGGTCGAGAAAGAGGTGGGTCTGGGTTATGATCCAGGGGAGGCCAGACCTGGGGAAGGGACTCGTTCCTCCCAGGATGCTGGAGTCTCAGTGCCTGGCTCATCCCGCCTGGGAGCTGTCCCCAGCTGCCTGAAGGGATCCCCCGGAGACACTTGCTCTGCCTGAAACTAAGATTTTTTAAGATACATTAGGATTTTGTTTGTGCAAGCGAGGCTTGCACGGGGTCCACGGGGGAGGTCCTGCTCAGCAACAGATGGCACCATATGGTTTTGTTAAAAAATAAAGCCTGTTTATTGCTTAAAGTAAAGGCAATAAAGTGCTGGTTGCTGGATGGAGTTTGTGGCAATACAAAGGAGACTTCGTGTGCTACAATAAAAGCTCTACCCTAATTAAATGTAACTTAGGGACCTCTCATTCCTACAGGGTTTAGGGACAGGGAGTGATTAAAGCTCAATATTCAGCGGGGGCTTATAGAGAACTTGGCTTTTTTTGTTTTCCTGAAACACTTCAGGTTTCTTTTTTTTTTTTTTTTTTTGGAACAGCTTCCTTGGGATAAGGCACTTGCTTTGTGTTGCCAAAATTCAAGCTCAGGAGAACCCAGAAAGAGAGGAAACCCTCAAAAATGATTGCCAGGCAGGGATGGTGCTGCCCTTCCTTGGGGGTCTGTCATGATGGGAGTGTGAGGGGCCCTTCCTTAGCAGGGAGCCCAGGATTTCTGCACAGCCTTTAATATAAAAAAAACCCAAAACAGAGCACAAACACAGCAAAAAATAGGCAAAAAAAAAAAGGGGGGGGGGGGGGGGGGGGGGGAAGGAGAAAAAAAAAAAGGAAAAAAAGGGGGGGAGGAAGGCAAAAAATAAAAGAAGGGGGGAAAAAAATTGTCTTCTTTCAGGTCTGTGGCCTCTCCCTGTGCTGGGGACAGTGACTGTGCAGCAGAGGAGCAAGCGACGGTTTTATGACAGATTGTCCAAGAGCTTGTGTGTCTGGAGGTAGAGAAGGAGATGGATTGGAGAGGAGAAATGCAGAGATGACAGCTGGTTAGGGCTTTTGAAACAGCATCTCCAACTCTGCCCAGCATCCTTAGGAGGAGGCACAGGGCCATAAACACCAAGTGAGCGGCTGGCATCATCCCTGCAGTGATTGAGCTCAGCAAAACACAGCCAAAAAGGGGGGTGGAAATAACCCAAAAGGCATCGCAAGGAATGCAGAGAAAGTCCAGGGAAATTTGGGATGGGAAGATCATGGTAATGCAGCAAACCCTGCAGTAAAAAAACCAACCCCATCCCAATTAAATGCCATTTATGGCAATGTGGAAAATGGTGTTTGATTTAGACCAGGTGTAGAGTAGCTCGTACAGCTAAAGGTAGTTCTGCTGCTTGGGGTTGCTTTGCAATCATCATCCTCGTTCTTGTCAGAGTGTTTTAATTAACCTTTTGTGCCCTGCTCCCACGTCTCCTCTTCATCTGTGGCCGTGCTCGCGTGGAGTTACGATCCTGATTAGCAGAGCAAAGCAAAAGGGGAAGGGAGAGGTTTCCAATTAATCGCTGTCTCCACACAAGTGAACTCCTTCTCCAGCTCTGTTGTTTGCTGTAACATTAAATAGGGTCTTTTTAATTTAGGGAATGAATGATAAGACCTCTCCCAGTGAATTTGTAGAGGCTCATTTACAGGAAGCTTCAGCAAAATAACACATGATCTGCAGAATAAAGCTAATGATTTAATTCCAACGAGCAGCGTGACAGGACAGTGCACCCGGCCGCTCTGCTACCTTGTATTTCCAATGACTCCCTTCCGACACCGTAATGCTCCTGCTCCCCAGTTTGTGGTTTGGAATTGCAGATGTTTAATGCTCGGCAACAGGAGAACATGTGTGGCATGGCCAAGGTGTGTGATGCTGGGAGGAGAGACCTCCCTCTGATTCTCGGGCACTGCAGACTGAGAATTTGAAGGGAGGAAAAACCTGGTGAAGCAGTTTGCAGTGTTAGATCTCGCAGAATAAAAGCGAAGGAACGAACGGGAGGCCGGGCGTGCCGAGCGGTGACACGGGTTTGTTTGGGTTTGGGTTTTGTTTTTTGCTAATGTAGCTGGTTTCCTCTGAGTTCAAGGTGAACATCACTGTGTAATGCTCAGGAAAAACAGGTAAACAAATCTTCTGGGCCTTTAACAGAGAGTTTCTGAATGATTCATCATCTGTGGCTCAGGGCTTCCTTTACTTTTTGTGTCGTGCTTCCTCTTGGTCAGATCCCTGAGAGCAGAACCACAGAATGGTTTGGGTTGGAAGGGACCTTCAAGATCATCTCATTCCAACTCTCCTGCCATGATCAGGGACACCTCCCACCAGAGCAGGTTGCTCACAGCCCCAGCCAGCCTGGGCTTGAACACTTCCAGTGATGGGGCTTCCACAGCTTCCCTGGGCAACCTGTGCCAGGGTCTCACCACCCTCAGAGTGAAGAACTTCTTCCTAATGTCTAATCTAAATCTTTGAAGCCATTGCCTCTCATCCTATCACTACAAGCCCTTGTGAAAGGTCCCTCCCCAGCTTTCCTGTAGGCCCCTATTAAGTCCTGCAAGGCCCCCAGAAGGTCTCCCCTTGGGGAGCCTTCTCCTCTGCAGGCTGCACCCCCCCAGCTCTCCCAGCCTGGCTCCCAGCAGAGGGGTTCCAGCCCTCCCAGCATTGCTGGGGCTCCTCTGGCCCCGCTCCAACAGGTCCCTGTCTCTGCTGTGCTGAGCACTCCCGAGCTGCCCCAGCACTGCAGGGGGGTCTCTCTCTCTCTCTGCCCAGAGCCCTGGGAGCAGAGGGGCAGGATCCCCCCCTCCCCTGCTGCCCACGCTTCTGGGGACACAGCCCATGGTGCTCCTGTGATCCCCTGGAACTCTGTTCCCTGGACTTCTGCATTGGCTTTGTTATCTTGAAGGCAGCTCTGTGTTCTGCTATCCTTGGAAAATGAAATGCTCTGGGAAAATGAAATTTCTCCACTCACCTACTGTAGCTGCAGCCTCATGAAGATTAGCCTTGGCTTTGTAGCCACCTACCCAATTTATTTGGAGCAATGTTCAGTTTTGGTTGCAGATTGCTTCTCCTAATCACCAGGCAATCGTGGCCCCGTGCCCGATACTGTGAAGAATATAATTCCTGCTTTAGGGGCCCACCAGGGTGAAGTCTCACCGACAACTCACAGCACATGACATGAGAAAAGTTTGAGGTTTTTTTTTTCCCCAGAGAAATTTGCTTCTAAGTGCTGGGGCTGGGGGTCCAAAGAGGTGCTTGGGTGATTCCCCATCGTCCACGCAAATGACCAGCACCAGCCTCTCTACAGTGTCCTTTCAGGTAGTTGTAGAGAAAGGACATTGCAGAGAGGCTGGTGCTGGGCTCTGCTCTCAGGTGATCAGGGACAGAACCAGAGGGAACGGCCTCAAGCTGAAACAAGGGAGGTTCAGACTGGACACTGGGAGAAAATTCTTCACGGAAAGGGCAGTGAAATATTGGAATGGGCTGCCCAGGGAGGGGTTGAGTCCCCATCCCTGGATGTGTTTAAACATCGCTTGGATGTGGTGCTGGGGGAGATGGTCTAGGGGTGACCTTGTAGAGCAGGGCTGATGGTTGGACACGATGATCCCAAGGGGCTTTTCCAACCTGAGTGATTCTGTGATTCTGTCTGGGGTCCCTCCGCACCCACCTGGTGTGAACATGGGGTCCTCTCCTATGGCTGGAGGAGCTCCAGGGGAGCAGATGGGTCAGAAGAACTGAAAAGGGCAGAACTCCAAAAGGGGCTTTGTGGTGAGGAGCAAGGCAGGAATGAATTAATGTCTTGGAAGGACCAAGCAACGTAGGAGGGGGTCACTGTCATTGCTCCCATATATTTGCCTTTAGCGAGGAGGAAGAACCACCCCACCCCTTCCCTCCATCCCCACCCTGTCATCAGAGTTATTTTCTGCTAAACCTCAGGCTGAGGTTTGGGCAGAGCCTCATATGAACAGTCTTTCCACTCTGGCACCTCTTCATGCAGAAATGCTTGGCCATCTCTTTTGCCTTCAGTAGTTTTTGCTTGGTTTTTAGTGCAGAGTTTTCTGTTTTGTGTTGCTGAGCACAGAACAACTCTTTTGGGCTATTCCTTCTTGGTATTTGAGCTCTGGGAGAAGAGCCAGGACTCCAGAGAGTGGATGGACCAAGAGCTCTTAACCATAAGCACTCCAATCCTGATGGGAAACTGTCGTAGCAAGAGCACAGCTCTTCCCTGTCACAACAGCAGCATCTGTGGCTGCTGCTTTGGACCTGCTCTGTGGTGGAAACGGCCACAGAAAAAAAGTTCTGCCTTTTGATCTGTTGATTCTTGCTTGTCTGTAGAAGAAAGAGGCCATCATCTTGCACTCCACAAGCTTTGCTTTGAGGCCATGCTGTCCTGCAGACCTGCTGGGTGGCCTTTGGAAAAGTTGGCACTTCTGACTTCCAAGCCTCTGGGCTTGAGGAGTTGCTGCCTCTTGGGAGTTGTCCACAGCCCCAGACACTGATTTCCACTCCTTCCCCCACCGTCTGCAGCTCTAGTGTCCATCTTTGGTCTCGCTGTTGAGTCAAGGACCCAGACTCGGGTGCTGTCTCCCCTTCTTGGTGCGAGTGAACCAGGGAGGAGATGGCTTTCAGCCTGCCCTTGCACCAAAGCATTTCCTGCCCTTCAGATCCCATCCTGCACATCCCCTGCACGACCCAGGGAAGGGGAGTGAGCCGGAGCTGAGCTTGGTTTGGTTCATCCTACACTCAGAGAAGCTCAGGGAAGGAGCACGGTGGGTGGGGGGGAATCTTCTTCCATCTGCGTGGAGCGCTGGGACCGTGGGGCCGCAGTAACGTCCCCGTTTCCCCCCTCTCCTTGCCCACACAGATGCTCTTCCCCGGTGTTTCGGTGCACAGTGAGGGACCGGAGGGAGCTGTATAAAACCACTCTCCTCCATCCTACCCCAGCCCACACTCCTGGAAAATTGTGCTGCATCAGAAAGGTTTTTTTTTTTCCTGCTGCAAACCCGTTTGTTCCTCCTGGAGAGGTTTTGTGCAGCGTTCCCAGGCTGTTTCCACCCGAGTGGCCGAGCCAGCCTGCAGAGCCATTCCTAATTCTATCTCTTTATTTTGGTAAAACAAAAAAAAGTGTTTATTCTCTCGGGGGATGTCATCGTTTTTCTGTGTTTGCCCTGGCATTTTGTCCCTTACCTCGGGAGTTTGCCGACAGGGAAGAGTCGAACAGCCGAGTCTCCTGTAAAACAAAACAATAAATAAAAGAAAATCATTGAACAAACTTTGAATCGGATAAATGGGGCTGCTGCACCCTGCATCAGTCCTGCTCTCGTAATCCACTCTCCCAATTAATTCAGCTCCAGCCTTAAAGGAGACCACCTACTTAATCCAAAGCCTCTGGAGGAGTTCCTGGCCTGATGAGCAGGGCAGAAGGATTAATGAAGAGCAATGGCAGGGAAGGCAAAGCAGGAGCAGTGTCTGATGTGCCCAAGACTCACAATTAATGCTGCTTTTTAGCTAGAACACCCCTGGCTGGAGTTTTCACACGCCCGCAGCGTTTTCCACAGCAGCAAAGAGAAGGCTCCAGTGCCTTTCTGAACACCAAAGGGTCGGGGCCGGTTGGTTGGGTCAACCCTCTACCCTGGGGAGATGCAGTTCTCTGCTGAGCTTCCAGTTCCTGGCATCTTATCAGTCTCCCCTCAGTTGTTTCTGAACAGAGATTTGATCTTGTTTTGCACATCAAGCCTTCCCTCATATGCACACTCCTCTCCGTCCTCCTGGCTATTCTGAAATCCTGGAATCCCATGTTGGAAGTGACATCAAGGATCAGCTGATCCAACCTTTCTTGGGAACTCTAGACAAGATGGCCCAGCACATTGTCCAGTCAAATCTTCATAGAACGGTCAGGGTTGGAAGGGACCTTCAAGATCATCCGGTTCCAACCCCCCCGCCATGGGCAGGGACACCTCCCACTAGAGCAGGTTGCTCACAGCCCCATCCAGCCTGGGCTTGAACACTTCCAAGGATGGGGCTTCCACCCCCTCTCTGGGCAGCCTGTGCCAGTGTCTCACCACCCTCCTGGGGAAGAAATTCTTCCTACTGTCCAACCTGAACCGACCCATGTCTAGTTTTAATCCATTCCCTCTGGTCCTATCCCTGCCCCACAGCCTAAAAAGTCCCTGCCCAGCTTTCTTGTAGCCCTTTCAGATACTGGGAGGCCACAATAAGGTCTCCCCAGAGCCTTCTCTTCTCCAGGCTGAACAGCCCCAACTCTCTCAGTCTGTCCTCATAATAACATGAGTATTTTGAAGTTTTATTCTTCCTGAGAAAGAGAGAGAAGAGAGCCAAGACCCTGTGGTCACCTACAGACCTGTCACTTAAGCCTTATTGAAGGTTTATTGAAGGACAACCTTCCTGTTGAACTTGAGACACCATTCCAGATGGACAGATGTCAGTAGGGTTACTGGTTGGACTTGATGATCTTGAAGGTCTTTTCCAACCTAGATGATTCTACGACTTAGGACTCAGGAAACCTTAATTCCCACCTGACCTCCAACCTTCAGGCTATTAAATTATTCCTGACTCAGTTTGCCCTAAAGGAACAGGGAGAAGAGCACTTAATTCCACCCATACAGTACTTGGAGCTCTACTCCTTGGGGGGAAGCATGAGACAAGGATTTATAACTGTAAATAAATCGAGTCACAGCCAATATTTTGCACTGCTGCTGTAAACGCCCTTCGTATATGGTGGGGTTTTGGTTTTCTGTTTACTTTTTATGCCATGTTAGAATTGCTTTGGCCCCTGTGCTGTGAAGTCCAAGAGAACTAATTGTTTGCTTTTATTTAGACACCTTTTGCTTTTATTGAGACACCTCGCCCCGCACCCGGATGATTTTAATCCCTGAAGCTGGATTTCCAGCAACTCTTTCTTTGGGGGGAGTAATTTTCCCCCAGCCCACCAGCCCCACGGGGGTAGCTGGGGGAAGCTGGGCGAGTGTTACTGGGAGCTGCTGGCGGTGAGCAGGGCTGGGCTGGCAGTGCTCTGAGTTTTTCCACTGCGGGGTGGTTTGGTTTCTTTTTTTTTTTTTTTTTTAAAGATTCTTATTCCACGAGAGTGCCTGAGGGCATCATCAGGATGGTTTATTTCAACGTTGTTATTTTAACTCTTCGGGGATGCTGCGCATTATGTAAAAGTCAAACTGAGGAAGCCGGGGCAAAAAGCGGAATGAAATGAAACTGGAAAAATGTTGACCTACAAGAAGTGTTCCGACCTCATCGTGAGCGAAGGCGTAAGGACAACACCAAACTGTTCCCAGAGTCTCTCGGTTCTCGCCCCAGAGTTCAGATCCTGACTTATTATTCCAGTCTGAGCGGAAACTTCACGTTGAATTACTTGACTTTCTCATCGCAGGAGATGCAATGTCAGCTGTAGCTCTGCATGGTTGTGTAAACTGGACCTACAGCCCAGTTTTTAGTGGTCCGTTCATACCGGTGTCTGCCCCCCTCTCTGCAAACCCATTTTAAGAGCGCAGCTAGAGATGGAGAATAGCCACAGAACTATTATCCCAGGAGTGTTGATCACAAGATAGGCACAGACCTTTGCTGCTGAGCTCCGGCAGCCTGCCTCTGATGTCGGTGTTGCTGTAAATGAAAGGATAGTCAGGTTAATTACACTCATGAATAAAAATTCAGTGACCACTGGGGGCATTTCTTGCCAGGGATGTGAAAGCTTTGCAAAGTCCCAGATGCATGGACAGAGAGGGGTGGCAGTAAGAAGAGTCGTATTACTTATGAACGTTTGATGTGCAGTTGAGATAACCTGCTTCTCTAGAAAGCACTGAATTCAATCCAGTTCCGTGTATAGCTATTTGTTTTTCCTGCATAATGTTCTGTGGAACCCAGGGGGTTCTCCTCCCCCTCTGCTCTGCACTAGTGAGACCACATCGGGGGTATTGCGTTCAGTTCTGGTCTCCCCAGTTTGAGAGGGACAGTGAAATACTGGAGAGAGGCCAACAGAGGCTATGAGGATGCTGAAGGGACTGGGACACCTCTCTGATGGGGAAAGGCTGAGAGCCCTGGGGCTGTTTAGCCTGGAGCAGAGCATCCTGAGAGGGGATCTTAGGAATGGTTCCAAATCTCTGCAGGGTGGGGGGCAAGTAGAAGGGGCCAGGCTCTTGTCAGTGGTGCCCTGGGATAGGGCAAAGGGCAATGGGCACAAACTGGAACACAGAAAGTTCCACCTCAACAGGAGGAAAAACTTTTTTCCTGTGAGGGTGGCAGAGCCTGGCCCAGGCTGCCCAGAGAGGCTGTAGAGTCTCCTGCTCTGGAGCCTTTCCAGCCCCCCTGGCTCTGTTCCTGTGTGGGCTGCCCTGGGTGACCCTGCTCTGGCAGGGGGGTTGGACTCGGTGATCTCTAGAGGTCCCTTCCAACCCTCACCATTCTGTGATTTGATGTCCAAACAACCAAACTAAAAAGAAAATCACCTTGTTAGGTACCCAAGTGGAGGAAAATGTATGTTCTGCCTTTTCTAACACAAGGAGAAAAGCGTCACCAATTTCTTTTCCTGGCATTTGGAGAACAAGGTTTGTCTGAACTCCAGCAGTGTTGTACTTGATCCATTGTTTGCTCTTACAGAAAACGAGTATTTGGGCTGGTGGAGTTTGAGTGTCAAAGAGCACCTTGTTTTGTGCGTGGGTTTCATGTGGATGTGTTCATGCAAAGGGATTTATTTGCTGGGAAAGAAACGTTTGCAAGTTAGATTTGATTTTTTTTTTTTTAATCTCGTGTTTTATGTTCATTTCTTGAATGAGCTGCCATTTATTTAATTAGTTATGATTGGTCCTGTGGGTATCCTCAACTATAACAAACACATGCCAATAGATAGATAAGAAGGTGTGCCAGTGTGCCTCTGCTTGGCTTGGTGGCTGAGAAAGTGAAGAGATGATGAGAAAAGCAAGAAAAAACCCCTAAAGAATAGATACCCAGAGTACTCTCCTTTTGTCCCTAGGTCACTAACTTAATTTTCTCCTCCAGCTGAATAGATTTTAATTTCTAGAGAGCCTTACAGATGTCTCAAATCCTTGTCAAATGATCAGGATGCTGATTTATTAGCTTCACAAAAAAAAAACCCAACCCAAAACACGTTAGCTCCACCATGCAGAGAAACCAGTCTTTTCTAATGGAAAGCTTGAAACAATTCTTGCTGCTGAAAAGGGAGACTGTCATACACAGCACCAAGTCTCATTTTCATTTGCTTGAACACAGGGACCTTTTTTTTTTTATGGTGTAGGAGACTCACTTTATAATCTGCACAAAACCAAAATCATCTGGGGAGATGAGGAGCCCGTGCCAAGGTGCTTTCACTTGAGGAGAGGTGAAATACCCTTGAGCTCTTATTTTTTCCTAGCAATACCTATCGTGCTGTGGAGCCAGAAGCTGATGTTGACCTCCTTTTGGAGAGCGATACGCTGGTGCAGCTCTTCCAGAAATGGGAGAATGAGCAGGTTGGCAATGGCATGGGGGGTGTGATGGGCACAAGGTCTGGCCAGTTTGGTTTAGGAAAAGAAGGAGTGAGGAACTGAGGGCTTGTCCCTGCTCCATTGCTCAAAAATACATTTTTGGCTTTGTACAAGATAAAACCTTGACAGATGGGGAGATAGGAGCTGCTGTCCAGGTGGCTTTAGAGCCTGGCAAGGATCTGCTTGGTTGATTGGGAACTATGGTTCCTGGTGGTGGTCTCTTGCCTGCAAAGGGATGTCTCATCCCCCTTTGTGTGGCACGTACAAGGGCAACTCACCTCATTTCTTGAAGTGGCTGGGGGGTGCCCCTCCTGGACAGCTATGGGCTTCCCATTACTTAAAGAAAATACCAGTGATGCTGTGTTGGAGAAGGTCCAAGGGAGGGCCACAGACATGATCAGAGGTCTGCAGCACCTATCCTGTGAGGACTGGCTGAGGGAGTTGGGTCTGTTCAGCCTGGAGAAGAGAAGGTTGTGGGGGAGACCTTATAGTGGCCTTGCAGTACCCTTCCAGAGGCCCTACAGGAAAGTTGGAGTGGGACTTTTTCTAAGGGCATGAGGTGATAGGACAAGGGGCAGTGGTTTTAAACTAGAGCAGGGTAGACATTAGGAAGAAGCTCTTTACTATGGGAGTGGTGAGACACAGGAACGGGTTGCCCAGAGAAGTTGTGGATGCCTCATCCCTTGAAGTGTTCAAGCCCAGACTGGATAAGGCCTTGAACAACCTGCTCTAGCAGGAGGTGTCCCTGCCCATGGCAGTCAGGTTGGAACGAGATGATCTTGAAGGTGCCTTCCAACCCAAAGCATTCTGGGATTCTCCACCTGACCCCAGGCAGTTCAGCTTCATGAGTGGCTCACAAAGATGAAAGAATCCCAAATGGTTGGGGTGGATGCTCCTTTCTCCCAAAGACCGAGTGCTCTTCACAGACACCCAGTCTTGGGTACCCTCAACCTGCACACCTCGGTGCTACCATCTGCCTCCCAAATCCCCTGGCTCTTTCTGTTGGTAAAAACTCAGGTGGCACAGACCCATTCATTTGTACCCTGCTTTGCTGTTTCCTTCCCTGCAAGGCAGCCTCGGGAAGCTCGTTATCCTTTAGCCGTCAGCCTCCAAAGGAAGAGTGGCTATTGTGGTTGAACATCTGTTACAGCTCCGTATATTGCATTATAAATGACCTTGTTTGGAGGGTAGCTTGCTGCAATGACTCTGATGGGATGATAGCAGTAGAAGAAGGGATGTTCCTTCCGCTGCAGCCCAGCCGCCGCTTGTAACGGTGCGGCTCCGACAGCTTCACGTTGGGCAAAGGTCAGGCTGGCAACGCCTGTTTCCTGACGTACGTGGTGTATATTTGCTTTAAATATCCAGACCTGCTTCACGTTTCTAAAAAGTATCTGAAAACTAACAAAATATTTAAGACTAGAGAATAAATGAATGAATATATACCTTTTCCTACCCTTTCTTTTTGCCTTTCTTCTTGGAAAGATCTAAAACCCAAAGCCCCTCCTGGCTATTAGTTCCTGCTGTTTCAGGTTTGACTCTTCTTTGCAAATATTTCATGTTTTGTCTTTGCAATATGCATTTTTTTTTTCCCTTTTAAAAAAAACCCCCTTCATTAAAATTTAAATTGCAGTCCTGAGTACAATTTACTTTGCATATTTGGCACACGCCGTACTGCGTTTAGCAAAGCTGGTGCAGGCGGGCTCTCTGCTTTTAGGATGTTGGACGAGGACGTCTATGGAAAGTGATTATTCCTCATTTGCCAACTGCAGGATTTTTATAAATCCTTTCCAAGCATCCAGCTTTTGACACAGCTGCAGGCAAGGGTTTGGGCGCACGACAGGCGGGGTTTCCTTTGTTGCTGCATTTCAGATGGTTCCCGTGAAGTTAGCAAACCTCGGAGCAGGATTGGAGCTGGGGAGTTTTATTGGCACGCTTTTTTAATCTTACAGTTTTCACTAATACCTCTTCTTTTAACAACTAACTCTGTAAGTCAAGTCTGGACTAACACCATTTCCTCTCATTCTCCCAGACAGCATATAATACACTCTCTCCCTTTCCAATTCTTTGACCTGAACCAAAAAACCCCAACCCGCTCTAAATGCTGTCAGTGGCCAGATGGCTTCGTAAAGACTTTGATACTTAGGAGAAAACAAAGCAGAACTTTTGAAGCTGAAGTAATCCTATTTTGGAATAATCCCTGTTTGTTTAATAGGCCATATATGTTCATTAAGCATAATTCCATCTCTCTGTTTCTGCTGTCAATGAAGATTTGTCCTGTGTGGCTTCTGGAGTTCAGTTGCAAAGTAGAGAGCAGAGCATGTGTGGTTTGCTTTGGTGTTACTGCAAAGAGCAAACACGGCTGCATTTCCCTCTGTCCCAATTTACATCAATCCTCATAGAATCATAGAATGGTTTGGATTGGAAGGGACTTTCAAGATCATCCAGTTCCAACCCCCCTGCCATGGGCAGGGACACCTCCCACTAGAGCAGGTTGCTCACAGCCCCATCCAGCCTGGGCTTGAACACTTCCAAGGATGGGGCTTCCACCCCCTCTCTGGGCAACCTGTGCCAGGGTCTCACCACGCTCCTGGGGAAGAATTTCTTCCTTATATCTGACCTGTATCTGTGCTCTTCCAGTCTGAAACCATTGCCATCACTACACTGCCTTGTGAAGTGTCCTGCCCCATCTTCCCCGTAGGCCCCTTTTAAGTCCTGCAAGGCTGCAGTATGGCTTCTTTTGTGATAGATGAAGTGAAAAGGTGCAGGTAGAGAGGGAATATTATGACCCTCAAAGATGTTTCCTTGAGGTTAAGAGTTGAATATTATGGGAGGACATGGCTGTAAGGCAGGTATGTTCTCTACCTGCCCTATTCCACCTCAACAGGAGGAAAAACTTCTTCACTGTTCCAGTGCCAGAGCCTGGCCCAGGCTGCCCAGAGAGGCTGTGGAGTCTCCTTCTCTGGAGACTTTCCAGACCCACCCGGATCTGTTCCTTTGTGGCCTGTCCTGGGTGACCCTGCTCTGGCAGGGGGGTTGGACTCGGTGATCTCCAGAGGTCCCTTCCAACCCACATCGTCCCATGATTCTATTTCATCCAGTCAGTACCTAAGCCTCTGCTTCATTAGCCTGTTTTCAGGGACAGGAACTTGGGTTAGATGTCTCCTCTTTTGGGTCTGGCCCGGAATGGCTGTTCCTGGGGTAGACAATCCCACCAACAGTGAGGGCAGGGAATGGGGTTGTGTGAACAGAGGGATGGTGAACAGTTTAGGAAGCACTTGCTCTTAAACTGCCATGCACACTCCATTCAAAACCACTAGATTTTTTTATTCTATATTAAATTTTAGACTGAGAGACAAAGAGTGAGAGATGGAAATAACCAACAACCTCCTTCAAACTTCAGTGCTAACATAGAACTCGTTATGAAGAAAGCTGGTAGACATCAAACTCTTTACCATAAACTTCCCCAGCTCTCTGTTCCTCGAGCTCCTGGCGAGCACACGGCGAGGTTTCTGCTGCCGGTGCTCGCCCCTTGCTCTTTAAGACCTGAGAAGATTGGGGGGGAAAGGGGGTGGGCTGTGATTTGTCACCTGCATGCTGTTGTACCCCTCACCCATCAATACAGCTTCGTTGTTACGAGCTCACAAAGTTGGTCCTGAGGATTTGGGTGCCCGTTGAAGCCGTTGGGCTTTTGTTTATTGCTTCCCTGCCAAGCATCGTGTGGGAGCTGCTGCCAGCTCTCCTCCTGCAGTGGATGGGGGTGGTTGGTGAGGCTTTGCTGTAGCAGTGGGGGGGAGGGAGCTTGTTTGACACCCATCCTGTACCCCCCCCATCTCTGCTACCCCACACCGGCCCGGGTGAGCCCTGTGAGTCCTTTTGTCGTGGAAGAAGCAGTGTCTCTGCAAACCCTTGGGGCTATTGCCATAGTTTGGGTTTAATTGTGAGCATTACTGCTTAATACCAACTCTGTCCTCTGGGTACGGACCTTTAGACCTCATTTATTGTCCTTCTGCACAGGCTGCTCAGGCTGCCTGTGCTCTGGGGGGGAGCAGGCAGGGGAGTGTCTGTGCAGGAGAGGCCAGCATTGCTCTGGAACAGGGAGGTAAAAGCCCTTTTCTCTGCCTGTTTTTGCCTAGTTGAATGGAAAAATCCCAGCATGGTGGGGGTTGGCAGGGCCCTCTGGAGCTGCTCTGGTGCCACCCCCTGCTCCATCCAGCAGGGGCACCCAGAGCAGGGGCCCAGCAGCGCAGGGTCCAGCCGGGGTGGGAATCTCTCCAGAGAAGGAGACTCCACAGCCTCTCTGGGCAGCCTGGCACAGCCTCCCACACCCTCACACCAAACAACTTTCTCCTCCTGCTCAGGTGGAACCTCCTGGGTTCCAGTTTGTGCCCGTTGCCCCTTGTCCTGTCCCTGGGCACCACTGACAATCAGAGTCTGTCCCCATCCTCCTGCCCCCCAGGTCCCTTTATCTCTTGCTCAGCATTGCTCAGCTCCCCTCTCAGGCTGCTCTTCTCCAGCTGCACAGCCCCAGGGCTCTCAGCCTGGCCCCAGCACAGAGATGCTCCAGGCCCCTCAGCACCTTCACAGCCTCCACTGGCCTCTCTCCAGCAGTTCCTTGTCTCTTTTGAACTGGGGATCCCAGAATGGGACACAATACTCGAGAGGTGGCCTCACTAGGAGAGAGTAGAGCAGCAGGGGAACCTCCTTTGACCTGCTGCCCACACTCTTCTTCATGTATCTGAGGAGACCATTGGCTTTCTTGGCCACAGGGTCACCTGGCTGACTCACGGGGAACTTGTCTATCAGGACTTCTCTGCAGAGCTAAACGTTATCGTGATGTCTGGAGAAGAAAGAAAGCTTTTGGTGTGTTTTGTAAATCACGTAGCTCACTGTCCTCCCACCCAAGTTCTTTAGGGGTGCAAAGCATTTCCACCATAAAGATGAAGAGCAGTGGCACCCTAAGAAAAGAAAGGAGTATTTTTAACCAGCTCTGAAAGCACCAATCTGAATTTCACAGACATGAAAGCACCCTTGGTTCAGACTCTGAGGAGCACACAAATCACAGGCTGGTGCAGAGGAGCTCCGAGCTGCCAGAAAACTGCTGAGCTCTGCGTTTCAGCCACATCTCTTTGGAAAGGAGTTTTTCTTAATGAGGAATGAGTGATGCAGGAGACTCAGAGAGAGAGAGCAGTCGCTAAATGTTGACATTTATTTGTAAATCCTTATATGAGGGCTAGTATATAAGCACATAAAGATGATTTGTGTGATGCATTTGGGAAGAAAACGCTACTTTATTTCTATTTTAATTTGTTTGGACTGAATTTCTTTACAGTTACTCCCAAAAGCAGACTCTGCTGTGTAGGCACAGGTGGGAAGGATCGATTGTAGAGCAAGGGAGTGTAAACACCTTTTGGTGACAAATAAAGCGTGAAGGTGGGCGAACGGGAGGGACCCTGGTTGTGTTTATCCTGGTGACTTGGAGGCGGGCAGGAGAGGCAGCGGGCCAAGTGTGGGATGGGGACCCACCAGGGCAGCACTTCTTCAGCACAGGGTTTGCTGCCCATTTCTGGGATCTCCTGACTCAGCAGATGTAGTGACCCAAGTGGGTATAGAGAAAAAAACACCTGAAGGCATTTACAGAGAAATCCTTCTGCTGGCTGGGGGTTCTACAGGTTTCTCAGCATCCTGGATGCCCGAGCCTTGGGCTTGTGGCTTCCTTGAAGTCACACAAGGAACCCGTGAGAGCTGTCACTAAGCTTTTTCCTGAAAACCTCATCTCTCTGACCTTGTATTTCAAATGACTCTGCTTGTTCGGTTTGCTTCCTCTTCCTCCAGGTGTATAATTGGTATCTCATCCTATATCTCTTATTGATATGTCACAGAATGAAGTGCTCTGCATGGCCAGGTAGCTGGAAGGAGATAGCAGTCCTCCAGCTGCTCCTTATGAGTGATGAAATGTTTTGCTCTAAGAATAACTGGGTTAAATGTTCAGGTTTTTAAAGCCTGGCATACAGTAAGAAGACATCGACAGCCTTTGTTTTAGCTGTTTGAGTTATTCTTCACTGCTCTGTGGTCATCTGCCTTCAAGCAGAAGCTCCTTTTCTGCAGCTAGGAGGTAATTTCATAGAACCACAGACTGGTTTGTGTTGGAAGGGACTTTTCAAAGCCATCCAGTCCCACCCCCCTGTAGGGAGCAGGGCCATCTGCAGCTAGAGCAGGGTGCTCAGAGCCCCGGGCAACCTCCCCTGCAATGGTGCCAGGGATGGGGCAGCCACCACCTCTCTGGGCAGCCTGGCACAGGCTCTCACCACCCTTAGTGCCAAAAATTTCTTCCCTCCCTCCACTCTAAATCTCCCCTCTTAATTTAAAACCATGCCCCCTTATCCTGTCCCAACAGGCCCTGCTGAAATGTGTTCCCATCTTTCTGACAGGCCCCTTGAAATCCTGAAAGGCCATCAGAAGGTCTCCTGGAGCCTTCTCCTCTCCTCTCGGGAGGTGTATTGTGCTGGGATCAGCTCAGTTGCTTGTACACCACATGATTTTTTTTTTTCACCTCTCTTATTCTCTGGTACCTTGAGCATCTCTGCCTCTAGTCCAGCTGTGCAGGGCAGGTCAGCCTGTGGTTTCTGGGAGCAAAACCAGGAGAAGTCACCAGCATCGGGTGGTGCACAGGGCTCTGCAGTCAGTGGGCAGCAATGGCCCAAGCTCTTCCTCCTTCCCCCAAATCCTGGGAAAGGTCTCTTCTTCCTCGCTCAGCCGGAGCAACAATGACCTGCCAGTAACCTTTTACTAGCTAACGGCTTATTGGAGATACTGCACAGGAGAAAAACCATTTTCAGACTCTTGTGACACTGATAGCCAAATGCTGCCTGAGCTGAGACGAGGAGGGGAGGCAGGAGAATAGTTTGGACCTTTACTTGAGGAATTGAACCTGTCTCGGCAGAGATAGGAGGCAGGTGGTAGAGGTGCACCTCAGCACGGCTGTTGCTTTCCCCTCGATGAGGAAAAGAAGGGGTGAGGAATCAGCTGGAGGTGTGACACGTTGCATAAACCACAGCATCTGTGGGAGAGAGATGTGGTGCTGATGGAGGAGGTGGGGCTGCAGAAAAGCTACAGCACAGGGATACCTCCAGGGAAGTCCAGCCTGTAAGCCAGGAGACAAGGCTGGACACCTAGGAAGCAGCTCCAGCAAGGTGCCCAGGAAGAAGGTGCTTGAGTGGGTGTCCTACTGAGAAGGGTCAGGGCCATGAAGCACTATTGGTGCTCTCAGGATAACGTTGATGAAGACAGTCTGAGTTAGGGGAGATCATCCGTTCCCTGAGACGGCAGAACTGGCCCTGCCAAACCCTCACGGGTACCACGCAACGGGACAGGACTTCCCAGAAGAGGGTGGATAGACACAGAGGTGGGATGAAGCAAGACATTTCTGTTGTTGAGCAGGATGTGTGCTTTTCTCACCAGAGACAAAACCTGAGATCACCTCAGGAGACAGATCACCTGGTTTTCCCTCCAGCCTCTTGCTTGTCTCAACACACGTGGCCTTGTGAGCTTGTTGACACCGTCACCATCTCGCGCTGCTGTTGGCAGCCTGGGTTCCCTCTCCCCAGCAGCTCATGTTTTGGCTCCCGCCTGCGTTTTCTTTCAAGGCTTTGTGAAGAAACCAGAGCTCGTTGTGCTGCTCTTCCGACTCCGAAGTCTTTCAGCCTGAGAATCTGCCAATTCAGCCTGCTTCATCTCTTCAGCCCTCACGCTGTTTTAGGCAGTTTGCCTTGTGCTTGAACATGCTGTGCGGAAAAGAAAAGGTTGTTGAGTTTCTGGACCGGTGGAAATTGTGCAGTTACTGCTGAAAAAAAAAAAAACCAACCATAATTTGAGCTACTGCATCGTTTTCTGCTGGCTGACTTGCAGGGAGGAAAGCTTTCATGCCAGCAGGTGAAAGAAGAGAGGTTGTGAAGATGGAGCGTGGCCTCCCCCATGCCACAAGCACAGGGGGTGATGGGCCCAGTTCCTCCCACCGGCGTGGGCTTCACAAGGGGTAGCACGAGCGCAGTGACTATGCGGAGGATGTTTCTTTCCCTTTGTTATTCCTTGGGAGCAGACACTTTGTCTGGTCTCGGGAGGGAGGCAGGACCCTAATCAAGAACGTTGATAGCCAGCATGGAAAGTCCTGTGGCATGCCGTGGCTCCTTGGCTGCTGGAGCACAGAGGAAAATTTCGGAGTGCTCAGCGTATTTAATCCTGTGCTGCTGCTCTCTGGCTGGTTTGAGGGTGGATCCGACGTGGTAGCAATTAAATGCAAGGGTCTTTAATGATCCACATCGTAACGATGGAGTATCTCCTGACAAGGGCTGCTCCTGAAGGGTGAGCACTAGTCCCACGGTGGACTTGCTGAAGGGCTAACACCCAGCCTGCAGACTGGGTCAGACTGCACGGGGAGGATGTTTAGAGAGATGCAGACATCTGAGTTCAACTCCTGCTGAGTCCAAGTTCTCTCGTTCTGAACTACCTGACAGCAGAGATTTCCTGTCACCACTCTTGCCTGGCAAGTAGAAGACAAGACTTTTCTGATGGCTCTCCAAACTCACTGTGGTGCCGTGCTCTGCTTTGGATGTGTGTTTGGGCAACAATCCTGAGTGGTGGCTGTTGCACTAGGAACAGGCCAACCTCTTGGACATACCTTCAGAAAGTGATGGGTGCCTTGGTGCCTGAGGAGGTGACCTGTGCAGCGTGGGGAGGGCTGGTGTACCAGCTCTGAGATGGTGGAGTGTGGAGAATGGGCTTGGCGTCGCATTTGATGCCCTCCTCCAGCATAATCCCCATGTCCACACCTGACATTCCAACATTGGTATCTGTCTTAAAGGTCTCTTCCAACCAAAAACAATTTTATGATCTTATGAATGTTTACGAATCTCTGCAGGGTAGGGGTCAAGTAGAAGGGGCCAGGCTCTTCTCAGTAGTGCCCTGGGATAGGATGAGAGGTGGTGGTAGCAGGGGAAACCCAGGAAGTTCCAGCTCAACAGGAAGAAAAACTTCTTGACTGTGAGAGTGATGGAGCCTGGCCCAGGCTGCCCAGAGAGGCTGTGGAGTCTCCTGCTCTGGAGCCTTTCCAGCCCCCCTGGCTCTGTTCCTGTGTGGGCTGCCCTGGGTGACCCTGCTCTGGCAGGGGGGTTGGACTTGATGATCTCCAGAGGTCCCTTCCAACCCTCACCATTCTATGATTTTATGATATTGCCATCTCTATATCAATACATATGTAGAAATACATACATATATGTTATCTTTTCCGTGCTTACAGAGAAGCAAATGGAGTTTTCATCTGCATGGTTCCAGCAATCACCAAGACAGTATCTGCCTCCCAGAAGCCTCTTCTGTAATTACATGTGCAGAAGGCTCTTATCTGCTCTGAAGAGGGACTGGAAAAGTAATCCCAGCCTGGCTGTGAGTGTGGGACTGCAACAGTGTGATTTTACTGGTACCAAAACTCATCTTTTTCTGCCCCAGTCAGGGCATGGGTGACCCAATGGTCATCAAGTTAGAGAAACAGTGAGAAGAGGAGGGGGTGTGGGAGCTTTCTGAGGTTGTGGTTTGTCGCACGTACCGCTGGAGCTGCTGGCTTAGCTGCACTAATCAAGAGCAGGAGAATCTGGTTCTCCACCTGAAAGGAGCATCCCTTTTGTATTAGTCTCTGAAGTTATTTTAACTTGGATCGACGCAAATTAAACAGGAATCTTGCTGTTTATTGATTTTGTCAGCAGTGGTTTTTCCCCTCCCCTCCTGAAGTCATCTTTAAAGACTTTACTTTTATTAAACTAAATGCTGCCAGTTAACTAAAGTCTTTGTTTTTATAGACTCAAGAGAACAAGATCTAACATAAATTAATCATGACTTAATTGACTGAACTAATTCAAGTTCTCTCCAGTCCACTGCACAGCAATATTCCTGTCTTCCCAATGCTGTAACTGAAGGCTAAATGGTACATTGCTTTAACAGCGTAAACTTTTTATATCTTTAACACAACATTCTTACCAGGGACAAAAGTTTTAATTTCCTTGGAATTAAGTCCACAAAACATTTTCACAGTTAGGAACGTTGAAGTCAACACCCCTTTTTGTAATGCATATTAGAGCTGAATTCAATTTCTTCCTATTATCTTTTTTTTTTTTTCCCCCTCCCTTCCTCTGCTCATGGACTAAATTATTAACTTGCTATTAGTGTTTCAAAGGAAAACCCAAACATTAATTCAATTTACAACAGTATTCTCTCACCCTGCAGAGCATAAAATGAAATGCAATGAAGGGCTCACGCTGCCGATGCCGGGAGCACCACGGGTTCAGCAGAGCTGGATAAACCCTTAACACGAGCAGCTCTCCTCCAGAAGGCACTGGGGTCAGGAACCAGTGAACCCAGCAGGTGGCTTTGGGGTTTTTAGCCCATGCAGTGACTCTAGGGGCAAACCCACTGGTCGTATCCGACGTGGTGGAGCAGGGAGGGAGTTTGGGGCTGCCTTGTGGGAGAGCTTGCAAAGTTAGGGAGGGTGCAGGCTGTGATGCTGCTGCCATGGCCTTTCCAGGGTGTTAGCCACCAACTCCAAAGAAGACAGCCTGGAGACTTCTTCACTGCATCCTGGGGACGGTACCAGAAATCCAGGCAGATGTGGCGTCTGCTCAGGATGTTCACGGCTGATCCATGAGGCAGTGGGTTTGAAGGGCCACAAAGAAGATCCAAGGACTGTGAGGCTGTCACATGAGGAAAGGCTGAGAGAAGTGGGTTTGTTCAGCCCTGAGAAAAGAAGGTTTAGAGGAGACCTTATCACCATGTCCCAGTTTTTAGAGGGTGACTACAAGAAATCACATGGGAAAGACAAGGGGTGATGGGTGCACGTTACAGCCGGGGAGATTCCTACTGGACACAAGAGGAAAACTTTTCACAACAAGGACAAGCAGCCATTGGAATAAACTCCCCAGGGGAGTGGTGGAGCCCCCAGCATCGGACACTTTGAAGATTCAGCTGGACAGGAACTGGGCCAGCTTGGCTAGACCGGACTTTTGCCAAGAAAGCTTGGACCAGATGATCCTTGAGGTCCCTTCCAACCTGGGATTCTATGACTGACAGTTCATAGGACAGCTTAGGCTCAAAGGGACCTTATAGCTCATCTCATCCAACCTCCCCACCGTGGGCAGGGACGCCTCTCAACCTGACCAGGTTGCTCAAAGCCTCATCCAACCCGGCCTTGAACACCTCCAGGGAGGGACATCCACAGCCCCTCTGGGCAATCTCTTCCAGAGTCTCGCCACCCTCGGACTGAAGAGCTTTTTCCCAAGATCCAATCTAAAGCCATCTTCCCTCAGTTTAAAGCCATTTTCCCTGGACACTCTTGTGAAGAGTCCCTCCCCAGCCTTCCTGGGGGATCCCTTCAGGCATTGGAAGGCAGTTATAAGGTCCCCCCAGAGTCTTCTCTTCTCCAGGCTGAATTCACTGAATTCATTGAATGCATTTAAATAATGAGTCCATGCAAGGAAACTGCAAGCTGCTCGTGGGCTTGCCACTGCCAAGAGAGGCAAAAATAATCAAGCAGGCTGTTCCCTGCCTGGTTTCTTTCTTCAGCTCTGCATTTCTCAGCTCTGCGTTTCTCAGCACTACATTTTTTTTTTTTTTTCCCCTCACTGCAGCAGAGCTTTAAATATCCCAGGAAATGGTGGGTGCTCCTACTACTTCCCTGAGGAGCCTGTTCCTTAATCTAATAAATCTCTGTCAGGAAGAGGGTTTTTCCCCCCTAGCACCCTTAACTTTTGATAGCTTTAATTCAACTTTGCTTAGTTTTGCCCCTCAGCGTCACGCACGGTAACTTCTACCGAGTTCAGAGAGTGTAGCTCATGTGTTACCCCATCCCAGCACGAGTCCCATCTCTCCATGAGGTGAATTCTGCATATTTTTCGTGGTGGAATTCTTTCTTCAAATGTAAGCCACATTTGATCAAAGAATTGCAGAATAATAGAACCGTTTGAGTGGGAAGGGACCTCTCAGGGTCATCGAGTCCAACCCCCCTGCAGGGACAGGGCCATCTGCAGCTAGAGCAGGGTGCTCAGAGCCCCGGGCAACCTCCCCTGCAATGGTGCCAGGGATGGGGCAGCCACCACCTCTCTGGGCAGCCTGGCACAGGCTCTCCCCACCCTCAGCACCAACAATTTCTCCTTCTCTCCACTCTGAATCTCCCTCTTTTGGTCTCAAACCATCCCCCCTTGTCCTGTCCCAACAGACCCTGCTCAAAAGTCTGTCCCCATCTTTCTGACAGGCCCCTTGAAGTCCTGAAAGGTCCCCAGAAGATCTCCCCAGAGCCTTCTCCAGGCTTGGGGGTTCCAGCCCTCAGAGCTTTTTTGTGGTCCATTTTTGATGCCAGTCTCTGTGTGTTGTCTCATTTCATATCTTTTTTTGTGGCTCCCCACAGCCTGTAGTCAACTCAGTGTTAATGTCTGGTGGTTTGCAACAGCTCAGTGATGCAGTGAGCTTTTTAGCAGAGGTTTGGAGAAAGGAATATAAAATGTTATTATTTATTTTTACTGGTAGTGTGTCCTATGCCACCAATGCAAGGGGAGGTTTCTGTCCTCAGTGCTGAGTGATTCAGGGCAGGTGAAGGAGGAGTTTTGCACTGGGTTTTCAGTCACTGGTGGGGAGGCATGTGGAGCTGGGAACCACAGCCAGGACTGCTATGGGGCCCATCCTGCTTGTGTCCTCTGCCAGAGTGCTGCAGACCTTTGTGGTGCTTTGGGGACGACTGAAAGAACCCTTCCTTGAACATGCATGGGGAGATTTTCCCCAGGGGGATATGTTTGTGTCGAAACCAGAAAGTTCATAACATCTTGGAGCCTGCGTGTCAGGAGCTCCTATCTGCTTACTCAGCATTTTGCAAATGTCCTTGAGAAAGGTCTGAAGCAGCACTGTCCTTCAGTCAGGTCTATTTTGCCATCAGTGTTGTCTCTTCAGGCTCTTTTGTACTGCTGCGTGTGTCTCTCAGTTGTTCCCTTCTGTTAAGATGTTCCAGCCAATCTACCTGGTACTGACACTAATTTTAATAGGCAAAAATGTCCCTCTGGGACCACGATTGTGGGAAAACCTCATTGCTTTGAAGGTGGCTTTGGTCTTTGCTACCTGCCCCGAGTTGCTGCCAATACTTCAGCTTTGCTCACAGGTATCTCCTGACAGCTCTCCTGACTAGGACCTACGCAAAATAATCTCCGTGTGGCTTTATTCACTCCTTAATCCCTCTTTTCCATTTTCAGCTGTGGTGGGAAACAACCCACACGCTGCTGGAAGGCTGGGGGAGAGACTTCCAGCTACAAATAAATACAGGATTACAGCCTGAAGGCTTTTCTCCTGCTCTGTCTTCCCAAAGCTCCTCCGCAGCGTTTCGGACTGAGCTGACAGTATCAGCTCTGGTTTCAGAAGTCAGCAAAGCTGCTGCTGCTTCCACCAGTGTCAGAGTGTCCCTTTGGAAGGGATTAACCTGCTGCATCTTCTTGGAGGAGAGGATGTGATTAGAGAGATGTGATTAGGGAGACACTCATCCCGCTTACCCCCCTGTACACGTCTGGTTGCCACGTGCTCTTATCATCAGCCCCCGAGGTGGTCGGCAGGAACGAGGTGGCACTTCCCGGGGTACTGTGATACCCTCTTGTAGCACAGGATGAGCTGCCTTTTGAAGATGCTTCTCTCCCTCCGTTGACCGACGCCTGTTTGTTGACTAACTTTGACCAGATGTTTAGTTGGTGGTGAAGAAACTCAAAAGGGATAAATCCCACCGTGTGTTTCATACAGAAACTCATGCAAACTCCAACAACGACGTCCAGATTACAGACAGGTGCCTGGGCTGAAGATCTGAACCAACAGATTTTGGTTTCTTGAAGCCCATCCAGGCTCGGAGCTCCTGGAAGCAGCGGAGTCAGCGTGTCCATGTTCCTCGGACTCGGGAACTCAGGAAGTCTTAAATGAATTAACTTAATGTCACCTTTACCATCGCTCGAGCAAAGTGTGTGGAGCAGTCCTGCATCGCTGGGAACTCTCACCAGGAGAAGAGATCCCTCTCCACCTTCCTCACCGAGGTGAAAAGACTCTGCAGTGCTTCTCTCAAACGCTCGAGAGATGCACACACAATGCATTAATGTGTTTCAAGACCAGAAAAAAAAAAAGAAGTTAATGTACCGTAGGGATTCTTGTACTGTTTAAGCTTAATTTGATGAAATACCAACTCCCAACAAACGTAGAAGGTCTGCAGTAAATAAGTGTAGTGTTCTCCACAATGAAATTGCCATCATAAGGTATAATTCATTATAGGCTCATCGCTTTGCTTTTATGTTTCAGGTCATTAATTGCTGATAGAGGCTACAACACAGAATGGATTAGGTGATAAAATTACATTTCAAAGTCTGCCCTTTTTCTTCTGAAGACTAAGGAATTTACATCTACAAAAGCAAAGTAACCTCCAAATACCTCAGAGCAGATGTAAGCTATCGGCATCGCACTTCAATGCAGCTGCATGTAATGAAAACCCAAAATTGAATTTTAACTTAATAAAGTAGATTGTTTTTTAATTGAATGTGGGGTTTTTTTTGTTTTGTTTTGGGTTGTTGGTTTTGGTTGGGGTTTTTTTTTTTCCTTGACTGGGAACATTCCCACTCTTTAATTATGTTTCATTTAAGAGAAGAACAAATAAAATCAATTTACTTCCTGACAGTGCAAAGGGAACGTGCTGTATTTCTTAGCAGTTTGAAAAGCAGCACCCTGCACCTTGAGCAAATCTATTAAAACAATGTGCTTAAAGCAAGCAGTCATTTTTAATTAAGAGAGCTGCTCTCTGTAAACAGCATGTGTATCAAGGCATCCTATATATCCTTGCTGCATGCTGCCTCTTCTGGTGAGGGCTGCTGGATAATGGTGGTAGGACCAGAGGGAATGGATTAAAACTAGAGATAGGTGGGTTCAGGTTGGACAGTAGGAAGAATTTCTTCCCCAGGAGGGTGGTGAGACACTGGCACAGGCTACCCAGAGAGGGGGTGGAAGCCCCATCCTTGGAAGTGTTCAAGCCCAGGCTGGATGGGGCTGTGAGCAACCTGCTCTGGTGGGAGGTGTCCCTGCCCATGGCAGGGGCGTTGGAACTGGATGATCTTGAAGGTCCCTTCCAACCCTTACATGATTCTCTGATGGTGCTTGGGGTGAAAACAAGTGGGGCTGTACTTAGTTGCTGTCCTAGGGACCAAAGTAGGTTTTTGGAAGGAATAAAACTTAGCTTTAGTGAAAAATTTCCATGCCGGTGCATCATAAATACCCCAGTCCTCCAAAGTTCTTTTAGATTTCCTCTCATCACGATGTGTTGAGCAAAACGCTCATAGTTGGGCTTTTTATCTCGGTGGTAAAGTTTGGAACAGAAACATGAGAGACAAAACGTGAATGACCTCACGTTGTGTGCACAGCATTGTTTCTCCTTTTGAGAACGGTGACGCTTGTGTTGTTCTTTTAGGACAGTTGCATTTTTGTCTTCCTTGCTCCGTGCTGGTTTTTGGCATTAGAACAAAAGGAAGGTATTTAAAAATCCCCTTTCCCCAGGCAAGGAGACAAAGGGGAAATGGCAAAAGCAAGACCTCGTTCTTTCCATCACATTTTATGCTTTTTCCATTCTCTTTTCTTTTCCTTTCTCTGAGAGGTTAAAAGAAGAAATCAGGAAAGCAGGTTCCTGCTTTACTCCTTTTTTTTGTGATAGGCTTTGCTGAAAATCACATCTTTACACTTCATGGAAAATGTTAATTTAAAAAGAAAAAAAAAAAAAGAAAGGTTTGACAGTAAGAAATGTTTCTGTGGAATGGGGAAGGCAGCGTGTCTGAAAAGATGGAGTGGTGTTTTGAGCATGTCAGGGGGTTTTGCAGGCTGCTGGGTGTGCTGCAGGTACCATGCAGGAGGTGTGGGGCACCCCAAGTCTGAGGGCTCTGGTGCTTCGTGAGCTGGGACATCCTTACAGGCTGCTGGGGATGGGTGTGAAGGGTGGCTGGGGGGGGCTGCAGTGGCTTGGTGGCATCACTGTCCTCAGAGCTGCCCTCCTGAGTCTGTGGGTACACCAGCGAGCTGCTCTCCTACAGTGTCCTCACGATGACTTGAGATGATTCGTGTTCACTGCAGCAGCTCGGTGGTAAAGCCTGACTGAGTAGAAAAGGGCAAAAGATGTTTGTTTCACAATGGTAGGGGCCTGAAATCATAGAAATGTTTAGGTTGGAAAATCCTTTAAGATCATCCAGTCCTACCACTCCCCCAGCACTGCCAGGGCACCACTGACCCCTGTCCCTCAGCACCACAGCTCCATGGCTTGGAAACCCCTCCAGGGATCACGGGGACTCCACCCCTGCCCTGGGCAGCCTGGCACAGCCCTGGACAACCCTCAAGGGGAAGAAATTGTTCCTCAGCTCCAATCTAAACCTCCCCTGGGGCAACCTGAGGCTGTTTCCTCTTGTCCTGTCACTTGTTCCTTGATAGAAGAGCCTGATCCCCCCTGGCTCCAACCTCCTGTCAGGAGCTGTCAGAGCCAGAAGGTCTCCCCTCAGCCTCCTTTGCTCCAGGCTCAACAAGCCCAGGTCCCTCAGCTGCTCCTCAGCACCCTCGTGCTCCAGCCCCTTCCCCAGCTCCGTTGCCCTTCTCTGGCCACGCTCCAGCCCCTCACTGTCCTGCTGGGAGTGAGGGGCCCAAACCTGACCCCAGGATTCAAGGGGTATCCTCCCCAGTGCCCAGTCCAGGGGGACAATCCCTGCCCTAGTCCTGCTGGCCACACCAGTGCTGACAGAAGCCAGGATGCTGGTGGCCTTCTTGGCCACCTGGGCGCACTGACTCATGTCCAGGTGGCTGTTGAGCAGAACCCCCAGGTCCTTTCCCTCTCTACCCCAAGCCTGTAGTGTTGCAGGGGGTTGTTGTTACCCAAGTTCAGGGCCCAGCTCTTGGGTGAAATCACTCAAAGGCTGGAAACTCCAAACTCTGCAATGGGAAAATCTTCTCTGGTGCATTCCAGAAACGGGAGCAGTGACGTGTGAGGTTTTGGTGTCTTACAGCGCTGCAGCCAAGTCCCTGTCAGAAGCTGCTTTTCCCCCCAACCTCTTTTCCTTATTTCACACTCCTGCAGGAAAAATACCAAATGTAGATATCATAGCTGTTTGTTGGGATTAAAAGCAGAAAAAAAGCCACAAATACTTGTGTATGTTCACCTACGTGCGTAGCGCGTCGTCGTGCCGTGCTCAGTGCCGGCAGCAGATGCTCTTCGGTCCATCCAGCTCCTGCTTTAACGAGCACGTACTTCAAAACTCAATTAACAGCTGATGAGATGGGATTTTGTTGCTGCAGTCCAAAGGTGATTAAACATTTACTGGCATGTCTGAGCAAACACGAGGCGAGGTGATGGGGATTGAAGCGCTGAAGCTGTGCTGCTTATAGAGCAAGGCCTTCTGCAGAGCAGGTGGGGTAAGGATGAACTCAAACAGATGTATTGATGCACGTCTGGGTAGCAAACTTTTATGAGGTTATTTTACAGAGTAGCCTTTGTGGTTTGGTTTTTTTTTTGAAGGCAGGGCTGATCCCAGTTGTGTCTTGCTAGATGGAGAGGATGCTCAGAGTGCTTTCCCTCTGCGTTCCCCTTACAGCTGCTCTGCTGTCTTCTTAATACTGGGTGTTGGGATTTGCCCATTGTGGAATGTTTAATTAAAGGGTTTGCCTTGAAGTTTTCTGTCTTTTTGTCAAAAAAATAAAATGCAGAATCCTCTTAGCTATTTCCATTTTTAGTTTCAGTGAAAACCTGGATATCTTTGACCAGAAGGAGAAAATGGTGGTACTTAATAAAGAAAAAAAAATTTTTAAAAAATAAACTCCTGCTAACAATAAATGGAAAAATGGAAAAAAGCCACATGAAGAGATTTCAGTTTACCAACGGCAAGCGACCCTGGAGTCTCTGTTTGGTACCAAGGCAAAGGTTAACTTTAATAGGGCTCTGAAAGAGCATAATGAACCAGGGGGGAGAGTCATGCACAATGTCTCACAGCGACCTCATACATCCTCAGCACGCTCGGTATGAGATTTCTCCAGAGCGATGTTGACTCTATTACAAAAACAAATTTGCTTTTAAAAAGTCTTTGGGCTCCACCAGCTGTGGGTTGTGAGGTTTGTGGGTTTTGGTCTATGTTGTGGCTGGTGTCAGCAGCATCTTTTTATTGTTTTTTGGGGAATTCTGTGTCTCCAGCTGTAAGAATAATGAATTTTGCTGTTCCTTGGTGATTCCAGAGAAAATCTAGGTTAAATGGAGTTCTTAATTTAACTAAGACCAAACACTTTCCTTCTTATTTCTGCTGTTTTCCTAAAGAGCTAGATCAACAAACAGCAGCTGAAGGGACTTTGTTTAAAATGAATAAAAATACCCAAAGCTCAAACTGGTTCCAAAATATGATAAAAAAACCCCACCAAACCCAAAGTTGTTTCATTCAAGAAATGGGAAAATGGCTAAGGAGGAACCTCTCCTTCCATGAGGTGTATAGTTACATGCAGAAGAATGGACTTCGTCCTTCTTTGCCATGACCTTAGAAATTAATGACATCAGTAATGAACCCCAAACTGTAGAATCATAGAGTGTTTTGGGTTGGAAGGGACCTTCAAGGCCATCCAGTGCAACCCCCCTGCACCCAGCAGGGCCATCTGCAGCTAGAGCAGGGTGCTCAGAGCCCTGGGCAACCTCCCCTGCAATGGTGCCAGGGATGGGGCAGCCACCACCTCTCCGGGCAGCCTGGCACAGGCTCTCCCCACCCTCAGCACCAACAATTTCTCCTTCTCTCCACTCTGAATCTCCCTCTTTTAGTTTCAAACCATCACCCGGAGATCTTTTCATCCATGTGCTTTATGGGGCTCCCTGTCCCTTGTGGTGGTCCATCCTCAAGGCTCTCTCACCAGTGGTGAACTGGGGAGGGGGGACGTTGCTGCTGCCTCCTCCCAGACCCTGTGTGGAACAGCAAATCACTATTTCAGCTGTGTTGGCAAGAAATGATACACCACTCACAGACCCCATGTCCTCAGGGGAATGACAGGTTTGGAACATCCCCGGGGGGATATCTGAGGCTTGATTTCTTGGAATATCCAAAGGTAGCAGCTCAAATCTGATTAAGCACAGAGCGCCTGAGGAATATGCTGCATCTGCAGAAAAGGAATTCCCTGTCAGATGTCTCTCTCAGAGAAGTCACCAGCAGCTACCACTGCAAGCAAATATTAAACCACCGTGCTTCATCTTTTCCCCCATTTGCTCCATCAGATCTTATCAGGGAGAGCAGGCCCATGACTGCTGCCTGTATATTGAAAATAAAGCTCCATCCCTGGTTAAATCTCCCACAACTGTCACCCAACTCAGTGACTCTGCACTGGCTACCAGCTAACCAGAGATGACCACACAGCAATGGGAGATGTTGGCACCCCTGGAGACAGCAGATGCTACCTTAGACATCCATCACCAGGTGAGCTGTGTGACCTGACATTTTTCTCTCCGTTTCCCTTGGGAAGAACAAAGAATGAACACTCAGGTTGCTTTTTAGGGTCTGGTGCTGTCCTTCTGTTGACAGAGACAAACAGCCCTTAGATCCAGCTGTAACCCAGGACTTTCCATACTGTTGCCTTAGTCAAACTAGTGCCATACTGGTTTTATTTACATGCACAAATCCTATGGATACCAGATACTTTACACTGTGGAGCCTGACAGAAGGAGAACTTTGCACTGGGATGTGGGTGGGATATGGTCACAGCAGTGGGGAGAGGCTGGAAGAGACCTTTGGATGTCTGGTCTGGTCCCATATATCTAATGTGCTTCCAGTGGGGAACAGTCTATAGCTTTTCTTGTCAAACTATTTTAGTGCTTTGATACGATCACTTTTTAAAACTATTTTTCCTAATAAGTCTTATTTTCTCTTCTTAAAGCCCATCCACTTCATGAATTTCAGCTGAAATATCATAGAATCATAGAAAGGTAAGGGTTGGAAGGGACCTTCAAGATCATCCAGTTCCAACCCCCCTGCCATGGGCAGGGACACCTCCCACTAGAGCAGGTTGCTCACAGCCCCATCCAGCCTGGGCTTGAACACTTCCAAGGATGGGGCTTCCACCCCCTCTCTGGGCAACCTGTGCCAGTGTCTCACCACCCTCCTGGGGAAGAAATTCTTCCTACTGTCCAAGCTGAACCGACTTATCTCTGGTTTTAATCCATTCCCTCTGGTCCTATCACTGCCCCACAGCCTGATAATATATTTCACCTGAAAAAAAAATATATAAAAAAGAAATGTTTCAACATGAAGAATGTTTCCTTGGCTAATTTGCAGTCTGAAGTCTCTGATGAATTTGACCTGAGTTCAGAATAGCTTCAGTTTCACCAAAACTCGACTCCTTGGTAAATTTACTATTCACAAAAGAGAAACCCTAGATTTAAATTCATTGACTCAGTCACAGAAATCTGCTGGTTTAAATTCTGAATAAATTCGGGAGGAGAAAATACGATCCATGCTGTGGAGCCCAAAGTAAACACAGAAAGAAAATAAGGATTATTCTGCATTTATGTAATACAATCAAGTTCAAATTTACCTAGGTGTAGAGTAATATAATTGGGGATTTGGGTGAGTCCCATAGCCAGGGCATCTTCTAGAGATAACTAGCCTTTTTAGAAATGAGATTAAGTGAGGAGAAAGCCTAGTTATGTTAAATAAAGCTTAAAAAAAAAAAAAGACTGAGGAATAATTGAATTAAAAACATAGTCTGCTGCTTAAAGGGCATGAACTTGAACAGCTCTTAAATGTGTCTGATCCTTGTTCCCTGCTTGCAACTGATGCCCTAGAAAGCGTGTGGCTGTGGCTCGAGTTGCTGCTTTCAAAAGCTGCTTGCTGGGCTGCAGGACAGATCCAGTGGCATCTCTTAAACCTTGGGAGAGTAGCAACAGCTTTTTAGATGCCTTTCCTTTCCTTTCCTTTCCTTTCCTTTCCTTTCCTTTCCTTTCC
>JANVCC010000043.1:2233092-2351354 GCA_025345505.1 Todiramphus chloris collaris | reverse complement strand
TTTCCTTTCCTTTCCTTTCCTTTCCTTTCCTTTCCTTTCCTTTCCTTGGGGTTTTTTTCCTCAACTATTTCTGCTTGATGTCCTTGGTGGCCCAGCAGTTTCCTCCCTCCTTGTTGGTTCATCATCTTTGGCGGCTCTGCTGAGGTTACTTTGGATTTCTCCTCCTTCTCCTGGTCACTGGACTTGGCCACCTTCTTGGCTGACTCAATCCTTTGCTTAATGTCAAGGGCAGCCAGGTCCCCGGGTTGACATAGAGAAGCTGCCCAGGAATCTTCACAGGCAGGAACTCAACAGGAACTTCATCTTCCCCTCATCTTTTGTATCAGTGGTGCCCTTTCTTCGGCAGCCTGCATTTTCCATAGCCAAGAAGACCAGCTCCGACACAGGCCAGTGGGGTAAATCCGCACTACTGGAATGGTGGGTGCTTGCCTCAGGGCTAAAATCACTTCAAGAGAGACAGGGAACCACTGGAGAGAGGCCAGCGGAGGCTACGAAGATGATTGTGGGGCTGGAGCATCTCTGTGCCAAGGAAAGATTGAGAGCCCTGGGGCTGTTCAGCTGGAGAAGACCGAGAAGGTACCTTGGTGATGTCTGCAAATATCTGAAGAATGGGTGCAAGGAGGATGGGGCCAGATGCTGATTTTCAGTGGTGCCCAGTGACAAGACAAGGGGCAATGGGCACAAACTGGAACCCAGGAGGTTCCATCTGAACAGGAGGAGAAACTTTGGTGTGAGGGTGTGGGAGGCTGTGCCAGGCTGCCCAGAGAGGCTGTGGAGTCTCCTTCTCTGGAGAGATTCCCACCCCTGCCTGGACACTGTGATCCTCTGTAATGTGCTCTGGGCAAGCCTGCTTTGGTGGTGGGGTTGGACTTGATGGTCCAACTAGAGAGATCTTTCTAGAGGTCTCTTCCAACCCCAGTGATTCTGTGATTCTGTGGGATTTCGGGGTGATCTCTGCCAAGTCCTATGTGCCCACGTGTTTTGAAGAGATTCTGTCCAGAGGCTTGTTGTGCCTGAGTACAGCAAGGCTCTGGGTGAGGAACATCGTGGCTCAGGACACATTTGTCCTTCTAACGTCAAGAAATAGGGACCTGAAACAGCTATAGAGCATCATAAGAGGCCTTCCCCAGCTCCGTTGCCCTTCTCTGGCCACGCTCCAGCCCCTCAATGCCCTTCTGGGAGTGAGGGGCCCAAAACTGACCCAGGGATTCAAGGTGTGGCCTCACCTGTACAAAGTACAGGAGGACAATCCCTACCCTAGACCTGTTAGCCACACTGATACAAGCCAGGAATTTTCTCACCTTGTGTTTGTCTGATGTTGCTTGGCCTGTAGCACTTGCTGCGTCCCCGTTGCTATACTTGGATAATAAAACCCCATCTGGTTGTGCAGCTCCGTGTAAAAAGGATCCAGCATCCCCACCCCACTGCAATACAAATGAGATGTTTAGACAGTTGTGGGGGTGGACAGGAGGTTGTCCAGAAACGTGCGTGCACACAGCCTGATGCTCAGTTTAATTTATTTGGTGGCTGAAGCAACTGCACCTCTCACGCTGATGGTTTTACAAGGATTAGGTGTAATTTAAGGGCAGGAGTTTGTTCTGTGCAAACAGTGCATGTGTAATAGAGGCACTTCTCTGTTTCTGTGTTTGTAATGTGTTCATGTGTTTGTAATGTGTAGTGATCTGAGCAACCTGCTCTAGTTGCAGATGTCCTTCCTCACTGTAGTGGGGTTGGAGTAGGTGAGCTCTGAAGATCCCTTCCAACCCAAACCAGTCAATGATTCCATTCTAATGATTCCATTCTATGATTCCATGCGTACATCTGGTGTGTTTATGACCTCTTGACTCTTTGATGGAAGATAAAGAATCTATAGCTTGTGTAGTTTTAGAAGTGGGGAATTCTTCCACCTAGGGGAATCTGCAGATGAGCAAAATGTTTCTCTTGTCTGAGACAAAATATTTACATGTTGACCCCCAAAGAAAATTTTTGCTGAGGTGGTGTAGTGCGGTACTGCCTTCGGTTGCCTCCACTCTAGAGAGAAGCATCCACAGTCCTTCTGAGTGCAGAACAGCCCCAGAAATACCAGTGAGGTGCAGGAGGAAGGATGCTCATTAGCGTTCTGATTTTGCTGCTTAAAATCAGAAGTCAAGTGCTTGCTCGTGCACTTGTGCCAGGAATAACATCATGGATAAAGTGGCTCCCTTTATGTGTGTGCTCTATGTTTAAGCACATTACTTGTTGGCTGTTTGCCGAGGATTTCCTGCTTAAAAGTGAACTGGAAGAAAGCTGGAGAGGGCCTGTTTACAAGGTCATGTAGCTGTAGCATAAGGAGCAGTGAATGGTTTTAACCTAGAGAAGGGCAGATTTAGCTTGGACTTTAAGAAGCTCTTTACTCCGAGGGTGGTGAGACCCTGGAACAGGTTGCCCAGGGAGCTGGTGGAGGCCCCATCCCTGGAGACATTCAAGGTCAGGCTTGATGAGGCTCTGAGCAACCTGATGTAGTTGAGGATGTCCCTGCTCAGTGCAGGGGGGTTGGACTGGATGACCTTTGGAGGTCCCTTCCAACCTGGGGCATTCTGTGGTGATTTGGAAGGGATACCATTCACTGTGGTGTTAACGTTTACCTGTGAAATTCCTTTGCCATCGAAATTCCTTTGCCATCGAAATTCCTTTGCCATCAAAATTCCTTTCCACAGTTGTGTTTTATTTCAGTGGAACCGGAGGTGGGGAATCAGTGTCATTGTCATTCCATAGATTTTCCATAATTGATTTATGAGTTGGATGAACTCCTTCCTCTCTTTAAGCCACCAAGGTATGGTGTGATGTGGAAGAGCTTAATGAAATCGCGCCGAGCTCCAGCAGGTCCTTCAACCCCTTCTTTACCTACAGAGTGCTGCTTGCATCGGTGATTGTGGTGGTGTGGGCTTTGGTGTGAATACCCCGTGGGTCTGGGGAAGGTGGGGACATGGGCAGGATCACCCCCAGTTGCTGCTGGGTGTAAATCACCTGGGTGATTTAAAATGATTTAAATCACGCTGGGTGAGAGGGTGAAAGACACAGGTTACCACATGCAGTATTTCTCCTCTCAAAAGCTCATTTATGAGCAAAAAGGAAGCACATGCTGCACATAGAGACCAGAATTCTTTTTTTAAGACTTACTGAAACCTTCACAGTCTAATCCGGAATCAACACTGTTAGCACAGATGTATTTGTTACAGAAATGGAAAGAACATATTGATGCAGGAAACCTTTTAATAGTAATAATAATAACAACAGGGTTAAAATTGTCGCATGTTCTGTAGTTTCTCCCCCTTTTCCTGGCACTACGTTCCCCCAGCTGCTACGGGTGCTGCAGCTGGAGGTTTCACCCGTGGTGAGTGTCAGCATCAGCAGCCCTTTGCTGGGATAAGATGTCCACGCTGATGGTTTCTTCTTCCTCACCACCTAGAGTCATTTTTATATGCTTGCTTTTGTACCTTTTCCTTTCTCCGTCGGTCCACAGCTCCACCTCCCATCCCAGCTGCTGATACGTGGTGCCCTTTTTGCACGTTCGATACCATTTCAGAGTACCCGAGGTGCAAAACCAGCAGAGATGCTCTTCTCTTGGTTCCCCCAGAAACTGGTTTTGTCCAGCTCCAAGCTCTGCATTTCTTTAAGGGTCTGTGGGTGAGCTGTGTGTGGGCCTGGGGTGTCCTGTGCCCATCAGTTCCCATCTGTACCCCCTCCCCAAGCTGCATCCCAGGTCCCCACTTCTCAAAGCCTCTGCTATCAAAGCTGGTCTGGATTTCTCTGCTCATCAGTGCGTTAGTGATAAATATCTCGCTCTGCCCAGAATAACTGCTCGGTACTGCTGTCTATATAAAACTACAGTTGTGCCATACAAAGATAAACAAAAGTGAAAGAAATTAGCCACAGACAGCTGGTCAATTAGAAAAACTGCTGTTACAGCTAAAGCAAGTAAGAGAAAGCTGCAGGCAGGTCATGAAAAGTTCAGGCAGAGCAGAGATGAGACCATGCAAACTTAGGGCAAAGCTTTTGGCTTGCAACTAGCAATGGTGAGAGCCTGTTAGAGATCCTGCGTGGGTGCAGGGTTGTTCCTTCTGAGGTCTGTTATTTCCCTTGCCTGAAACCTCCTCCCTCCCCGGCAGAGGAGTGCAGAAGGGGCCCCTGAATTTCCATTTCGATTCAATAGAGAGAGAAGAAGCTGAGCAGTGTGGGGTTTTTTGGTTGGCTTTTTTTTTTTTCTTTCTTAAGTCCTCCCTTCTAACTTGCTGAGATGCAAGGAGAATTTCCAAGTTGGTTCTGAAGTGCTTTACTTTGCTTTTTAACACCTGAAAGCCCAGAAGGTTTGGAAGTGTTGATGGTCATGCAGACTGGTATGTGATCATAGATCTTAGACTGGTTAGAGTTGGAAAGGACCTTTCAAGGCCATCCAGTCCAACCCCCCTGCACCCAGCAGGGCCATCTGCAACTAGAGCAGGGTGCTCAGAGCCCCGGGCAACCTCCCCTGCAATGGTGCCAGGGATGGGGCAGCCACCACCTCTCTGGGCAGCCTGGCACAGGCTCTCCCCACCCTCAGCACCAACAATTTCTCCTTCTCTCCACTCTGAATCTCCCTCTTTTAGTTTCAAACCATCCCCCCTTGTCCTGTCCCAACAGACCCTGAACAAAATTCTGTCCCATCTTTCTGCCAGGCCCCTTCAAGTCCTGCAAGGCCCCCAGAAGGTCTCCCCTTGGGGAGCCTTCTCCTCTGCAGGCTGCACCCCCCCAGCTCTCCCAGCCTGGCTGCCAGCAGAGGGGTTCCAGCCCTCCCAGCATTGCTGTTGGACCTCCTGCCCCAACAGGTCCCTGTCTTACGATGGAGTAAGAGGCTTCTGCAAACACAGGACAGGAACCACCCTGGGACCGCACAACTGTTGGCTCCTTTTCTTCAGGGAAACAAAGGAGAGCAAAAAATCATCCAGAGCACAGCATTCCAGACAGAAAGAGGCTGGGGTGCAGCCATACCATCGAATCTTCAGGCTCCCTGATGGGTGAGGACCCCGTTGCTGGTGAGGGTCTGCGGCAAAGCGGAAACCTAAGCGCTGGGCTGGGAATTTAGGGAGCTAGTTTGGAAACGTGGGCATCTGGCATCGCGGCGGCTGTTAGAGCTGTGTGCGAGCAGAGCACATTGCTTCTCCCAGGGGCAGTGATGCGTGGTAATTCTTTGCTGGTCGTTAAACAGAATATTTTCCTGCTTGAATATCATAATAGTCATAATTGCTCTGCTCATAAGGACACAGGTTTACTAAACGCAAACGATGCAATGGATGCAACAGCCACGTAAGAGCGTTTTATCACTCGTGCCATAAAGACTTCCCCATAGCGAGTGTATTTTTATACTCTGCAAACAGCTTTAGAAGCCTAACAGAAAACAGCATAAAAATGCTCCTTAAATTAAAGATTGCATTGACTCCAGTGGTTTACCCTTCCCCCACGCTATCGTTCCAGCAATAAAAACACGATGATGTTTACATGGTTTCCAAACTGTAAAACACTCATTTTTCATTATTTCTCCGATCTCCTAACGTAGAGTTGTGTTTATAACTCAGTAGGTTTTAACAAAAGGTCTGACATTTAAGTGTAGGCTGGTAGGAAGCAAGCGAGGAAACCAGTTTATAAAAAATTAATGAGATCATTGGAAGAAAATTAATTGTAAATACAAAAGGGATCTATCAAAGAAACATACTGATAGGTAGCTGGTGCCAGAGGTACATTTTTCCATGAGCTTTTAGAAACTACATTGTGCTCCATTATTACTGAACACCAAAATTTTTCTGTCTGACACCCATGTAATCACCAGCCTTGCCCCCCCTCCGCCCTGTGTTTTGCCCAAAATAAGCACCACTCGAGTTTGCAACTACCTGGAACTGTCACTAACTCTTCAAAAAGACAGGAGGTCTGGAAAAGAAAGGAGTTTTTGCGATGTTGTTGTGCTGCTACGACAGCAAAGGGACCCAAAAATGGGTTAAACCATTCTGAATAGAGATGGCTGGAAGCCACAGCAGCAGAAGCAGTGCATTTTTCTAAGGTAATTCCCACAATCCAAAGCCTGGGGTGCGTGGTCACCTCCCTGCATCCCTTGGAGACTGGCCCGGAGGGGCAAAGCCACCGTGCTCGTGTTTTGGCTCAGCATCTTTTGATGGACCCGTCCCACTGGCATAAAGAAAGTCGGAAGAAATAATTATGGTGGTGAATAATTATAGCCATGGCACAGTTGAGTGAACCAGTGACTTCTCCCATATTTCTCTTGGTGGTAGACAGGACCACGGCAGAATGGATTATTTGTCACTCTGCTGGAATTTTAATATATGTATGGGAAATAGCTTGCAGGGCGCTGGTCCCCGTAGGAAGTGCCGTGTGGTTTCCAAGACAGAACTTTATTCTGCTCTTCGTTTACTAGAATTAAAAATATTGATCTCCTTGGGAGGCACGAGCCCTCTAACAACGACTGCTCTCAACCACAGTGGCAATACTGGATCCATTAATACAACCACGTTATCGCCGAGGTGATCCTGTATATTATTAGACTGGAGAAGGGCAGGGAGTGGGATTAAACACATCATCCAATCAACCCTGAAGGTGTAATTCAATATAAATCATTTTTTAATCAACGGGAGGATGTGTTTGTGGTGCCTGTTCGCGTTGAGAAAACGCAGCCCTATTCAAAAACGAGTTTATGTCTCGGAATGTGTTTTAAAAGTATTATTTCTTTATTGGCCCATAGCACACTAGGCACACGAGATACTCCCGAAGGAATATTTGTCATCTGAAGTGGTTACGTGTCTTTTGTGGGAGATAACCCACCTCAATCAGGTTGAGAAAAAGAAGAAACTCCCTATTTTCTGGTCTTTGTGTTTACCTATTGCCCCGTGTTTTGCCTTTCTGGGATAATTCCCCTCTGCTCTGCCCTGAGCACCCTTCTGAGACACGCTCCGGCTTTATCTGCTAAGTTTAATGCCCCTCTCAGACCCTACTCCATTAACTGATGGCAAAGAAACTCCTTCATTGTCTCCTGTGCTCTGAGGGCTGGTGGTTTTAATTACATTTCGGTGGTTTAATGCATTAAAAGTTATGATTTTTAATGTAAAGGAAAGAGTGGCTTGTTAAGGAGGGGAGAAGGATGGTGTCCTCTTGTACCTGCCTTGAGTCAGCACAGTTGCTGCGGAGGGAACAGTGCTGGAGAAGGGAGGGATTTGTGCTATTCCTGCAGAAACAAGGTCGGTTCTGTAGAGCAGTGGCTGATCTCTCTGATCACTGCTAGCTTCTGAGTGTCACAGATTTCCCCCCGTCCTGACTGAAGGTGTGATGCTGGTGGGCTGCATGGGCAGATGGACCTTTTCCAGCAAGGATGTGCTGATACCGGTAGGATTTCAGCAGCGCCTTCTCTCAGGTATTGCTCGTGGTCTGTGGTTTTTGGGAGACCTGCGGGATGTGAGAGGGACCCTGGGGGTTGGGGCTGAGTCTGCTCAGCTCTGCTAAGTCTTGGCTTCTCCATCTCTTGGGAGGGAGGGAGAAATTCCCCCCTGACTTCCATGTCACTTGATCCAAAGAATTTTTCACCTGCTTGGAGATTTCATAGAGTCTTACAGTCATAGAATTGTTTTCTTTGGAAGAGAATATTAAGATCATCCACTCCTACTGTTCCCCCAGCACTGCCAGGGCACCACTGACCCCTGTCCCTCAGCACCACAGCTCCACGGCTTGGAAACCCCTCCAGGGGTCACGGGGACTCCACCACTGCCCTGGGCAGCCTGGCACAGCCCTGGACAACCCTCAAAGGGGAAGAAATTGTTCCTCAGCTCCAACCTAAACCTGCCCTGGGGCAACTTGAGGCTGTTTCCTCTTGTCCTGCCACTTGTTTCTTGGAAGCAGAGCCTGACCCCACTTGGCTCCAGATTTCTGTCAGGGAGTTCTTGAGAGCCAGAAGGTCTCCCCTCAGCCTCCTTTGCTCCAGGCTCAACAAGCCCAGGTCCCTCAGCTGCTCCTCACCAGACTTGTGCTCTGGATGCTTCCCCATCTCCGTTGCCCTTCTCTGGACATGCTCCAGCACCTTTCCCAGCTGGATGGTTTGAGTCAGGGACGGTAGCTGGGTTCTAGAGGGCAAAAATCACCTCCATGTAATGGGTGGTGGGGACCCGCTGCCCAAGCACTAAAGCAAACGGAGCGTGCAGAAATGGCACCATCAGTTATTTAGCCTTGAACACCCTCTGGTCTTCAATGTCATCTGCACTGCTGATCGCTGCTTGGAGCTGGAGCAGGATCAAAGAACTGGCCTCGCTTCTTCTCTGCAGTTTTTGCACTCTCAAGTAATTTAAAGGTAAAGAAAAGCTGCCTTCGCTGTTACAGCTCTTGACTATTACTCATCGTATTAGCTGTACCTCCCCAAGACAGCTCGCCTAACAAATGAATCCTCTGCACTGATATTGAATTCTTTGGAAAATTACTAAAGATTTTCAATTATACATGCTTCTCTCCTGAAGTTTAAGATGATATGTACATGCATTATGGACTTAAATGAATATTTGAGCTATTAATTGGAGATTGCACTTGGCAGCAAGTTATTTTTTTGTGGTGCAGTGCTTGCGTACCTAGAGATAATATGATGACTGCATTTTTAGCAGCTTACAAATAAATAAAAATAAATGAAATTCTTCGAGAACTACTCATATTGAGCTATCAGAACGAATCAGCTTGATGGCAGGGACAGGGGACTTGGCCCAGCTCCTCTCTGGGCCAGTCCACTGGACCTGGGACGGATATCCCTGGTGTTTTTGAGGTGTCCAAAACTGCAGCTTTTTAGTGTCACATTGATTTTTATGCTGTGAACAAAGGTTTGTGAACCTTTCAGTGAACTTAATCCCTTTCTTGTGTTTGTGCATTATCCAGGAGCAACCTGCTATTTTTATGCCTTCACCAATAGCTGCAAAGAACAGTTCTGTGCCTGGAGTGAATGAAGAGCTGTTTGGCAAGAGGCTATTATGTGTATTTGCTATAAATCAGGTGAAGAATCTACTAATTGACAAAGCTTTGCTTTAAAGGTTTATTGGATAACTTCAGCTCTGCAGGTGGGAAAAAAAGACGTTGAGGGGCTGGAGCATGGCCAGAGAAGGGCAATGGAGCTGGGGAAGGGGCTGGAGCACAAGGGTGGTGAGGAGCAGCTGAGGGACCTGGGGTTGTTGAGCCTGGAGCAAAGGAGGCTTAGGGGAGACCTCCTGGCTCTCAAAAGCTGCCTGACAGGAGGTTGGAGCCAGGGGGGTTGGGCTCTTCTATCAAGGAACAAGTGACAGGACAAGAGGAAACAGCCTCAGGTTGCCCCAGGGGAGGTTTAGGTTGGAGCTGAGGAACAACTTCTTCTGTGAAAGGGTTACCCAGGGCAGGGGTGGAGTCCCTGTGATCCCTGGAGGGGTTTCCAAGCCGTGGAGCTGTGGTGCTGAGGGCCATGGGTCAGTGGTGCCCTGGCAGTGCTGGGTTAATTGTTGGACTTGATGGTCTTAAAGATCTCTTTCAACCAGAACAATTCTGTAATTCTCTGTATGGAAAGCATAGCTGCCTTACAGGAGGGCTAGTATGCATATTCACTATAAATCAGGTGAAAACTCTACTAATTGGCAAAGCATTGCTTTAAAGGCTCATTAGAGAACCCGAGCTTTATAGGCGGGGGGAAAAAATCCTTTACTTGTCAATTAGTAGTGGACACTTAATAAGCACAGGGTAGGATCACTGTGTGAATGGTGAATTCAGCCAGGGACCCACAGCAAGTCTGAATTGTTTATTCATAATATCACATGAATGATAATAAGTAACCAAACGTGCACACTGATGTGTTTGGAGATGACCGAGAGAAGAAATAGCCTTCATTTGCCAAACACCTCTCAGTCTTTGGATCTTTGTCCCTGCTGATGTCCCCGTGGCTGAGAGGTTTATTTCTACAAGCTCTCTCTGCCCAGAGATCCAACCCCTATCCTTCACACGTCTTGCCTGGTTGTGGAGCAGGTAATTGCTGTTTGAAAGCCCACGCTGGAAGCAGCCTGGCAAAACTCGTTCCCTGCCCAAATTAGTTATCAGTTATGCAACCAGGACATGCACACGAGGCTGGGGAGGGGAAGAAATACCAACTCGCAAGAGTAATTTCATTAGCGAGTGAAATCATTCCCATGTGTCAGCTGTGTTTTAGGAAGACAAAACCTCTCACTGAAACTGTTTTCTGGGGCTGATTGTGTCGCTCCTAATCCCCCCCCCCCCCAACTCCTCGCCCACTCGTGGGAAGGAACTTGATGCTGAAATGGAAATGTGAGCAACACTGAAGCCGTGCAGATGGGGTTGGTGTGTGGTGTGTGCTGGGCGGCTTCCGTGGAGAGAAGGGGAGGTGTGCTCGGTTTCAGCCTCCCCAGCTTTTCTGCTTTTCCCTGTGTTAATTAGTCACGTCGTTAGGAAACGGGGTATAGCCTGGAGAAGTCAAAGCGCAGTTACACAGAGCAAAAAAGGAATCAAAGTTCATTTCAGAGCAGGAGGGAAACAGGAAAACCAGCAGGATAGACTTCAGGAAGAGCTGAGGGGTGTAAACCAAACTCCAGCTCCCTCTGCCTGTTTCTCTGTCCAAAATGGACCTTGTGATTGTCCTGCTCAGCACAAGCAAGAAGTGGTGGTTTGAATGTTCCCCTGTGTGCAATGTTCACCTGCATTCCTGGAGGAGGATTTGGAGATGGGTCTTCTATTGGTGATGGAGACGTAGTGGTGTCACACTCGGGAGACCAGAACCCAGTGGATGGGGAAGTGTCCTTGTGCCTCAGTCCCTTCTCTGCAGAGGGACAACTCTTTGCATGACCAAGACGCCAGGCTATACACTGGGGTTGGAAAAGCCCTTGTACGTGGTGATAGATCAGTATCCTACCACTACTTCTGTCCTCCCTCTCTCGTACTGAAGATCCCAGTTGAGCTACTGGGATTTAAACCAGCTCCAGACAGTGGTTTTGGGGGCAGTGTCACTGGGTTGCCCTTGAATCCAGGTGTTTATCCATCCCATGGAGGAGCTATTGGCATCTTGTCTGTGAACCACGCTGCAAGCTCCTTTTCCTTCTCTTTCCTCAAGCATTTGTGTGTTGGAGGGTCCTGTGCCTGTGGAGATGTCAGAGCAGGGGCTGTAAGGGCAAGGCTGGTTGGCTCTGCTAGGTCGAAACAAAACGAAGGGGTTAGAAATCACTGTTTGCCATTTTTTCACTTTGATCGCATATTTAAGTGGCTTGAGATTTAGAGTCCACTCAGTAGTCGAGATGTTGCCTGGTTACCATTTTTGATATCACAGAGAAAGAATAAATAAAATGACATTTTAATATTAAATGCTGTGGCTTGAGAATTGCAGATGTGCTCCCAGTGCTTCAGACAGCTAAGTCAGAAATCCTCCTCTGAAAAAGCTCAGATTCTTCTGTCCTTTGGAATTTATTTTTCAGTTTTTATTTCACTTTTTTACAACAGTCCCTGCATTGCATTTTCTCTGCAGTAGAGAGCCTGAGACAGGGCCTTTTATTGTCAGGGTCCATTAACCCCGAGCATAAATTCTTGCTACTGGAAGCATGTTGTTCTAGGCACAGAAAAGTCCAGAGCTGCCATAGCCACCATCTCAGTTGCTTCTCCTTGAGATGCCTGGGTCTCTCTGTTGACCTTCCACACGCTCATCATCCTCATTGCAATACATTAGAGAGGAGAGCAGGCAGCTGCTGCTGTTCTGTGATGACAATTTATGGGCTGTGCCTGTTTCTGAGATGGCTCTTGCCTGCTGACCCTACTTCATCCTCAGTGCCTTGGAACGTAAGAATCAGGCGTTCTTCTTGCTTCCCCAAACCCCGTTTAAGAAGTGCACGTGGTGCTGAGAAATCTTTCATTCTGCAGCAGCCACCTCATCAGCGACGAGGGGAATGTCTTGGGTTCCTGCCTGATTGTTGAGAACCTTCATGTCTTTAACAACGGGCATATTTAGTCCTATCCGGCAGGAAGAAGGTAACAGCCCCTCTCCCTCAATCAGCCCATTATGAGCTGTCCTGAAAGTTCTGGAGAGGGCAGAACATGAGACAAAACTGTGCTCCTTCCCACGTGTCGTGAGCCGCTTCACCTGCTCACCGCGATGTGACCGAGACCTCCTCTCAGCTGGGTGTTTTGTCCTGACTTTCCCCTCTCATTCCCTCTTCTACCAGGAGCCCACTGATGCTGGTTTTTAACGACTTGCAAGTCACTAACAATAAACAAGAGGGATCTGGAAGTTTTTACTCTGAGTCTTCTAATTCCCTTTTGGGTTTTTTTTCTGTTGTCCTCTTTGGTAAGGAACATAGAATCATAGAATGACCTGGGTTGGAAGGCACCTCCAAAACTCAGCTAGTCCAACCCCCCTGCAGTGAGCAGGAATACCCACAGCTAGAGCAGGTTGCTCAGAGCCCCATCAAGCCTGACCTTGAATGTCTTCTGGGATGGGGCTTCCACCACCTCCCAGGGCAACCTGTTCCAGTGTCTCACCATCCTCAGAGTAAGGAACTTAAAAGTCTGAGATAAATCTACCCTTCTCTAGTTTAAAACCACTGCCCTCATCCTATTGCCCTCTCCAGCTTTGGAAGATACTGGAAGGCTGCGTAAGGTCTCTCTGGAGCCTTCTATTCTCCAGGCTGGACAACATTTGTCTGGGTTTTTTGGTGTGCATGTATTCAGGCTTTCCTGGGTGTCCTTCCCCATGTAAGAAAACGCAGCAAGAAACACAGAGAAAGAGGTTAAATTATGGAGTTCGGGATGTGTTTCATAATCCAGAGTTACAAACTCGGGGAAGCTTCAGCTGGCGTTTGTATTTAAATCTGTGGAATGGTGAGAAACACATAGCTCAGGAATCTGCAGTGCCTTTCAAATCAGGAACATTTCGAGGTAGAGACGCTGAAATCCATTCACGGTGCGGCTGCTGCCTTCTGTCATCCCATCGCTTAATAACTGGCAGGGACAAACTCTGTATCAGCTGCTGAAGAGAACTCTCAATTCATGCGACGCCTGTCAATTGAGTTCAATTCCTGCAGCAACAGAAAGTGATGAGGAAGTTCCATCTCAGCCAGGAGGTATCAGTGAATCTCGCCCTAAACATTAGCAGCGATATATAAATATTATGTATATCCAGAGATAAATAGAGATATTTTAAAAGCTTGCAGTGCATTTTTTCCAGTGACTGGAAATAGCCCACGGAAGGATTTTTTCTCTGTGTCTTGTTAATCAATCAGACTATTGATTGTTTTCTGGTACAAGGAAATTTTCAGGCAAAAGTCTTTATGGATATGGAGCTGTAGCTGAAGATGTGTCATCATAATTGAAGATTCAGGTTCTTCCCATGGCTGCTGTTGCACTATCTTTCAAAGCAAGTAATGCACAGTGCAAGCTACTCAGGGTACTAGTATTTGCTTAGAGTTAGGATGGACATTAAAACAAATGCTAATTGATCAAGGTGGAGGAGATCAGCAGATAAGCTGCCCCCAGAAACCATTTTTTCTGCCTCATGGTGCCACCATGGATCATTTCTTGTGCCTGGAAGTGTCTCTTCCAACTTTGCCCATCAGCTGGTTGTCTACAGCTGATTTTTCATCAGTGGAGAGAGATGAGAGTCCACAGAGGAGGGGAAATCCTCCCGATGGCTTTAGGAGGGAGGTGGGAGCCGTACCATGAACTCGGCTTTTCACTAGCTGAACATGTGCCCTTCCAGACCAGAACAATCCGAGTTCCCCATTGAAAAACTGCTGCAACTCATTTAAAAATAGTGTTTGTGGTGTAGGTACGAGTGTTGTACTCTTTGGGGACGTGGTGCCATAAAGCAGAGGCAAAAGCCAGAGAGCTGCCTTAGTCCTCTCACTGCTTTGCGGGGCTCAGCCAATCTCCTCTCGAGAAGGTGTCCCCTGGCATTTCTCTGAGCACTCACTTTCTGTTTCTAGTTCTTTCTAGTTTCAGAGAGAATCCTTTCCTTTTGATACTCCTGAGCTGAAGCCAGTTGGACAGGTGTGTCCTTGTGATGCAGGAGTTCGAGCTAAATTGGCACCCGTAGCGTGGGCAGAGGAACTCTCTATCTCTGCGGGACAGTAGAGCTTGACATCCTCAGTTATGAGCAGATAAATCAAAATGAAGTATGGTTTCAAAATGGGAAAGACAATTTTGATTTAAGACAAGCTGAAAAAGTAAAGTAACATTGCAGATGGAAGCTGAGTGGTGCTTGAAATGTTCATATCTGGTAAATGGCTAAGCCAAGGGAGTTGAACAAGGATACTCAAGAACCTATCATGTGCAGGCACATTCTGAGACCTTGCTTTGATTGTTTTCTGTCTTTTTCTGGAAAAATAGCTCCATCTCATCAAAGGACGAACCTTTGCCATATTTCAGTTTTAGAAACCAGGCAGCGTTTTTTGAGCTCTTCATAAGGGAGTTGTACTTTCTTCATTTACTTTGTTGTTGCCCAGATTAACAGGAGTGAACTCATCCTTCTCAGTTTCAAGCAGCTAAACCCTAGTCATCTCTCTGAAGATGAGCCCTTCTCTCTGGGCTTGTCTGAAATGTATTTTGCCGTAGAATTAGAAGTTATTAAAAAATAAGCTTTTACTCTGAACGCTAAAAAAAATTCAGCTCAGGTGGCAAAATCTGTCTTTTCTACACCAAAGCCTTTTTTTGAAGATCTGGTTAATGGAAACCACATCATTCAAGCTTAGCTGGCTAACAATATCTGCCAGTTTAACCGGCACTTTGAGAAATTAATCCATGAAACTTAATTGGCTTTATATATTTACATTCAGAATATTCAAAGGGAAACTCCAGTTTATTTGACGGGTCGCCCACGCTTCTCTTTGATGAGCCTCATCATGAATAAAGATGGTTTCAGCTGAGTTTCCAAAAGAACCTGGGATCTTGGGGATCTTGCAAATCTCTGGGTAAGGCAACCTACATATCAAAGACTTATCTCCTGAGCTGGATTTTTCATAAATATTACGTGGAAAGAGTTGATAGTTGATTTTTTATTATTTTTTTTTCTCCTTTCTTTCCCCCTCCTCCTTTCTCCATCCCTTGGCCGTAAGAAAAAGCTATTCCCATTCTGCCTGTTCACACTTTGTCTCCAAAGCACCCAGCCTGAGCTTGGAAAAATCAACAAATAACCTGACTTGTTGGTTCCTGTCCAAATGCCCATGCTGTCCAACTCTGAGAGTGATTATGTTTATCAGGCAGACTGCACCTGCTGTGACACCAGCCATTCACATCTCATGAGAAGATGCTCTGTGGTTTCTAAGGAAAATCCATTTCCCAACCCTCAGCAGATACCCAGGCCATGGGTCCTTTCCTGGAACCTGACTCAGATTGAATTACTGCTTCAGTTCCACCCAGCAAAGATGATGTTAATGCAGAAGATGAGATAGGATGAAATAAATAGTGACTACAGTAAAAATGCAGGTGGATGAAAGAGAACGCGCTTAAATGAAATAATGTCTTCCAGATAGCATCACATAAAATCGGGACGCAGCTTTTAACTCGATAGGCAGGAAATTAGACATGAGATTCCTGTATTATGAAGGGCAGCTGCTCACCTGAGTCCCAGCAGGTTATAGATTCATAGAATAGTTTTGTCTGGAAGAGACCTTCAAGATCATCAAGTCCAGCCTTACTCCCAGCCCTATCAAACCCACTAAACCCTGTCCCTAAGCACAACACTTACCCAGCTCTTAAACACCTCCAGGGATGGGGACTCCACCAGCTCCCTGGGCAGCCCATTCCAGTGCCTGACAACCCTTTCTGGAAAGAAATGCTTCCTGAGATCCAGCCTGAACCTCTCCTGGGTCAACTTCAGGCCATTGCCTCTTGTTCTGTCCCTTGTCCCCATGGAGAACAGCCCAACTCCTGCCTCGCTGCACCTTCCCTTCAGGGAGCTGTAGAGGGCAATAAGGGCTCCCCTCAGCCTTCTTTTCTCCAGGCTGAACAGCCCCAGATCCCTCAGCCTCTCCTCATAAGAGACATGCTCCAAACCCTTGACTGGCTTTGCAGCCCAGCTCTGGACCCTCTCCAGCACCTCAATGTCCTGTGATGAAAGTCACCACGAAGCCTTTTCTGGAACTGCAGTTTTTCTATCGGTTGTGCTCTGTTTTGGTGACAAGCCTAAGCAGCCCACCACGCCTCTACTAAATGAGTTTCCTGCCTTTGAAAACCATTCCCTCAGTCCCTTGATTTCTGGTGCTATCATAGAATGGTGGGGATTGGAAGGGACCTCTGGAGATCATGGAGTCCAACCCCCCTGCCAGAGCAGGGTCGCCCAGGGCAGCCCACACAGGAACAGAGCCAGGCTGGTCTGGAAAGTCTCCAGAGAAGGAGACTCCACAACCTCGCTGGGCAGCCTGGGCCAGGCTCTGGCACCCTCATAGCGAAGAAGTTTTGCCTCATGTTGAAGTGGAACTTCCTCTGTTCCAGTGTTGTGTATCCTAGCAACAGTTTTTGTGCATGGCTGTATTTCCAGAGGTGCCACGTGTGTTACCTTCTTCCTCACAATCGAGCCACAGTAGTTTTGATTTAACGGCTCCAAAAGGTTTCCCAGCATCTCAGACTGTGGTGTATGAGTTGATGGTCCCCGACACACCACCATGCCATGATGCTTTGGCCGTTTAAACAAGAAAGACCTTTTGGGGTTTTACTTTGCTGACTTTTTGTCCTTACGCCCTCCCCAGCCAAGGTGAGACAGTTCTGCTGAAGCATCAGGAAGAGCTGGTGGGCTGGCTGGTTAGCTCTGGAGGGCTGGTCCGTGGTGAGCAATTCAAGGATGTTCTCAATAGCAATGAGCACCCTGAAGAATGGCTGAGGAAAACAGCTGATGATCCAGGAGCTTATGGACTGAGGAAGACAGCTGATGATCCATGAGCTTATGCAGGGAAAACGGGTATAACTTGATTTTATGCAACAATCAGCAACTGGTGACCATAAACCAAGTGATACCACTTGCCTTTGCCTTGCTAGAAGGCGAGGGGGTGAAGATCACCCGGCAACAGCAGTCCATGCTTGGCTGCCAGTCAGTAGCCAGTGTTGGCAGAGAGGAAGCTGGTGGAGGTCTCCATCAACCCCTGAACCAATGACAAGTGAAGGCAGCATCTTTAGATTTCCCTTAGGTGAAGGTAACACTGCAGAAGAGCTGACCAGAGCAATGTGGTGGACAGGAACTGGTGAAATAAAGTAGGAGGAGAAACAAACAGAGGTTTTTCTGTTCTTTTAAAGGTAGACTTTGAGAAACGAAGGGAAGCAGTGAAGTCATCTGGGGGAAATAGTGACATAGAGCTGCAGTGGTCTTGGTGTGGAGGAATCATGGAGATTTGGAAGACAAAGGTAGAAAAAATCCTTAATATTTACGTCACAAGCAGAAGGGGATTTTTTTTTTTGCACTAACTGTGAATAGGCATCTTGGAAAGACCATTAGGAGTAAGTAAAGAGGTACATGGGCAGTAAAGAGGACTAATAAGGAATAAAACCCAGATACTGAGGGTCAGAAAGAGTGACTTGAAAGGAGACCTTGCTCAACTCCGCCTCAATTAAGCTTGAGAGTCTGGGTAGTCAAGTGAATCACCAGTTACAAGTCTGGTACCAAGGGCTTCTGTGAGTTTTCTCCAGTCGGGGATGGTGCAGTAAAACTGGTGAATAGCCATCACAGTTCTTGAGGCCTTTTATTTAGGAGAGGGGGAAAAGTGATGAGGGTGGTTCTGTCCTACTTGGCGTGACCTTGGTACTCTGCCAGATAGGGACATCAAGAGAAATAAAACCTAGGGTAAAGCCCACTGCGATGGAAGCCAAAAGGTAGATTGTGCCAGACTAACCTATTATCTTCCTGCAGCAAGAAAGCTGAAGTGATGTCTCACTTGATGGGAAAGGTGGGAGAAACAACAATAGAGAGGAGAAGCTGTTTTAGGAAGACTCAGCATGGTGGCTGGTGGTGTCAGGTCACTCGCTGCAAACGAGAAGCAAAGACAAGGACTGAAACCATGAACAGTTTTTTTTATTGAATTCAGATCCTTCTTTAGGCTTCCACATACATAAGTTTCCAAAAGCACAAAAAAAAAAAAATAAAATAAGAGCAAGTTAAAGTTTGCTTTGTGCAGCCTCAGCTTTCCCCCAAGGAGAACAGAGTCTTGCTTCAGGAAAGCACCAGTGAGCCCAAAGTACAGCACTGGTGAGTGGAGGAAACTCTCTGGACCCACAGGGTATCAGCAGCACCCCAACCCTCCCCGTGCTCTTCCCTTGGGCTGTGAGCAGGATGTGCGTGTTGTGCTGAGGGCTCCAGATCTGGGCACAGCACTCTGGGTGGGGGTCTCATGGGAGCAGAGTAGAGGGGGAGAATCCCCTCCCTTGCCCCGCTGCCCACGCTGCTGGGATGCAGCCCAGGACACGGTTCGTTTTCTGGGCTGCACTTGGATGTTGTTGGCTCAGGTTGAGCTTTTCATCAACCACGCCACCCCCCAAGTCTTTCTCCTCAGGACTTTACCCTCTTTTAGGGCTCATAAGGTAGTAAATTATCTACTCCTACAGCACTGGCCAACATCTTGCTGAGTGCTGTCTGGGTGCATCACTGCTGGCTTCCCTGGGGTTGTCTTGTGCTGTGGCTGTTGCTCTTCAAAACACGATGGCTGAGCTCTGCAGGACTCTGATGCCTCATTCATCCCCTACCCCCCCACAGCTGGGGCATTAGAGGCTGCTTCAAGCCTAAGAAATTAAAACCACTTGCGCCAGGTTTTGCAGTTACTGCCATCCCAGGGCTTGCTTGATCCCAGGAAAACCAATTTCCAGTTCCCAGCAGGCTGCAACCAGAGGGAAGGAAGGTATCGATCCACGTGTACTGCAGCAGCAAGTGCTTGCAGCAGGGCTCGGTGCCGTTGACAAACTCATCAGATTAGGACCAAAACTTGGCATGTTCTACTACTCATCAGTCTCCTGTAGGAAGCGGCGCTGGCAGTGGAGAGTAAAAATCATCCTTGGGGTTCACAGGAGAGAGAGCCTGTGTTTGTGCACTGTCCAGCACCATGGAGGAGGGGATGTGCTCTCCTGGGGGAACCTCAGCTCTTGCTGCCCCTCCCATAGAAATGACTGATGTCAGCCCTCCTTAATTGCTTCAGGCAAAATCAATCAGGCTAACGAGGTCCTGCTGCTTAAAGGCTGGCTGCTAAACCCAGCTCAGTTTGGCTGGAGGGGGCTTGGAAGGGCTCAGGTAAGTAGTTCCTGGGGCAGCACAGTGGGGACCATCATGTGCAAGTGAGGACGGAGTCTGGAAGAGGGTAAGTCCCCGTGTCACGGATTAGAATTATTGTTCCATTTATGATCTATGTGCTGGGGTCTTCTGTCTGTTGTTTGCTGGATGTTTTCTGCTGTGTTGAAGACTCCAGTGGGAAACTGCAGAACAGTGATTAATTGCTTCACTGTAGGTGACTTGTACAAATGCATTGTGAGGTAGAAGCGCGGAGCTGGGTTCAGCCAGCGTCCCAAAAGAGGCAGTTGGCATCTTCCAGAGACAGTTTTTGTGCTGAACCCACAGAGGACTGGCTAATCCACTTATGTTGTTGTGTTTCTGACTGAGCTGCTTTCTGGTTTTGGCCTTGGTAGCCCACGCAGGTCACGCAATTGCAGAAGGGTAGGGGTTGGCAGGGCCCTCTGGAGCTGCTCTGGTGCCACCCCCTGCTCCATCCAGCAGGGGCACCCAGAGCAGGGGCCCAGCAGCGCAGGGTCCAGCCGGGGTGGGAATCTCTCCAGAGAAGGAGACTCCACAGCCTCTCTGGGCAGCCTGGCACAGCCTCCCACACCCTCACACCAAACAACTTTCTGATGATGCCCATTGCCCTTTGTCCTGTGGCTGGGCACCACTGAGCAGAGTCTGTCCCCATCCTCTTGCCCCCCAGGAGCCCTTCAGCTCTTGATGAGCCTTGCTCAGCTCCCCTCTCAGTCTTCTGCAGGCTAAACAGGCCGGCTATCAATGTCCACCTTATTACTTTGCAAGTTCCTATTTTTACTGGCCACCTGCCTATTTATTCATTTAAATCCCAGATTGTAAATATTATCTTCAGAGCAGGGGTAATTTTGGTGCATCTTGTTTGCTCAACACGGGCTCTCGCAGTGCCCTGGTCCCTCGTTAGAATCGTTAAATGTGACTTCAGTTAAAAATTTGCAACAGTGGTTTGCCAAATGAGCTTTGCTTGCAGCCCTGCTGTGTTGTGGCTCTCTAAAATCATCTGGCCACTTGATTATTCCTCTACCTAGGAAAGCCTTTGGAAAATAAGTAGCTTCAGGCCACAGGTAGCAGAGGAAAAATTTAGCATCAGCACCCTGGGTGCAAGATCCATCAAGTTTGGAGCATAACTTCCTTAGGAGCAAGCTGAAAATCAATCAAAGGAACTGTTTGGGGTTTTTTTTTCACCCATGCATAAAATCACTGGCCCCTGGCTATCCCGCTTAAAGGATGTCTAGAGGTGCCTTATTTTCCCTTAAACCTCTGGTTCCTACCACCCTGGGACAGGATTCACTGAGTTCCGGGAGTGCTGTTTTCCTGAATTTCGTGGTTAATTTTGCTCAGCCGTTGCTTTCTTGGAGCCCACCCAAATCTCCCAAGCGGCTGTTGGTGCGCAGCCAGCACTGAGCGAGCAGTGCTTCAAACCCTGCTCAGCTGCTGATCCCAGTTCCCTGGACCCATCAAGCTGGTGCAGTCAATCTGAAGGATTTTAGCCCTGCAAATATCAGCACTGATGGATGCTGGCATGACAGACCTGCTCTCCTTAAAGACTTAGTTGAGCAGCAGGTTGCTTGAGGCTGGGGATGATGCCTGAAGAGTTCCTGAAGTGCAGTAGGGTCTGCACGTCCTTCCTTGCATTGCTGTAGCCTCTCTGTGCAGGAGGGGCCTGGAGCATCTCTGGTGAGGAAAGGCTGAGACCCCTGGGGTTGTATAGCCTGGAGAAGAGCAGCCTGAGAGGGGAGCTGAGCAATGCTGAGCAAGAGATAAAGGGCCCCGGGGGGCAAGAGGATGGGGACAGACTCTGATTTCCAGTGGTGCCCAGGGACAGGACAAGGGGCAATGGGCACAAACTGGAGCCCAGGAGGTTCCACCTGAGCAGGAGGAGAAAGTTGTTTGGTGTGAGGGTGTGGGAGGCTGTGCCAGGCTGCCCAGAGAGGCTGTGGAGTCTCCTTCTCTGGAGAGATTCCCACCCCGGCTGGACCCTGCGCTGCTGGGCCCCTGCTCTGGGTGCCCCTGCTGGATGGAGCAGGGGGTGGCACCAGAGCATCCCCAGAGGGCCCTTCCAACCCCCAGCATGCTGGGATTCTGTGATGACTGGCTGGAATGATAGATATGGGACATACCTAGGTTTTTGCTTTAAGCCTGTGTGTAACAAATGATGTAGCTCATGTAATTTTCCTGGATATTGCTATTCTGGGGGGTCTGAGGCTGTGACTGTTCTCAGAAACCTGCACAATAACCAGAAGGAACCAAAGTTCTAATGTATCTTGAACTGAGTGTGTCATGAAATAAGTTAATATTTTGGCTGGGATGGGGAACTTTGTGCCTGAGTGCAGTGCTGTCTCAACAATGGTGAACTAAACGTGGCAAGATATGTGCGGGAGGCAAAATTTTTCTTAATAGTAGAGCTTCAAATAAATCCAGCTGGCTGTAGAAAGAAGAGCTCTTCTCATAGTTTCTCATTTTCTTTCCTGCAAATGCTTTCCTAGTGAAATCTGTACCCCTTAGATTCAGATTTGACAAAAAAGTTATGAACACGTTTAATACAGTGCTGCTTACCCCAAAGGAAAGCAGAATACAATGAGAATTTCTGTCCCCTGTGTTCTTTGTAACCTGTTTGGTGTGTGTGTGTGTTTGTTTAAAGTGCTAAACAACCAGCGGGGTGGTAGGGAAATGGATTTGGGTTTGCATTTGATTTTGATTCACCTGACAGAAAGAGTCAGTTCTGGTTAAAATGACTTTGCTAGCTGGCCATTGATCAGCTCACACTCATGAAGGGAGACACCTCGCACCAGGTCTCTCCTCTTCCCTCCTTCTGGGTTATAACTCACTTTAGGAATGATTGGAAATGGCAAATTAAGTAGCATTTGTCTTTCCCTGAGGGGTGCAGGCTGCAGTGTTCAAGGGGGATCATTTTAGCTTGAGGTGGAATGGGACTTGAATGCCTAATTCCACTGAATAGTCCTTGCTTGCACACGTAGGGCTGGAGTTGGTGGGAAAAGGTTGATTCTCACAGGCTCTCTGCTGGGTTCTTGGTGAGGAACCCATTAAAGTCCATGTGAAGACAGTGCCTGTCCCTCTACCAGCTACTGGCCTTCACTGCTCTTCATTTCTCCATGTTAATGTTTTCCTGACCCCAATACTCTTCCACCTTCTTCTGTTCACACTTTGCTGCCCACTTTGAACCTCTTCAGTTGCTCATGCCCACCTTCTCATCCCCAGAGTTTTGCACAAGCCCTGTCCTCGACTCCTTTCCTTTCCCTGCTTCTTGGCCCCTTTCCTTGACCCATCACCATCTGATACATCTCATATAGAAATGTAGAATTGTTTAGGTTGGAAAAGACCTTTAAGATCAAGTCCAACCATTAACCTAGCTCTACCAAGTCCACTGCTAGACCATGTCCCTCAGCACCACATCTACGTGACTTTTGAACATGTTGAGTGATGGTGATTGAACTGCTTCCCTGAGCAGCCTGTTCGAGTGCTTGATAATTCTTTCAGTGAAGAGATTTTCTTTTGATTTTCCTAATGTCTGATCTAAACCTCCCCTGGTGCATCTTGAGGCCATTTCCTCTTGTCCTGTCCCAGTTCCCCAGTCCTACCATCTTTTCAGGCACTTTCTGCAGGTGGGCAGGCAGTGATAGTGTAGGTCTTATGGTGTTGCTTGTATTTAGTTAAAGCTGTCATTGACTCTTGGTGTGGCCAATTCCTTCATGATCACAGAGTAGTAGGGGTTGGCAGGGCCCTCTGGAGCTGATCTGGTGCCACCCCCTGCTCCATCCAGCAGGGGCACCCAGAGCAGGGGCCCAGCAGCGCAGGGTCCAGCCGGGGTGGGAATCTCTCCAGAGAAGGAGACTCCACAGCCTCTCTGGGCAGCCTGGCACAGCCTCCCACACCCTCACACCAAACAACTTTCTCCTCCTGCTCAGATGGAACCTCCTGGGTTCCAGTTTGTGCCCATTGCCCCTTGTCCTGTCCCTGGGCACCACTGGAAATCAGAGTCTGTCCCCATCCTCTTGCCCCCTGCCCTGTAGATACTGATAGGCATTGAGAAGATCCCCTGTGAAGATACAGGTCACTTGGCTAGGAGGCATGGAAATGACTTTGTGGTTTCACTGCATGCACTGAATGCTGAATGTGTAGCCAGGATTAGTTTTTAGCACACGTTTCTGCATGCCACTGTGCAGTACCTGGGCTCGTGGTCATTAAAAGTCTGTTTGAGCAGGAAGCTGCATGGAAAATGCTGCTTGTGCTGCCAGTGTGGTCCTGGGGAGAAACTCAGAACTGAAAAACTTCTCACTTCAGCTGTGTTTCCTGCTGCCCCATCTCACAATACCCTCGGAAGTGCACGAAAATGATTAAAATTCTGATTACTCGTATGAACAATGTGGAAAAGAACAGCTTTGGAATTAAAATGAAGAGAGAAACTGAATCCCATAACAGAGTCCACATCTATATTCAAGATATGCTAATATGCTGTTCCATGAGATCTTTGAATTCAATCAGGAAATCACCTAACAATAAAAAGCCTAAAAATATATACAGAAGAGAAGGCAAAGGAGAAAGGCAGCTGATGGCATTGATAAAGTCTCAGCCCAGATCCAGACAAACCTGATTGATAGCTTAGTTTTAAAAGATTTTCAGACATTAAGCCAATGCAAGCGTTGATGCCTCGTTCCTTTTTGTTAGCTCTTCCTTGGTGTTGGCACAGTGACTGAACACAGTCTCAAGTTTTTGTTTGCTTTTTCTTTGCTGTTTTAAGTTGGTTTTGGGGTTTTTTTTCTTTTTCCCCTTTCTTTCTCCTGGCATGATCTTGGAGCTCTGGAGGAATGAGCTGGTCTAGACAAAGCCCTGGGTTTCTAATTTAGTTTGTTTATTACGTAATGGAATGGAATTGCTAATAGAACAAGCAGCTCTCGCTGGCTGATGGGCCCGGTTAACAAGCGCAAAGATCGATTCGAGTACAACTCCAGTCCTCATGGTTAGTGACATCACTTGGCTTTTTGATGGCCGTGACAGGAGCTCGTTAGTGGTTTCTCAGGGCAGAGCTGGGCGGAGGAACCTCCATCGAACCATTGTCTGTGGCAGAAGAGAACTCGCTAGGGCTCGGTGCCTCCTGCAACTGTCTCAGTCCAGGTGTTCAGGTATCTGTGGGCGGTTAAGCCTGTTGATTATTGTGCATATTAAGAACTTGGGTGTATTTAAGTGTCGGGGCCTTCTACAGAATAGAGAATAGATCATATGAGGACCATTTCAGGGAGTTGGGTCTGTTTAGTTTGAGGAAGAGGAGGCTGAGGGGTGACCTCATCATTCTCTACAACTCCCTGAAAGGACATTGCAGAGAGGCTGGTGCTGGGCTCTTCTCTCGGGTGATTAGGGACAGAACCAGAGGGAACGGCCTCAAGCTGAAACAAGGGAGGTTTAGACTGGACACTGGGAGAAAATTCTTCACAGAAAGGGCAGTGAAATATTGGAATGGGCTGCCCAGGGAGGGGGTTGAGTCCCCATCCCTGGGTGTGTTTAAACATCGCTTGGATGTGGTGTTGGGGGAGATGGTCTAGGGGTGAACTTGTAGAGTAGGGCTGATGGTTGGACACAATGACCTCAAGAGTCTTTTCCAACCTAAATGATTCTGTGTGATTCTGTGACATCAGAAAGTTCTCTGACACTGAGTGACAGCCTCTGGAATAATTTTGCTGGCAGCCTTGCCCAAAGAAACCGAGTGTTGGCAGCAGAGAGATGCTGCGCATTGCTGGATGCGAAGATTAATTGGCTGGTCCTGTGGGAGATACCAAAGGGTTGGGTTTTTATTTTTTTGTGGAGCTAAAGTATCTCCAGAAGATTTCTCTGAAGTGAAGAATGTCAAGTAATTGCCTTATGCAATATGCAAAGCACCTGATTGCAAAACAGGCCGACCGTTGTTCGGAGACCTGAACAATCCCAGGGGGCTGCGTGTTGTCTGCAGGAAGGAAACTTAAACTTTCGGGGCTCTAGCCATGGTCCATCAGGTTAATGACCCATTCTTGATGTGGGGGACGAAGAACTGAATTATTCAGCGGGGCTGCCCCGGCGCTGCAGCGTGGTGAGGAGCTGCAGCTCGTGCTGCAGGTCGATGTGGTGGAAGTGCCTCACCTCCCAGCACGTGATGGTGCGACGTGGTTTGGGAAACCTGGGATTTTTGCAGGAAAATTGGTGCTTCCAATTCCAAAGCCGTGGATCTTGGACGTGGCACATGTGTGCTTTTGTGCTGCCCATGGGTACTCTGGTCATGATGCCAGTTTCCCTGGGGTTTGAGTGATCCTGTGTTAAACTGAGCAAAAGAAATCTACTTCCAAATCTGCTATAATTTCATCATATCTATTAATTCCATGTCTGCTCTTTTAAACACACCCATTTACTGTTCACCACTAAATGATCTTGCCTGACTTTTTCTGGAGTCACCCATCTACAAACCAGGAAAAGAACCATGTATACCAATCGTTTTTGGCACACTTTTCTGGCAAATCTGGAACCAGGCATTAATTATTAATTTCTCTGGCAACCTGGGTTAAGATAAAACTAATTTCCAACCCTCGCCCATAATTAAAAATCATCCAGGTTCACTCTTAATGACCAAAATCCCCTGTGCTGCATCTTGAAGCTGATAAATGATTCGGTAACAAAGGTTGGTGTTCATGGTTGTGGTTGTGTTGCTTGTTCCTCCTGGTGGTTTCCAGCCACCAGAAGGGTGAACGCTGACAGAAAAAGTGAAAAGCTCCAGCTCTTTATTTATTACTTGCTCTGACACCTCAAAATAAAAGTCTTTTCTGCTGTAGTTTGTCCTGCTGGTTGGATTCCTCTCCTGCATATGAACATGTCTCTTAAACTCCAGGAAGTTTTTGTGGCCCAATATTGGCTGGTTTTGTGTTGGTTGCCATCAAGATTAGGAGAACTTCCGCTGCCCACTAGAGGAGCCCATAGTGGCAGTTGGTAGTTTCCAAATCCTGATGGGCCAATTATTTCTAATAACTGCTGGCTCTGTGCAAAGAGAAAAAAGAAGTTAGACTTGTGCCTGAGGACTGGAGGAAAGCCAGTGTCACCCTAGCTTTCAGAAAGGGCAAGAAGGAAGACCCCGATAATTACAGACCAGTCAGCCTCACCTCCATCCCTGGAAACCTCCCTTGACCTGCTGGCCACACTCTTCTTCATGTACCCTGTAAGACAGACAGTAATAATCCAGTATCCAGAAATAAACCCTTCCCTGACTGGTCTGCTTGAGATTAGAGGGGTTCTTGGCTGTCTGAAGTATCTGTGCAGTGGAGGAGTGCACATGTGGTCAGTAGGCTCTGGAGGCTGCTGTTGTGAATTGAGTTATCAATAAAACCCTTCTAATATTTGAGAGCTTAAATATGTTGTTACTCAGTGCTCATTTAGGGGCATGGATGTGGAATGTGTCCCTTCTCTGTGCTTACGCAGGGGCAGGGGGAGAGAAAATAGTTTATTTTCATGCTTTTAGGTCCGGGAGAGTCCTTGCTGCTGGTAGTATCTACCCAACTGTGAGAGTCTGTCTTGTCCTCGTACCTCAAACACAGGAGGTCTGGGAGTCTCTTGCATTTCATTTTGTAGTACTAATATCTCAAACTGCGTATACATAACCCACACTCTTACAAATATTCATGGCTGAGTTGTCTAAGAGTGTGGAACAATCCTACTGATGTGTTTCATTTGTCTTTTCTCCAAAAAATTTTTGATACTTGGTTTCTCAGAAGGTATTAAACAGCTTTTGGATCTTCTGTAATAAACCAATCCAGTCTGGACTTCTTAAGTCTTTGAATAAGAAGAAGCCTGTAGGAGAGAAGACTCTTGGAGGGACCTTATAACTGCCTTCCAATGCCTGAAGGGATCCCCCAGGAAGGCTGGAGAGGGACTCTTCATGAGTGTCCAGCAATAGGCTGAGGGGAAATGGCTTTAAACTGAGGGAAGATGGCTTTAGATTGGATCTTGGGAAAAAGCTCTTCAGTCCGAGGGCGGTGAGACTCTGGAAGAGATTGCCCAGAGGGGCTGTGGATGTCCCTCCCTGGAGGTGTTCAAGGCCGGGTTGGATGAGGACTTGAGCAACCTGGTCAGGTTGAGAGGAGTCCCTGCCCACGGTGGGGAGGTTGGATGAGATGAGCTCTAAGGTCCCTTCCAGCCACAGCCATTCTGTGAATAAGTGCAAAGAGGTTTTAAATTCTTTATGAAAGGAGCATTTCCCCAAGATTACACAGCTAAATTTTAAGCCAGTCTCATGTCTTTATCTGGGTTTAACAAGTGTCTTAATTCATGTACCAGGCTGAGGTTCCTTTGTAAAAAATCTGAATTAGATTATGTATTTGAGGAACTCTGTGAGATCTTGCACATGAGTTATCCACAGCTTTTTGTCTTTTTATGAAAACAAAGCTGAGAAAGTTTGGTATCTTCTTCTTGTCCTACATTCAAAGCAGTATGTCACAAAACGGGCCCCCCAGGGAGGGGGAAATTTCACTGCTCCCAAAGTGACCTGTTCTCATTATCACTCTAGCTTGTGGAAATGAGAGAATGGAGCTGTCTTAATCACAGGACTTGTGATGCTTATACATGGAGGGCTTGGATGTGAGTAACTGGAGGACTGTGGATAGTTGATTTTGGTCAGTCTCAGTGTGATCATTCAGACCCAGATTTCATAGGATCATAGAACAGTTTGGTTGGAAGTGACCTTGAAGACCGTCTTGTTCCAACCCCCCTGCCATGGGCAGGGACAAATCCCACGAGAGCAGGTTGCTCAGAGCCCCATCCAGCCTGTGCTTGGACACTTCCAGAGACGGGGCATCCACAGCTTCTCTGGGAAACTCATTCCAGTATCTCACCACCCTGAGTGAAGAAATTCTTCTTAATGTCATTTAATTCTACCCTGCTGTAGGTTAAAACCATTGCCTCTTGTCCTGTCACCCTAAGGTTACGTGGTGATAGGATGAGGGGCAATGGTTTTAATTCCACATGTTCCTGAAGAATTACAACAAGTGTGTGGGTTGGTTTGTAGGGTTTTTTCCCTTCTATAATGACGTATTTTCTATTTTTCATAAGCGTGGTTCTACCATGGTTAAAGCTTTTGCTCAGTGGCACATCAAATCTTGTCCTTGAATTTGATGAGCTCTCCTGCTGGCCAGCGAATTCTGGGTGAGATTTTTTTAGTCGCATTCAGCTGCTCTGTCATAACCAAGTCTTTCTGTCAGTGTTTTCCATCTGGGCTGAGAAGGACGAGTTGTTTCTAGGTTGGGTAAAGGCAGTCACGTGGGATAGGGTAATGCAGATCGTGGCTCCAGACAGTGTTAAAGAAAAGTCATCAGGGAGAGGGACTAAGAAGCAGTTGTGAGAGCTGTTTAGAGTTGCCTTTTGAGGCTGGCTTTAGAGGGAAGCAGGAAGAGTTTGGCTCAAAGGCTTTCTGAACTGATCAAACAGAAAAGGGTTCTGAACTGAGGTGGCAATATTGCCTCGGACAATTGAGCTGAATTTCATCTGCCTTTATTGACTATCAAAACAAAATGTTTTATCTGACCTGGAGTAAGTTTCTCTCTGCCCCTTGGTGAGCATCATTGATTTGACTAACAATGCAAAGAAGTCACTTATTCTCACAGCTCTGTGCAGCGTGCTTCACTCTCCCACCAAAAATCACCTAGGAGCGTTTAAACTCTGGTGAGAACAGCATGAGGTTGCTTCTGCTAAAATGTTAACTTATGGTAGACAAGTCAGATGAATATCGGTGAGGGGGGAAGTATTATTGCTCATATCTAACAGCAGGAGAATTGTATTATCATTAGATAGTTGGTTACTTCCTAAGGGTTAGAAAAACTTCTTGTGGCAGGGGGTCCCCAAAGGAAGTGACTCTCCCCTGACTTCCCAGGCCCATGCTGTTTAAAGGGCTATGCAGTACGAGCAGGCTGTCCATCACTGTGCAGCTGTCTTGGGTAAATTCAGCATCACAGGGGTTCTTTGAGAGGTGTTCACAGAACTAGGTGTACCCTGGGGAGAAGACCTGATAAAGATGGAGCTCTGGGTATAAGGGGCGGGGTGAACTCAACCTCTGACACCTTCAAACAGAAGCAGAAAAATAGGATGAAGCCTTCTCCACCTAGTGTGATTTTGTATACAGTTACCTCCCCTGTAGGTGACTGGTATTTGTTCACTCATGTGCAGGAGATGATGGTTTTCAGAGACAATCCTGCCTTTTTGCCCTGTGATATCCAAGTGCCCCATGGTATTCAAGATGCTGGAGCTCAAGAAGTTGGCCTGTGGTGGAAAATGTTAGAGTCAAGCTCCCTGTCCAGGTTAGCCACACCTTACTGAAAAGGAGAAACACCTTGAGACAGAAAACAGGTGACAGCCATATATCCCTTGGCATACAGGTCCCTCCTTTGGACATCTCAAATTGCTAAGAGGCAGGAGTGTAGTGCTAGGAGAGCTTATCAACTGTTGGATAACTGGACTTCTAAACCCAGTGGCTTTTCAGCTTGGTGCATGAGACCTTTAAGGAGATGAGGTAGTTCTGGTGCATAGTGATGAAAATGATAAACTCTTATGGCCCAAGTGGATGCTCAAAATGCCAGACTAGCCTTGGAGGTAAAGTATAAGCTGTTTAAATGGACTATAAAGATTTGGCTTGGAATGTTACTATCTCCTGAAGTTTTCCCAAATGTTTTTTGGCAGGCAGACATCTCTCTCTCACCCTTAACATGACAGCATTCAGAGCTGGGCGTTGAACCTGGTTCAAGAAGCGTCAAAGATATCGTTTGTCTTAATGACCAGAATACATTAAAAAGTCAGTGTTTTGTGGTTATTCCCTGTACAAAAAGGCCACTTTTTCAAATAGAGGAGCAGCTACAAGAGTAAAACACTTGTGGGTGGAATGACTATTGTTCTTTAAAGATTCTGTGTTGGAGATGCACAACAGCTGTGTACCACATACTGAAAAGGGCTTCAGGAGTCTAGAAGTTTATTTTTTAGGCTTCCTTTATAGTGAGTAGAACAAGAGCACAAAGGAGTAAACCTGCCCAGCTTCATAGAGGAAGAAACTGTCTTCAAGAAACAAAAGTATCAATACTTTGCAAAGACCACAAAGCATTTTCAGAAACCTTAGTCCAGCCAGTGCTTACTATGCAGAAACCAGCTTGGGGAGAATGGTGGTGATGGAAGAAACATCAAATATTAAATGACCTAGTTATTAAAGTAGTAGGTTATTCCTCTCTAGATAAGTATTGGAGGGATTAATTTAAGTTCCTGGGATTGAGATACTGCAGACCACTAAGTCATGTGGCACTTCAAGGCATGGTTTAGTGGGCATGATAATGTTAGGTAGGTGGTTGGGCTTGATCTTGGAGGTCTTTTCCAACCTTAACGATTCTGTGTTTGTAAGGCTTACTTCCGAGACTTACAAACCAGTAGGAGTAGGACAGTGTTGATTGATAAATATGATGTGACAAAGAAGAAAGTAACACCTTCTGAGAGAAGTAAATAATAAACAGAAAAACCTCTCTTGTGTAAAGGCAAGTCGGGTATTCCCTGCTGGAAGGGGAGCAAAGTAACTAAACTGAGATCTTGTTTTTCTTTCCCCCAGTGACTCTAGAGGGAGCCTGAAGTTAGTGAATCATGTCTCTCTCCTACTTGGATGCCAGCACGTGAAGGGAGGAGAACAGACAGAGGAATGAGGCTGTTGGTATCAGTTCCCATTCACTTGCATCTGAAGTTCAGGGCAGATCTGGTACTTCCTTTGAAATGGTTCTACCAGAAGCATTAATCTTGAAAAACCAGGAGGCAAAGCATCAGAAAACACTAGGGAGATCTGGATTTCGGTAGAGGATGTTGTTGGCCTGCAATTTTAATGGATAAGTAATTTTTTTAATTCAATTCTGTTGTAGGAACTGAATCATTTCCCTAATCAACAGCACAGTGCTCCAGGATTACTTGATGTTTTTCCTGGAACGAGGAGGCACCAACAATTCATATTCTGCAGCTCTGGCTGCAACACCTGATGAGGTGCTGACTGCAACCGGGTGAGAACATGAGGGAATAAATGCTTAATAAACTGCCTAATCAAAACCTCATTATATTCTCAGAATTAATGCGATGCGGAACGCTTCAATTAATACTGGGCACTTTGTAGAAATCTTTGTGGTTTTTACTAATTTAGCAACAATTCCTAGCAGGTGACTATCTCCAGGAGTTGCACCAAAAGTGCTGAGGTGCTCAGAACTTGAGAGGTGGATTTAGGCATAGCTGGAGTCTGGATGGTTAATAAAACATCTGTTCTGTGTTATCCCCCCAGTCTAAAACCAGTTATATTTGAAAAGATGAAAGCAGCTGTATTCTCAGTTTCTTCAAGTTTGCTCTTTCACAGGAATGTTTCCATGCATGCTGAGAATGTATGACTTGGAGCAGGGAGTTTACTCAAGCAGAGAGCATAAACACCTCTGTGTGTGCAGGACTCACACCCTGCAATGCCTGTTTGCACAGCTAAATGGAGGAGTTGGAGCTGAGAGATGCTGCAAATGGGTTTTTTTTTGTATCTGCATTCAACAGATGCATTCATTTCCGTGTCTAAAAAAAGAAATTGTCTGTCTCAAGCAGCGTAAACAAATCTGCTGTGTGTATTTCTTGTTACAGAAATAATCAAAATTTACTTTGGGGAAGTTGGAGTACGTTTGAGCCAGTACCAGAGCGGATACTCAATGATACTTCCTGTTCAAATAGGGATTTTTTGGTTGCTAGTAGCTTTATCATCTTCACTTTCGTGCTGCAATCTGGCATTTGTGCATATATGTTTATTTGTCTTGGTGCAGGAACCTGTTTGGCATCTTGGGGAACAGATTCACAATATCTCACTCTGTGGGGTGCCAGCATCATTTGCTTGCTAGCTGAAACCTGGCAACTGGGTTTTCAGAGGACTTCAAGTCTGTCTTTGGATCCTGCATGTAGGTCACAGAAACCCCCTGCCATGCTCATGGCTGGGGGAAGAGTGGCTGGAATCTGCCTGGTGGGGAAGGACCTTGAGTGTTCTGGTTGACAGCCGGCTGAAGGTGAGCCAGTGTGCGCCTGGGTGGCCAAGAAGGCTACCAGCATCCTGGCTTATATTTGTCAGCAGGACTAGGGCAGGGTTCGTATCTCTGACCTTGAATCCTAGGCTCTGTTTTGAGTCCCTTTCTCCCAGCAGGACATTGAGGGGCTGGAGCGTGGGCAGAGAAGGGCAACGGAGCTGGGGAAGGGGCTGGAGCACAAGGGTGCTGAGGAGCAGCTGAGGGCCCTGGGCTTGTTGAGCCTGGAGCAAAGGAGGCTGAGGGGAGACCTTCTGGCTCTGACAGCTCCTGACAGGAGGTTGGAGCCAAGTGGGGTTGGGCTCTGCTCCCAGGGAACAAGCAACAGGTCAAGAGGAACTGGCCTCAAGTTGCCCCAGGGAAGGTTTAGGTTGGAGCTGAGGAACAATTTCTTCCCCTTGAGGGTTCCCCAGGGCTGTGCCAGGCTGCCCAGGGCAGTGGTGGAGTCCCCGTGATCCCTGGAGGGATTGAAATGCTGTGTTGATGTGATGCTGAGCTGTCAGTGCTGGGTTGACAGTTGGACTTGAAGGTCTCTTCCCATCAGAATGATTCTGTGGTTCTTATGCACCCTTAGACTTCCATTTCAGAAATTAATTACCAGATGTCCATCTCCCTTTGTGGCTCTTTATCCAGTCTTCCAAGATTGCACTGCTTTGCTAGTTAAGGACAGTTTGGAAACTGAGACTTCTCAGGAGGTTTCAGTCCAACTCCATGTGATCTGAAGAAATACAGAATTTCTGAAGCCTTTGACAGATGTAGGTGGAGGCTTTTTATATTGAAACCAGGGAGCCCCTTCATCTGAAAAGAAACTTCCTTTTCCCCTTTCTCTAATCTGCTGTCACTGCAAATGTCCCTTTCCAGCGACTGAAGGAGCCATTTCCCTGCAACTAAGTATGATGATTTTGATGTGTAAGTGCAGTGGGGTTTTGGGCTGAATCTTTATCTGGAAGAGCTGTCCAAACATAGTCCAGTATTGGCAAGCTAAGCCTGAGTGAAAGACAGTTTCTTCTAGGTTTTTTCTTTCTTGGTTGACAGAAGCCTCTCCCTGCTGAAAGTCCCCACCCAGTTTGAGTTGTGAAGCCAGTATTTAGGCACCTGCCCCTCCTCAGCATAAAGAGAGTGACATCTGATAAAGAGAATGACTTCACATCTGATTTCCATAGCAGAAACCACTTGCCTTTAACTGGGGTGCTACTTCAGGAAAGTCCAAGTGCCATTATAAGCTTAATAATTTTTTCCTGGAGTTACTATTTCCATCCAAATAATAAACTGCACAGTTGCTCCCTCTTAAAAATGTATATGTTGGGTGACAAACAGGTGATTGCTTATAGATGTGATTGATTGAACTGTTGAATGTGTGTAATTTTTTTCAGTTGATTTAAAAACACAAATCATAGATTGGTTTGGGTTGAAAGGTGCCTTCAAGATCATCTGGTTCCAACCCCCCTGCCATGGGCAGGGACACCTCCCACTAGAGCAGGTTGCTCACAGCCCCGTCCAATCTGGGCTTGAAAGCATCCAGGGATGGAGAGTCCACAGCTTCCTGATAGTCCTGACTTAAATGTTGTCCAGGCAGGAGTAGGCCTAACAGGCAACTGGGTTTTATCACTCTGTGGCATGAAGAGAAAAACCACACCAACACTGGGCTGTATCAAGATAAGTCTGGTTGGTTAGATGTCAACTTTGAGAGCTATTTCTTATTTTTCACACAGTTGTGATTTTGATAACCAGAGGGAACGGCCTCAAGCTGAAACAAGGGAGGTTTAGACTGGACACTGGGAGAAAATTCTTCATGGAAAGGGCAGTGAAATATTGGAATGGGCTGCCCAGGGAGGGGGGTGAGTCCCCATCCCTGGATGTGTTTAAACATGGCTTGGATGTGGTGCTGGGGGAGATGGTCTAGGGGTGAGCTTGTAGAGCAGGGCTGATGGTTGGACACAATGATCCCAAGGGGCTTTTCCAACCTGAGTGATTCTGTGCGTGTGATTCTGTATGTGTGATTTGTTCTTAGAAAGCCACGATTTTTTAGCAAACCTTTGGGTTGTCGATGGCTTTTGCCAAGGCTTAGCACTTCTCTTGAGGGCCAGTCTTGTTGGCAAAACACTTGCCCCTCAGGTCTGTCTTTATAGGTGTTGGAAATTGCTGTTGTGTATTGCTGTTGCCCAATTCCTCATTGGGCAGGTCAGACTGGAGGTGACTTTTTTCCTTACCCTTTGCCTGAGTTTGGGTGATCCTGTGGGAATTCAAGCTCAACCAAGCACCATAAAATCCTCCTGCTCCCTCGTATTGGAATTCATCCTTCAAAAGTAGACATTGGTTTGACTGATGCTATGATACAGTGCTTTGTGATGATTCTTTTCCTTTTTTTCTTCTTTTTTTCTTGAAAGAACACTGAAAAATTGCCAGAGAAGGGTGAGAAGATCCACAGAATGGCCTTGGGACTGTCATAACTGTGTTACAGTAAGACACGTCAGGAACACAATCTCTGTAGTCCATCAAAAAAACCCCAGAAATTAAGGTGACTTGATCTGCCTTAAGTGACTTCCTGGTGAGGATATTTTGTCACCTCAAGTCATCTTAATAAAGTAGAAAGGGAAAGAACCAATAGTGGGGAGTTGAAGCAATAAAAATTCAAAGGGGATTTAGACCCAATTTCTTTGCGGACGAATGTGGTTAACTGCTGGAGTAAGCGTCGCCTTCTATTGATGTCTTCCTAGCACTGGTTTTTAAAGTCTACTTTATCCAAAACGTAATTATTTGTCAGTCATGTATAATCTGTTCGGCTCCATGTAGCAGCAGCTGGATAAAATGCAATACCCAGGATTTTGTTGGAGGGCTCGGTGGCGATTTGTGCCGGTGAAAATATGCAATTTATTAAAGGAATTGCTCTCGTGCTGGGCCAGACCTAAGATCTAAATGTGCCTTCCTTGGACAGGCTGAGGAACGTACACGTTTCATAAGAAGTGGGGATATAAAATAACTACTCCACTTGTGCAGGAGGTTATTTTGTACCGTTGGACAAGTGCTGGGTGGCAGACAGATGATATTTAGCTGTGATGTAATTTCTAGGTGAGAGAGACACTGGAAACAGATTTAATCAGTGGAACGTTGAAATACAACAGCTGCCCAAGTTGCGCTCTCTCTGGTCTTAGGAAATAGTCCTGCTTTCAACGAGGGCTTTAAATGCTCTTGAAAAGTTAACATAGATTGGTAGGGGTTGGAAGGGACCTCTGGAGATCATTGAGTCCAACCCCCCTACCAGAGCAGGGTCACCCAGGGCAGCCCACACAGGAACAGAGCCAGGGGGGGCTGGAAAGGCTCCAGAGAAGGAGACTCCACAGCCTCTCTGGGCAGCCTGGGCCAGGCTCTGTCATCCTCACAGCAAAGGAGTTTTTCCTCACGTTGAGATGGAACTTCCTGTGTTCCAGTTTGTGACCATTGCCTCTCGTCCTATCACAGGATAGTTGATTAGTTGACAAGATAGTTGATAGTTGACAAGAGACTGGCCCAGTTCTACTTGACCCCCACCCTCAGATACTTGCAAACATTCATAACATCCTCTCTCAGGCTTCTCCAGACTGAACAGCCCCAGTTCTCTCAGCCTTTCCTCACAAGGGATGTTCATCCTTGGCTTTTGCCAGCAGGTTACCACTTATGGAGTTCGTGCAATAGCTGCTGAGTCCTGGAAGCTGATTGTCTGGCTCTGCACTCATGGACTTCATTGGATCTGCTGTTAGCACATGTGCATGAGCATGTGATGATATGTTCTTAAGCATCTCATGGTCATGATCTTATGACGAGATGCTGTTAAGAATCCGATGTGCTCTTTGTTACAACTGTTTTCATGGAAAATGCAGTTTTCATGGATTCCAAGCTTTTAGAGAGGAAACCTTTCAATTCCAATGAAATTTTAGTAAAATTGAAAAGAAATAGCGGGGACTCTTTGCTGCTTTACACTTGGTATCAAGTGATACAAAACATCGTGGAAAAAATTCATGGGGGCGAGGGGAAGCTGAAGTTTTTTGTTCTGTTATATTATCCTGTAATCTTTGTGTTGTATAATATAACTTAGGAAGAAGTTCTTCACTCAGAGTGGTTGAGACACTGGCACAGGTTGCCCAGGGAAGCTGTGGGTGTTCCATCACTGGATGTGTACAAGGCCAGATTGGATATGGCCTTGGAGAATCTGGTCTTGAAGATATCCCTGCCCCATGGCAGGTGAGTTTGGAACTAGATGATCTTGAAAGTCCCTTCCAAAGCAAACCATTCTATGATTCTATCCTACATTGTTCAATAGCTTGGTTTGTGGGAGTGTTGTCTTACCTGTGCTGGTGATTATGAAGCAGAGGATGACACACGGCCAGTGGAAACATGCTTGCTTTGCCTCAGGTAGAACCACAGGTCTGTGGTGGAGTTTGTGAGGGTTTTAGTCTTGGGTTAAGCTGATTGCCAGTAACAGAGTATTTCACAGGTGACATTTCAAGAGAGTTTGGAGAAAGCAAATTCTGTAATTTTGCCAGAGCATCGTCGCTTTTGGATTTATGTTATATAGACAGATGTCATCTAATTGTCCAGTTCTGGGCACGCCAGTTTGGGAAAGACATTGAGCTACTGGAGAGAGTCCAGCGCAGGGCCACCAAGATTATTAAGGGAGTGGAGCATCTCCCTTATGAGGAGAGGCTGAGAGAGCTGGGGCTCTTTAGCCTGGAGAAGAGGAGGATGAGAGGGGATCTCATTAATGTCTATAAATATATAAAGGGCGAGTGTAGGGAGGATGGAGCCAGACTCTTCTTGGTGTCATCCAAAGTTAGGACAAGGGGCAATGGGAGTAAGTTGGAAAATAAGAGGTTTAGGATAAACATAAGAAAAAACTTTTTTATGGTGAGGGTGACAGAGCCTGGAACAGGCTGCCCAGGGGGGCTGTGGAGTCCCCTTCTCTGGAGGCGTTCAAAACCCGCCTGGACACGTTCCTGTGTGACTTATTATAGGTGATCCTGCTCTGGCAGGGGGGTTGGACTAGATGATCTTTCTTGGTCCCTCCCAACCCCTAACAATCTATGAATCTATGAATATGAACTTTGTAGATGACAGGTTTAATGGACTCTCTATATTAAATGTAATAAAATCAGCCCTGTCTTCAACACATCTCCTGTCCTCAACCTCTCTTTAGTTAATAGGCCTTTTGCTTGTCTCTTCAAAGGAAGTTTTCCTAATTTTCATCATTCTGTAGTCATCCTTGTGACCTTCCTCCAACCTCTCTGCTTTTCCAGAATCATAGAATGCCCCAGGTTGGAAGAGAGCTCCAAAGCTCCTCTAGTCCAACCCCCCTGCAGTGAGCAGGGACATCTGCAACTAGAGCAGGTTGCTCAAAGCCTCATCCAGTCTGACCTTGAATGTCTCCAGGGATGGGACCTCCACCAGCTCTCTGGGCAACCTGTTCCAGTGTCTCATCACCCTCAGAGTAAAGAACTTCTTCCTAATGTCCAATCTAAATCCACCCTTCTCTAGTTTAAAACCATTGCCCCTCGTCCTATTTCTCCATGCCCTTGTAAACAGACCCTCTCCAGCTTTATTGTAGGCCTGGCTCTAAAAGTTAGACCAGTGCCTGCTGCAGGGGGTAACTGGTCTCTCTGTTCCTTCTCTCCATGTCTTTCACCAGCACTCTCCTCCTAGGCAGTATCATCCTGGGAGGTCATGGCTAGTGGCTGGAGAGGACTCGAGTCTGTAGGTGGATACTGGTTGTCTTTTTGCAATGCCATCCGGGCTCGTAACAGTAGGAGTCATGTTCTCTAGTCATGTTTGCATGACTCTTGTGCTGAAGAGCTGTGATGTTACCTGTGTCCCTCATCACCAGGCAAACCAGGTTGGCATGAAGATGCACACCTGTCCAGTGAGGTAGACATATGGGAAACTGATGAAGCTCCTAATGAAAGTCCTTCTACTGTTGGTGAGCATCAACCCAGCAGCAGCTTCCATCTGGCCATAGCACTCCTCATTGCTCGAAGACCTGCTGATGACCAACTTCTTGGAGAAAAGCAGCCTGAGAGGGATCTTAGGAATGTTTACAAGTATCAGCTGAGTGGGGGTCAAGTAGAAGGGGCCAGGCTCTTGTCAGTGGTGCCCTGGGAGAGGATGAGGGGCAATAGTCATAAACTGGAACACAGGAAGCTCCATCTCAACGCGAGGAAAACTTCGTTGCTGTGAGGGTGGCAGAGCCTGGCCCAGGCTGCCCAGAGAGGTTGTGGAGTCTCCTTCTCTGGAGCCTTTCCAGACCCCCCTGGCTCTGTTCCTGTGTGGGCTGCCCTGGGTGACCCTGCTCTGGCAGAGGGTTTGGACTTGATGATCTCCAGAGGTACCTTCCAACCCCTACCATTCTATGAACATGAATAGGTTGAGAGAACTGCTGTTAGCCCAGCAGAAGACCTGCTGGAGAACTTGGTAGGCAACCCTAGTTGTCTCCCTACTTTCTGTGTCTAGGGTGCTTCTGGGGTGATATTCCCACCTTGGGTTTACTCCTGCTCCCCATCTCTGTTACTAGAAGGGCTTCACAAAGGCTTGCTTGGTGCTTGGCAGAGGTTGCTGTTCATCTCCTACAGCAAAGAAAGCTGAAAAGCGTGAAGAACATGAGTCAATATGACTTGAGGAATGATGTAATTGGAGGATTAGGGGTTAGATCCTGATCTGCTGGGCAATGGGTGATATTTGAAGGCTCGTTGCCCTGCTGTTTTAGGAAGGCTATCTTCAGTCTTCAGTGAGGGATGTTAGTCCCGGACACCAGCTCCATTCCCTCTATTTCTGGTGTTGTCTCTTGAGTCCTGGTGCTGTGTCTCAGTCTTATCTGATAGCTTGAAATTTAGATGGCAGCAATTTTATTTGCCTGTCTCAAGCCACGTTTTGCATTAGTGGAGGTCACAGGGCAGCTCTGTGTGTTTATCAGGTACAGCTAAAGAGATTTCATAGAGGATCTGGAACTTGCATCCCTTGAGCTTCTCCATCAGCCTGCTCACCAACAATGAACTTCTCTGTGCCACAGGGCTGGTCAGCTGTAAATGAATGGGGTTGGACCTGATGATCTCCAGAGGTTCCTTCCAAGCCCTAGCACTCTGATTCGTAGGAGTTGTGGTGTCTTTGGCAGGCTAGCTCCACAGAGACTGGTGCAGTACAGCAGAAGGCGTTAACACGTTGGTTTATACCAGATGAAGGTACGTGCTGCTTGCTATGGCCTCTCCTTACTGCAGGCATTGTTACCTGCTGCTCTTTGCACCTAATTCTGAGTGCACCGTGTCCTTTGCTTCTGGGGAAATGGAAGCACTGGGTCCAAGGAATTAAAGCAGAGTATTAAAAGATATGGGGGAAGGAAAGCTTTTGATGGATGGGGAAACCCCAACATCTGCAGATGAACCTTGTGTTAAAATGAAACAATCTGTGCCACCTATTTTTGTTTTTTTTTTCTTTATCTTTTCCCAAACCTGGCTTAACTTGCAGTTCTCATAAACCCGGAGATGGGCAATTTGGTTTATTGGTGATTCAAATACCAGCAGAATCGGCTGTGTTTGCCAGCCCACAAACTTCACAGACATTAGACTGTTCCCAGCAATACCAGTCGGCTGTATTATTTCTGCTGGAGAGTCACTTTATAAAAAAGCAGCAGCTGCTCACTGCAAATAAACATCTTCTCTTGACACAGAGTAAGCAAAAAGCTGCCTTTTAATCATTAAATGCTTCATACTGTTAACAAAACTGCATGTCTTACTGACAAGTGCTGTATTTTTCCTGTCACTCTGTTGCCTCCAGTGTTGTCTTCTCCCTTGTACTGGTTTTCCATGCATGTGAGTCCTTTGGCTTCAATAGTGATACCTTTTAAGTAATTAAAATAGAATTAGATCCTACTAACGTGATATCCTAATGCCCTACAGCATCAGTGGGAATGTGCAGACTGGAGAGGTTCCACCTCGAGGAGTTTATTACCCAGCAGCAAAATCTTCCTGGCAAAATCTGTGTGGAATGTGCTGCATGTGGGGTTTTGGTTTGGGGGTTTGGTTTTTGTTGTTTTTAATGCACTGTCAGTACCTCACCAAGGGGTAGTGGGAACACACCCTTCAGTTGGGGACCTCGCATGCAGCTAAGGTTCCCCTAAAATGCTGTGAAAACCCAAAAGAACGCGTCTTCTACAAATGATGGGAGCCTGTGGGGCTGATGCTGGGGACTGTGTCTCTGCAGAAGGGTGAGGCATGAAGCCAGGTTTGGCTGTGTTGGTTTCATCCACTGAAAATCTCGTAGCTCTACCTTCTCTCCCTGATTTGCTCTTGGAATCCCTATGGACACCTATCACCCTGTGAACACACGTTCTTCTTTACTGCTGTTTGAGGTGTGGTTCAACCCAAGTGCTGTCCTGGTCACCAGGAACACCAAGGCAACATGAGCACCGAGCTTGGTTTTTGTCCCCTCCATGTCCTCTGATGCTGTGCCAGCACATTTGGACTGTTGTGGGCTCCCCGTGTTTACGTCTTGCAGCATTGTCTCATGCTTTTTAAAACCACCTGCAAAACAGCCCCTGCTCCAGCACCAGGCATTACCATGAAATAATTGGAAAAAGATCATGGTTCTGTGCCCCGTGGGAAGCTGGGAGGAGCCGTGTGTTGCTCAAGAGCAGGCCAGCTCTGAGCTGTGCTGGGGAATTGCTGCAGCCCTTCAGCACTGCAAGGGGCCTGCCGGAAAGATGGGGATGGACTTTTGAGCAGGGTTGGGTCAGGACAAGGGGAGATGGTTTGAAACTAAAAGAGGGAGATTCAGAGTGGAGAGAAGGGAGAAATTGTTGGTGCTGAGGGTGTGAGAGCCTGTGCCAGGCTGCCCAGAGAGGTGGTGGCTGCCCCATCCCTGGCACCATTGCAGGGGAGGTTGCCCAGGGCTCTGAGCACCCTGCTCTAGCTGCAGATGGCCCTGCTGGGTGCAGGGGGGTTGGACTGGATGACCCTGAGAGGTCCCTTCCCACCCAAACTGTTCTATGATTCTGTAAATCCCTACCACATTTAGCATGGCACCAGGGATTGCTTCCACGGGCAGATGCCTTTAGCAGTGTAGCCACAGCCATCGTTAGACTCCTTTGGATTATAAACCTTTACATTTCTTTTTTGCTATTGCAGCTGGGAGCCGTGTGATGCAGCACATTAGGCTCTACCATCTTCTGCTCTGCAAACAGCAATTAGGGCTACAGCCTCTTGTCTTTGCAGCTGAATAAGTGACAGCTTAGAATAAGTTCTGGGCAAATGAAAGAAACAGGCTTTCTGTGGAGAATGTCTCAAGAAATATGTTCTCTGCACGTGCTCGGAGCTGTGGTAACGTACTCGGTAGCCTAAAGCTTTCCCCAGGGATTTGGCAGATAACAAACAGTTCCCTGTTACGGCAGAAAAGGCTGGTTTGTCGAAACTGAGACTTGTGAAGGGTGACTCTCTCTGGAGTGGGAAGGGAAAAAGCTAAGGGGAAAAACTTCCCTGCTCAGAGGTGGAGTTTTTGAGCAGACCAGGTGCTTTGATGAGGTGGTTGAGTAGTGGGGTTCAAGCCTGGTGTTGTTGGATCCTGTAACCAGGACTTCATCAGCCCAGCAGGCACTGGCACCCTGGGCTGTGTCCCCAGCAGCGTGGGCAGCGGGGGGAGGGGATCCTGCCCCTCTGCTCCCAGGGCTCTGGGCAGAGAGAGAGAGAGACCCCCCTGCAGTGCTGGGGCAGCTCGGGAGTGCTCAGCACAGCAGAGACAGGGACCTGGTGAAGCGGGGCCAGAGGAGCCCCAGCAATGCTGGGAGGGCTGGAACCCCTCTGCTGGGAGCCAGGCTGGGAGAGATGGGGGGGTGAACCCTGCAGAGGAGAAGGCTCCAGGGAGACCTTGTGGCCTTCCAGTATCTGGAGGGGGTCCACTGGAAAGCTGGGAAAGGACTTTTTACAAGGGCTTGTAGTGACAGGATGAGAGGTGGTGGCTTCAAACTGTGTAAGAGCGGAGATTTTGATTAGAAATGAGGAAGCAGTTCTTCACTCTGAGGGTGGTGAGACTGGCACAGGTTGCCCAGGGAAGCTGTGGATGCTCCATCACTGGAAGTGTTCAAGGCCAGGTTGTCTGAGGCTCTGAGCAACTTGCTGTAGTGGGAGGTGTCCCTGCCCATGGCAGGGGGGTTGGAACTGGATGACCTTGGAGGACCCTTTCAAACCTTTAAACAGGTACAGTTATGTCTTGTGAATGGCTTGTAATTCTGCCAGATGCCTTTAAACATCAGGAAGGCTTCACCAGGAACAAATATACGATCCTGCCCTGGCAGAGGGGTTGAACTCGAAGACCTCCAAGGTCCCTTTCAACCCCTAACACACCATTATTCTGTGAAATACAGATTGTTTATGCTGCTCTGCATAGAGTGAAACCTGATGTGGTCACCTGGATCTGAGTTTGCCCCAAGCCTTGGTGCTTTGCTTGGGGTTTGCCATTTAAAGAGACATTTTCATGTGATGCTTCCTGGGGCAAACTACTTTGCTTTGTTCTCATCCCTCTGGGATTTCCAGTTCCTTTTGATAACCATCTGTGATGGATGATGCAATGAAAGAAGCCTCGTGAAATCCTTCAGAAATGAAGGTGTAAGCAGATTTCCAGAGGCGGGCAAAAAAAAGGAAGGAAAGAAATACGGTAGGCAAGGCATTAAAACAAATGGCCAGCAATTACTGATTCACTTGTTATTCTCTGCAATCACGAATCCAGAAGGTATGAACATGCTCTTAAATAGACTATCTGGCCCAGGAACTCTCTTCCAAATCCCTCCTGATTACAGGTTGTGATGGTGACTGATGATTCGGAATGGAAATGCTGCTTTCTTTTTTTTTTATTCTATCTTATTTTTTTATTTTGCAAGTCAGTGATTGCTTGTTCAGGTTCCCTGCTGTATGTAGGAGGCATATGTGACAGATTTACTGCTGCCTATTTTTGTTATTATCATTATTATTATTAATCTATTAAAGATTTGATTATTGGGAGGTTACTGAGATTTTCAGAGAGAAAATGTGGGCTGTTATTTCTGAAGTAAATTCTTCCAGCTGCCTGTGCATGTGCCCTGTGTCCTCACCTGCAGGCAGCTCTTTATTCAAGTGCAAGTATTTTGCTTATTTATCATTTTCACAACACCCGAGGTGTTTTTGACCAAGGGTTAACACTTCCAATTTACCAGTGTATCAACATGTGTGAAAATGCACAGTGGAAAAAAAATAGAGCAGTGGGTTTTGGGTTTGATTTGGGGATTTTTTTGAGCTCATTAAGTGTGCCTTTCTCTTGTTGCTTGTGCTCATGGATTTGTGTGTTGGTTGTGCCTTGAGCTTGTGACTGACCCGTGTGCTGCCCTGGGATGGGTGCAGCAAAAGTAAGACCTGTCCTAAACTGGGAGGTGGTGTGCTGAGCAATGCTCTCTGGCCTGGAAGGGTTTTGGTGGCTTCTCGGTGTATTTTTACCTGACCAACACCTTTTTTTTTGGTTGTGGGATTTTTTGAGAGCAGCCTGATTTGATGTACCAGGGATGGACAAGCCTTGAGCAGACAACAAGGGTGAGAGCCAAGGGAGATTGGTGAGCGGAGCTTGCCCAGAGATGGAGATCCCCCTCACTTACTGCATACATACCCTTTCTGGTCTTCTGTTTGTGGAGACATTTAGGATGGCTTTAGTGTTCCTCTGGATATCTAGTTCTGAAGGATTTTTTGTTATACTCTCAGCAAGTCTTTGAGAGTCAAAGCCAGTCCAATTCATCCTTCGTGTCAGAGCAACGCTGTGGTAACATCACTGGTTTTGTCCCATGGTTTGTGGGGATACCCGTAGGCAGGTTCTTCCATGGATCAGGCTGGTTTCCTGCACTGATGGAAGTAAAAACATGTTACATCCATGCAGGTAGGCAGTCGGATTCTGTGAACACCATTTGGGGGTTAGTCCAGAGACTTCTGCAGCACTAGGTCATCTGCAGATCCCCAAAGCAGTCTTCAAAAGAGGCAGGGAAAGACTTTCTGTGACTCCAGGAGTGAAAGATTTTTTTTGAGGAACCAGTGCTGATAGCTACTGAGAATTGGAGAGGACCAAGAACTGTGCCCCAAGGTAACTTGATGCTGTGTCAGCATCAGTTGGTCAGTGTTGTCAGAATGTCTCTGAGAGGAGAGAAGGTACACAGCTTCCAAATCCACTTTGCTTCCTACTGCAATGCAGGTGGACAGCATTTTGCTGTGCTCTCGTGCCATGGGTAGGATGCCATTGGTGGGTGTCCTGGTTTGAATGAAAACAGAACTAATTCTGTTCAGTGATTTCACTTCTCAGCTCAGTTCTTCTAACTGCCTGCCCTGTCTGCAGCCAGCAGCCTGTTCTCACAGGCAGTGACAACACCCCATGGGTAGAGTTACTGCCAAGGGCTGGGGTGCAGACCAAGGCCACTGCTGGGTCTTGTGCACCACATTGGGGGTGCAGAAAGGGAAAGGTGGCACCTGCAGGGAGGAGGGGACAGGACAGGGGACCCCAAACTGACCAACGAGGGATTCCAGCCCAGATACGGCATATTCAGCATAGAGATGAGGGATCCAAAGGGTCTCTGTGCTCTTCTTCCCTCTTGCCCTGCTTGGCCAGCTTTGCTTGGCTTGGCTCAGGTCCTCTTTTGGTTCCTTCCCTGGAGCACCCAACGAGGACTCTGTCCTTTCTGCCTTCAATCCCGGTCTGTGTGTTCCTGAAGCTGGTACCAGAATCCAGCCCCTGAACACAGCTCCCGGCTGCTGCAGGGCCCAGTCTGGGACTCTCCCAGTGCCTGCTCCACAGCATCAGTGGTGATGGTGATGGAATCACCATCAGGGGGTTGGGTTCCATACTGGGTTTGTATATATTTGTATATATTCCATTTTTATAATTATTAATTTCTTCATTAAAGCTGTTCTAGTTTCCTTTTCTAATGGCTGAGTCTCTCTCCCTTATTCCCTTTCTCCTTCCCATTGGGGAGGGAGAGGGGTTAACAGAGAGCATCTGTTATAGGTCTAAGGGGCCACCCTGACCCTAAACTGTGACAGTGAGAACACAGGTAGGGTCTGCACAAGGGTTTGGATTTCTAGTTGTATAGAAACATAATTGCAATTCTCCAAACCAGCCTGAGCTCTTTATTTGCTCAGCCCTTGTCTCCTGGCAGCACCACTACAATGCTGTGCTGAGGGATGTGATGCCTCCCCAGTTCAAGAGGGACAGGGAAATACTGGAGAGAGTCCAACAGAGGCTACGAGGATGCTGAAGGGACTGGAACATCTCTCTGATGGGGAAAGGCTGAGAGCCCTGGGGCTGTTCAGCCTGGAGAAGAGAAGACTCAGAGGGGATCTTAGGAATGGTTCCAAATCTCTGCAGGGTGGGGGGCAAGGAGAAGGGGCCAGGCTCTTGTCAGTGGTGCCCTGGGGTAGGGCAAAGGGCAATGGGCACAAACTGGAACACAGGAAGTTCCATTTCAACATGAGGAAAAACTTCGTTGATGTGAGGGTGGCAGAGCCTGGCCCAGGCTGCCCAGAGAGGCTGTGGAGTCTCCTTCTCTGGAGCCTTTCCAGCCCCCCCTGGCTCTGTTCCTGTGTGGGCTGCCCTGGGTGACCCTGCTCTGGCAGGGGGGTTGGACTCGATCTCCAGAGATCCCTTCCAACCCCTGCCATTCTGTGATTCAGCACTGGTATAATTTCTTAGACCACTGGCAACCCAAGAAGACTCAACATCTAATACAGGCAGTGAAGGAAATCTACATACTCATTTGCAACAAGTACTACCAGGGAGAGAAAGGTTGGAGGAGTAAAAGGCAAGGAACACAACAAATCCAGCTTGTGCTTGTCTCTGAGGGAAAACAGTCAGCACACAGTCTTCTCTTCTACAGGTCTGGTTTTGCATTTGTGCAAAACTGGGCTTTGAGCTCCAGCACGATGCTCAGGATCCTCCTCCTGATTTAGTTCCTTGGCCTCCCCGTGCTAAAGAGGAAGGTGGTGGTCATGTACCTTGTTTCTACCTGCAAGGTGTACGTGCAGATTCTGTTTGATGGCAGCCCTGTTCTACTGTCCAGTGCAAACATCTGGGTTCAGTCTCCTCCAAAATCCTCCTTCCTACCTTGCTGCAAGAACAGTGGATTAAAAACCAAATGAAGACCCTTCGTAGGGTTAAACTCTGATGTGTTGCCTAAATTGCTCTCTTTCCTGCAGGCTTTTCTTCTTCCCTGACACTTCATATCAGCAGCAGACTTCTCCTGGCTTGTTATTTCAGATGGGCTGGGACTGGAACATCTATCCTGCCAGGTGCCCTTGAGTACTCAATAAATTAAACAGCAGATAAACCTTCATGTAGTCTGAACACGAGGGAACCACACTCGCTCTATGGGTTGTTGGGGTTTTTTCTCCCCCCTTGAAGTATTGCCTTCCTGCACTTGTAGAAATGATATCACAGCATCAAATGACTGTATTAGAAGCACTGTGATTACTTCATTGGGAGAGACTGCAAAGCCAGCCTCAAATAAAGCTGTGTCCTTCTGGCATGCTGAGATGGATAAGGCACCAACTGCTAGCACCATAGAATCATAGAATGGTCTTGTCTCTCTTGAACTGGGGATCCCAGAATGGAACAAAATACTCCAGATGTGGCCTCACTAGGAGAGAGTAGAGGGGAAGGGGATCCTCCCTCAACCTGCTGCCCACACTCTTCTTCATGCACCCCAATGAATAACAGGAAACCAGAAAATGATTTCATGTGCAAAGTCCAGTGGCAGAAGGTCTGGCTAAGTACCAGTAGGCAACCACTGGTGTATGCACTAAGTAGTTACTGGTCCAACCTGATGGGCCCACAGGAGATGAAGCAGTTTGCCTCCTCAAGTGGGTTTGCTAAGGGGCTTTGGAAGGAGGGCAGGAGCAGGACCCGGCTACAAGGCAGAGCTTCACGGGACCTGCCGTGGGCACTCAAGGAGTTGCAAATGGTCAATGGGTAGCAGGGGAGATTTTCTTCCTTTGCTTGAAAAGGGGAGCAGGGAGACCTAAATGTGGGAAGTGAATCCCTCTGACTGCAGCAGAGCTCTGGAATAACTAATGCCTCCTGTGCATTGACCTGGTTTAGAGGGTTGTCTCCTGCATGAACGCATGGACTTAGCTGAACAGGGAGCTGTAGGGGGAAAAACCTGAGCTGAGAATAATCCCCATCTTCATTAAAGCTTGAAGCTTTTTAAGAGACGATTTCAGGACAAGAAACCTTGCAGCCGTGGTTAATTTGAGAAGAGAGGGAGGATATTGCATTGAGGAGAAGGGAGCAGGACATCCAGAGTGCCTTCTTCCACCGTAGGACCTCCTGATGGAGCCACTGGTCTGTACCGTGTCCTGTGCACGGGGGGATTCACGGGACCTTGCAGGGTGTTTGCAGGAGGCTTTTGTATTCATCTGATCTACAAATATCCAGTAGGTGTTTGGATGAGGTTTCCTCAGAAAGGGTAAAGACGTGAGGGCTGCCACTTCCTGAGGAGGATGTTTAGAAAGGGAGAGGCTCAGAAATGGAGCTGAGTCTAGGAAGTTTTTTTTCCACTTTAACTCTTTCTCACTGGGAGAGGAGGGATGTGAAAATGGAAGGCTAAACGGGAGATTCAGACATGAAAATTCAGATGCTGCTGGGAGTAGATTATGCAGGAGGAAACTGTAGGGACATAATTATCTCAGACACCTAATTAATGAGATGGGAGGGTCTGTTGCAGGCCTGCAGCTGTCTTGGTAGATGAAGGAAGGAAAGGCTCGGGGGAAGAGAAGGAGAAACTTTGCTCCCTGGAGGATAAGGGGAATTTCTGTGCAGTTGTACTGCTTTGGTGTGGGCAGAGCCTGCAGATATTTGGCATGGTGGGTGGGAATTAGCAGACCTAGGAAGGGTAAGTGGTTCAGGGAGAATTTTGTGGGTAAATCCCACGTGTTAATGGGGAAAGTGGTGGTGGGCTGGAGGCAGAGCTGGTGGCTGGGAGTGCTGGGACAGCCATCATAGAATGGTGTGGGTTGGAAGGGACTTCTGGAGACCATTGAGTCCAACCCCCCCTGCCAGAGCAGGGTCACCCAGGGCAGCCCACACAGGAACAGATCCACGCAGGTCTGGAAAGTCTCCAGAGAAGGAGACTCCACAACCTCTGTGAGCCTGTCCCAGGGCTCTGTGGAGGGCTGGGAGGTGAGTGGCAGTGTCCTAAGCAAGGGTGATTCCTGGCTATTTACTTGTGTGTCAGCTCAAATGTGTCCAGCCTGTGACAGAGAGACACGTTGGAGTATTGCAGTGGTTCCTCTGCTCTCTAAAACCTTCATGACTTGTTTGTCTGTATCTATCCCACCTGCTTCCTTCAGCTGACTTCAAGAAAAGCCTTTCCTCCTCTTCAGATCTGACTGTCTCCTTTTATTTTTGAGGAAGCATTAATAGAACTTTTGCTGTACTATGAAGAGAAGCAGGTTGTGGAAACACGTATATGCTTTGTGGTGGGTCTGGGGTTTTCACTGTGACTCTCTATCTCTGTGGTGCCTTCCAAAGCAAAGCTGGAATCTTCACTGGTGATAGATCACTTGTGATGATTAAGTTGTTTTGTTATTTTTTTTCCTTGAGTACCTTTCTGGTGAATCTTGGTGACTGAAGTGCAAATCATTAACTGGGGCTCTGCAAAACTTCTCTAAATAGACTTCAGAAGCCCAGACGGTGGTGGGGAGGGCAGAAGAAAGAAAAGGCTCTATCTGGTCTTTCCCGCTGCACTAACAAGCATCTACCTACCCAAATGTGCAAAGCAGGCAGCGCAGCTGCTGCAGCTCGGAGGAAGAGTGGGCAGATGTGCAGATAAATTAGTGTCTAACGAGTCACTGTGTGTCAGCAGAGCCTCAGTCACTGCCTGTCTGGGGGAATGGTTAAGCTGGCAGCAGGGAGAGGTGATTCCCTGTCGTGTGAGGTGCAGGGAGAATTCGGATACAGGGAATGACCCAGAGAATAGAATCATAGAATTGTTCTGGTTGGAAGGGTCTTTTAAGATGATCAGGTTCAGCCATTCACCCAGCACTGCCAGGGCACCACTGCCCCCTGTCCCTCAGCACCACAGCTCCATGGCTTGGAAACCCCTCCAGGGATCACGGGGACTCCACCACTGCCCTGGGCAGCCTGGCACAGCCCTGGACAACCCTGCAGGGGAAGAAATTGTTCCTCTGCTCCAACCTAAACCTGCCCTGGGGCAACTTGAGGCTGGTTCCTCTTGTCTTTTCTCTTGTTCCTTGAGAGAAGAACCCAACCCCCCCTGGCTCCAGCCTCCTGCCAGGAGCTGTCAGAGCCAGAAGGTCTCCCCTCAGCCTCCTTTGCTCCAGGCTCAACAAGCCCAGGTCCCTCAGCTGCTCCTCAGCACCCTTGTGCTCCAGCCCCTTCCCCAGCTCCGTTGCCCTTCTCTGGCCACGCTCCAGCCCCTCACTGTCCTGCTGGGAGTGAGGGGCCCAAACCTGAACCCAGGATTTGAGGTGTGGTCTCCCCAGTGCAGGGGGACAATCCCTGTCCTGGTCCTGCTGGCCACATCAGTGCTGATCCAAGCCATGATCCAAGGGGATGCAGGCCGACAGCTCTAACAGCTCAGCTGTTGGGTTGCAGGTTGCTGAGCTGCAGTAATAGTGTTTCATTGCCCTCAAACAGGAGGAGCTTTGGAGTCCAGGGAGTTTCTGATGCCTGTGCAGGTCACCATGTATAAAACCTTCTTCGGGCTTTCAGGGCTGCAACGCAAAGTGATGTAGTTGAGTTTGCTGAACGTAACACGACTGCAGGGCCATCAGTGATTCTTTTTTTATGCTGAGGCTGGTGAGATGCTGGCCCAGAGTGACTCCATCTCTCTGCAGAAGGAGGTGACCTCTCTCCTGGTGGCCCCACTGGGCACCTTGCCCGTGTGCTCCTGTCCATGGCCCAGCTGACCCCTCTTTGCCTTCTCCATGGAAGCGGTGAGATGCTATGGTAATTGTCCCCGTGTTTGGAAGGCTGAAGCACAGATGTTGTTGTCGCTATGAAATCAGCTTGTTGATGGAAAAAGGAGCGTGTGGCTGCGTGTTGTGACTAGGGCTGGTAATAGTGTGTGATTATTTCTTGCAACATCAACAGAAGTGCTTAATGAAAGAGCCGGCAAAACGACTGCTGGAAAGCTGGGCGCGACAAGGCGGCGGGAGCTGCGGTGGGTTGGGACTGGCACAGGGAGGCAGGAGGAAAACTGGTAATTGGAATGGAAAGGATTGCAGTGGCCACTTGGATGCTGCTGTCCTGGATGTAAGGGAAAATTAATTTCTCTGAGGTTGTGTGAAGGGAATGGAATTGCTGGAGCATGGCCAGAGAAGGGCAACGGAGCTGGGGAAGGGGCTGGAGCACAAGGGTGCTGAGGAGCAGCTGAGGGACCTGGGCTTGTTGAGCCTGGAGAAAAGGAGGCTGAGGGGAGACCTTCTGGCTCTGACAGCTCCTGACAGGAGGCTGGAGCCAGGGGGGGTTGGGCTCTTCTCCCAAGGAAGAAGGTATAGGACAAGAGGAAATGTCCTCAAGTTGCCCCAGGGGAGGTTTAGGTTGGAGCTGAGGAACAATTTCTTCCCCTTGAGGGTTGTCCAGGGCTGTGCCAGGCTGCCCAGGGCAGGGGTGGAGTCCCCGTGATCCCTGGAGGGGTTTCCAAGCCATGGAGCTGTGGTGCTGAGGGCCAGGGGTCAATGGTGCCCTGGCAGTGCTGGGTTAATGGTTGGACTGGATGATCTTAAAGGTCTCTTCCAACCCAAAAAAATCTATGATTTCTATTTGTCTTGCCAGCAGATTTCAGGTTTGCTGTGGTACATTGCACAGGCTTTGTGTGCTCCCTTCTCACACCTTCCAGCCCATGGTAGTACTCCAGCCTCTGCCCAAGTGCTGGTTGGTGGGTTCAGCATGGCCATCACTAGGTCAGCACCTCTGTGCCTTCTGCTTAGTACAGACCTTGCAGCCAGGCTGGTATCATTGACCTTCTGCTGTGTGGGGGTTTGGGAATCCATCACCAGTCTGGACAGATCTGGAAAAGTGTGAGCTTAAACATCGCTGGTTGGTATTTAGCTCGTGGAATACAGGCTCCTGCCTGTACTGAAGTTGGCCTTAAGTTTGTGGGAGATCACCTTGTGAGCTCTGTAACCAGGAGTTGTTTCACTTTTCAGTTTCTTGGTAACAGAGAACATGGTGCTGCATCTGGACATCACTTCCCTGGGCACGGGCTGGTGGTTCTCCCTCGTATCCAGGAACAAAAATTGCTCCTTTAATTAGACTTGAACGATGGTTGAGTTTTTTCCTTGTCCTTTTCTTTCCTGAATGATTTGTTTGTGTTGTTCTAAAACTCCTGCACCAGTTAAACTCATCACTGGTGAAACCCCCTCTAAGCTGGGGGGGGAAAAAAAGACTATAAAGATGTCTTTCTCATTTGTCTTGATCATGAGCTGGAGAAGAGGTGGCTGTAGCACAGGAAGGTAACGAGGGATGGGTAGAACCTTGCTGCTGTGAGAACTTAGCTGCTCAGTTTACACCAACCGTCAGTCAGTCCAGTGCAGAAAGCTCCTTGGTCATGTCTGGGGATGGAGATGTTGACAAATGGCTTGTGGAAATGTTTCTCCTTGTTGAGCCTCCCCTGTTTTTGCACTGTCTGCTTAGATGGGACCACTGGTAAAGCTCCACTGCTGTCCCTGGTCTGTAACTTGCTGTCAAGATAATTTTAATCTTTAGGGAAAATAATTGAATTGAAAAGAATTTGGGGTTTGGTATTTTTTGGAGGGGGGTTGTGGGTTGGAATTGTCCCTGAGGAAAACAAATGGCAAAACTTGTAATTTTGGGGCTATCTTAAAAGTAGAAAAATCTACATTTCTTAAGAACCCCTTAAAATCCTGAGAAAGTGGGTTTATTTTCCCAGGTTATCTTCCAGCGGTTGGGCTGCACCTTGGCCTGCTGTTGCAGTTCCCCCTAATGAAACACCCAGGGCAGCTCTTCCCTTGCTGGCACGGTGTCTTGCCTTATTAGCTTTGCTCAGAACAAACCGTGAGTTCAGCTGGTTTTGGCTTGGTTTTAGATAGCTCTCAGACTCGGGATTTGAGTTGAATTTGGCCTGGAGTCATAATAGGATGTAAAACGAGGGATTAGTTCCCACTGCCTTTGACTTGAGAGCAAACGGAACATCTGAGCGCGGTGCAGGAAACACCCCTGTCTGCAGAAGCATCTCGAGGCTGGTGAGAAGCTGGAGAAAGGTGACCTCTCTGCTCAAAAATGCAACTGGTTTAAAGATGACATCTACTTCCATGTTTCTTGTTTACGTGCCTACACCCCAACGTGCAAATAAAAGCAATTGTGTGCCCAAATGAGAGAATAAAATATCTAAATTACCTCCAGTCCTGCCAGCTCCTCTCTCAGGCCATAAAGAGATGAACAGGAAATCTAGATCGTAGAATGGTGGGGGTTGGGAGGGACCTCTGGAGATCCCTGTACGCCAGGGTTTACCTTTCTGCTCTGTCTCTTCCCAAACCCACAGTGCTTGTAGGACACGCAGAATAATTAAACTGCTGTTAAATTGATTTATAAATGAAACACGGGGCTGTTGGCGGAGGCCAAAGGAGTTGTGTTGCTGTCTGAGGTGTCCATAAATGCTGGACAAGGGTCCTTCAGCCCAAAGAGGCCACGCCAGGGCAGAGAAGCAGAACCACTACCTGCAGCAGGCAGGGAGGGCATCGAGCTGTGGCAGAGCCAAAGCAGTTGGTAAATACTGGTAAGAACCAAGCTTGGTCAGTTTTGATATGAAAAATGCTCTTTTTATAGAGCATTATATTTTCTCCTGTCCATCTGCTCGCCTCTTCTCTTCGCTGCTGGTTTTTTACACAACGCTGCATTCCACCTCCCCCCCCCCCCCCCCCATTTTTTTTTTTTTCTTTGTGTATTCTTGAAGGAATCATCCACCAGAAAGAGCAGCCCACACTTGAGTGCTCGAGCAAACAGCCTCAAAGGACCAACATTTGAATTCTGGGCACAAAGGAGTCGTTATTTGGCTGCTCTGTCCATTTGTCGTTAAATGAAACACGCCCTGACTCCTCTGCAAAAGCTACAAAAAGCTATCTGGTCATATTAGTCTCTCTCTTTCCTATGTCACTCTCTGGATGTATGTCTTTAGTATTCTCTTTTAAGAGAGTCCCGGTGTAAATGCTTGAGGCAGGTGAAGAAGAATCTGCGGGAGTATCTTCCTTTGGAATTTTCAAGGGAGGGGATTGAAGTCGTCAAGGAGGTGGAAAAATAATGATAAAATAACTCCCCCCTGTTGCTTATCTCAGGTACAAATTGAATCTCCCTGAGTCTTGGAGCCCATGAGATGAGATCCGGGCACAGTGTATCTGCAGCATGAGGGACAGGAGGAACTGCAGACTTTTTCTTGCTGAGATTGCATTACACTGTGTTGAATAGATGTAGATATAAGGAGGACATTCTTTTCAATGAGGGTGGGGAGAGCCTGTGCCAGGCTGCCCAGAGAGGTGGTGGCTGCCCCATCCCTGGCACCATTGCAGGGGAGGTTGCCCGGGGCTCTGAGCACCCTGCTCTAGTTGCAGATGGCCCTGTTCCTGCAGGGGGGTTGGACTGGATGACCCTGAAAGCTCTCTTCCCACCCAAACCAGTCTGATTCTATGAACATGCCTTTTCCACCCATAAGGGACTGACCCCATGGAGGATCAGCAGTCGAGAGCCTGTGTATTGAGCAGACTGAGGCTTTGCTCATCATGAGCAGTCAGAAGGTGGTTGGGTTTTGCTGTCTCTTCTGTGGAACCTCAGTATTTGTGCATTTGCCATCACACGTGGTGTCTTACTACTGAGAAGTGAGCTGCTGAACAAAGCGAGATCCATATTGCCCCTGTTAGCAGCTACCAAGCAGAACTCGTTATGAATTTCAATGAGAAATTTATTGCTGATTTTCTTTTTTCTTTTCCCCTTTCCAAAATGTCTCTTGCCAGCACTTGAAGAACACAAAAGCTTTCATTGTCCAAAGTGGTGAAAATGCTGTTGCATTTCCCTTAAACAGCTTCAGCTGCTGACAGTCTTGGGGGGGTGGAAAAGAAGTGTCTGCATACGGCTGCTCCAACATGGGGTGAGCAGGAAGATGACAGTTATCCTGGGTGTTGATTTGAGAGACAATCCTTTGAGAGGATCTGAACGACTCTCTAAAAAGACTTTGCAAGTCACAGTAACTGTGTCATGTCTCACTTAACACTCCAGCAACATTTGATAATTCATTTTATATCGTGGGTTTTTTTCTCCTCCCCTAGATACGCTACAGATTGTGGTAAAATGGGAATAAAATCTTTAAAGGTTCCTTTTGTTCACTACAACTCTGTAAACTGTGTGGTTTCTTCCACTTTTTTTTTCTATTTTTCATCAGCAATTTTCAGCCTGTAAGAATCATGGGATCACAGAATGCTTTGGGTTGCAAGGGACCATTCAAGGGCATTTACTTGGCAGAAGCTGGCTCCTGAAGGGGTTGGCCAAAGCTTTCAGCCTGTGGTCCAGGGGACCTAGAGGACGTTGTTCTACTAGTAGTAAAATGATGCTTTTGTCTTTGTTGAAGTTGATGGATCCATGTTGGCTGTGTTACTAAGCATTTTTTTGTCCCCCAAAATAGGACGGATGCATACAGGTAGCAGCCCTTGAAAAGTGGTCTGGAGACTGAAAGACTGCTAAAGACTGCTCCAGGTGAGGTCTCAGGAGAGTGGAGTAGAGGGGGAGAATCCCCTCCCTCGACCTGCTGGCCACGCTTCTCTTGATGCAGCCCAGGTTACTATGGACTTTCTGGGCTGCAAGAGCAACTGATGGCTCATGGTGAGCTTCTCATCCACCAGTACTTAAGCTATTTAAACTCTGTGAGGAATTAATTTCTGCACTCTGGTGTAAAAGCGTCTAAAGGGTTGGAAATTGGCTTCTAAGACTTAATATTACCTTATGTCTTGACTCAAACTTTTTATCTGGATTATTACTTGAGATGGGAGAGGAACGGCTTGGTTGTGACTGTGAAGCAACATCATTAGAACACAGTGATCAATCAGGTGTCACTCAGTGGATGACACTTGTGGATCTCAAAGCCACTGCCTGGACCATGACTTTTTTTCCCCTCCTCTTTCTTACTCATGCTTGATTCTGGGGATTTCAGCTTTGAAGGCTTCTGTTGGGGACCTGAGCTTTCTAGCGTGCTCTCTGTAGAACAAGTGTCATTCCTATTGGCAAATAATAATTCAAGATAACACTTTTCCCTAGGCCACCCATTTTCTGGGCCCTAGGACACAGACCTGAGTCAATTTAGGGTTGCCAGCATTTGTGTGAGGTTGTCTTTTGTAGCGTCTCGCGTACAAACGAAGGTTAATGAAGTTAGGGAAGCTGCTTCCAGAAAGCAGGTTGCATCAAAAAAGTACATGCCAAAAGGGAGAAGTAAACTAAGTCTCTTGGTTCAGTCTTACTACCAAAACTATATTTATTAAAACACAAATTGCTACTTTTAAAAATCACTGCCTTAGAAAACTTTTTTTTTAAGAGTTTTCCAAATTATTTACCTTTTTCACATCTCTTTTTTTTTTCCCCCCCTCCCTGTCACCTCTGGAGAACTTTCCACCTCACAGCAAGGTGCTCAGACTTCCCAACTCCCTCTAGAATGTGTATTTTGCTAATTGGTGGATCCGAGATGGATACTGTTGAGCATCCTTGGGTGCCAAATCTTGCAGTATCGCACTCATGGCACTAAGCACTAGCAGCAGAGATGTGAGAACTGACAGAAAACTTCTTGGGTCTTGGTGCAGCTTTGTGGACGACGAGCCCCATGGGATCACCAGCTCTTTCTGTGGAGCACTCTTCTGACTTCATTTCTCCCACCCTTTGTGCAATTTTTAGGTGCCTGATTAAAAAAAAGAGAATATTAAAACTATATCATTTTAATTTTAAACAGTATTGACCTTCTTTTCTCCAAGCAGTCAGTATCTTCTGAGACTTTTGTTATCTGTGAAGCCTAAAGCCTGTTGTGCAACATGAACACCCTGCCTGAAGCAAAGCACCTAAAATTGCTTCAGGGCTGAGCTTGTAAGTGGTCTTTTATGGTTTGTTTGTGGATTTAGTTTTGTGTTTTGTGTTCTTTTGTTTGGTTTTGGTGGTGGTGATTTGGTTTTGCCTTTTTTTATTCTTTTTTTAAATTTATTTAACGATCATACCAAAATTTCCAGAGCAATTTGTCGAAGCAGCATCTTGCATTAGGTGTCTGGATGCCAAGGGAGTGTGGTGGTGTTGGCGAGGACATGGTCAGAAGGTGGCATCTCATAGAATACCAGGTTGGAAGAGATCTCAAGGAGCACTTAGTCCAACCTTTCTTTGCAAAATCTTCTTGCAGGAGGCATTCTGGGAGTGAAGGGAAACTTGGTGGCTCCCAGGGGGACTTGTCCTTGTGTTGGCAGCACTTGGCTGTCCCATTTGGGTAACCTTTGGTCTTCTCCTCAGTGTTGGACCCATGACTCCCACCAAGAGTGGTGTTAGAAAAACCCAGCCCCAAGGCTCAGTCTATGTTACTCTTTCAGGAAAGGCTCAAGTGCCCAAACCTTCCATGGGCTCCCAGCCAAACGGTGAGCTGTGAGACTGGCTGTGCAGGCCAAAAGCCTTCCAAGATGTGACAATAGCTGCCTGGGCTTTGAATTTTGACAGCAAAAGCATTTTTAGTGTCTGCAGGCTATGCTGATGCACTCCTCTCCCACGGTCCAAAATCAGTATGAGAAGCTGCTCTGCATATTTATTACTCTAGCTGCAATGTAACCACTTGGGCATCTGCTTGCAAGAGTGCTTCTCATCCCTGAAAAATGCATCTCCTTTCAGCAGTGGAAGCTTAAGGAGAAAAAGAAAACCCAGCAAAAACTATGGAAGTAACTTTGTGGACTCAAGTTTTCTTCATAGAGTCCCTTTAAATCTGGAAGATACCTGTGCTGTTAATTTTTTTTCCTAGGAAAAAGCAGAGAGGCATTTTAAAAATCCATGAATTTTTCCAAATGACAGAAGTTGTACACAGTTTGGTAACTGTGAGGCATTTACCCCATACGAGCTATTTGAAAGATTCTTGGAGTTGTTTATTTGATGGGTTCTTCTTTGAAAAAGATATAGTGATGAGGTGCTGGAGAGTGTCCAGAGAAGGGCAGCGGAGCTGGGGAAGGGGCTGGAGCACAAGGGTGGTGAGGAGCAGCTGAGGGACCTGGGCTTGTTGAGCCTGGAGCAAAGGAGGCTGAGGGGAGACCTTCTGGCTCTGACAGCTCCTGACAGGAGGATCAAGTCAGGTGGGGTCAGTCCCTTCTGTCAAGGAACAAGAGGAAATGTCCTCAAGGTGCCCCAGGGCAGGTTTAGGTTGGAGCTGAGGAACAATTTCTTCCCCTTGAGGGTTGTCCAGGGCTGTGCCAGGCTGCCCAGAGCAGTGGTGGAGTCCCCGTGATCCCTGGAGGGGTTTCCAAGCCGTGGAGCTGTGGTGCTGAGGGACAGGGGGCAGTGGTGCCCTGGCACTGCTGGGGGCACGGTTGCACTCGATCTGAAAGGGCTTGTTCCAACCAGAATGTTTCTATAATGTGCAGATAAGAACAAAGAGAGTTCACGATGAGCTGCTGGTGACAAGAAACAGTGACTATGAGTAAGTAGATGTGCTTATTGATGTGCAAGACACCGGGGCTGGCAGCTGCCGTAGGAGCAGTCCCTGGGAGTGCCAAGATGTGGTTTCCTTACCCAAGGCCTTGAAAAATAGGGCAGGCTGAGATCAAGTAGGAGCAGTGTTGCTGGAGTGGATTTTTTTCTTGTTTAAGGAACCGGTGCTTTATTTTTTTTGCAGTGCAGTTGGGTCTTGCCGGTTGGCTTTGCATGAAGTGGCTTTTATGGCCCTGATCGTACTCAGCAGACAGCACTGCTCCGGTAGTTAACTGGTTGCAAGTGAAATGGAGCAATTCTGCTTGATTCAGGAGCTTGAAAGCAGATGTGCTCTGGCAGGTAGCCGTCGGAGACAGCTTGCTTTTTTTGACCCGTGCTTGCTGTTCCCCCGTGCCAAGTCCTCCTCCGCTTCCCTCCCTGCATCCTTCGCCCCACTCAGACTTGCCGACAGCATTTCCATCGCTCCCACCACAAAGCTTCTGCTAGTTGTCAGCTAGAAGTAGTTATGCTAAGGCCTGCAAGGCAGAAAAACAGCCAACACTGCCCCAACCTTGAGAAGATAAGACCAAGGATGAGAAAAGCAGAGGCACCTGGCAAAACAGGAGGAGAAGAGGAGAAAAACAGGGTGCTGAAGGAGGAAACCCAAGAGAATCGCCAGCCCATTAAAAGTGTTTGAAGTGCACGTGGACAGACTCTGGGTTTGAGCGTGGGGCCGAGGAGAAGGGCCCTGGGTGCGTGAGCAGTGTTGTCTCGTGTATAAATACAGCCTGCTGCGCTTCATAAAGCGACTTCTGATTGCGACCACATTGGCTGTGCTGTCGGAGTCCGTCCCTGCACGCTGCAGTGGAGAACAGGCACGATGTCCCTCGAGGGATTTAAACACAGAGTGGAGTTTCCCACTTGGCTCTGCCCTGCCTGCTGCAAAGGCCTTTTCTCTGCAGTGAAGCAACCCCAGGATATGGTCTTTCAAGGTCCTTTCCAGCTTCCCAGATTGATCCCTTAGTCTACGGGCAGGACAAGTGAATGATACCGCTGGAGTTCGTTAAGGCTCAGTTACTATTTAATCTTGCACTCTGAAACCCGAAGGCTCTCATTTGGTTTATGGGGAAAGGCACAGAAAAAGCTTTCTCTGCTCTCCGCCGGACCAAAGACTGGAGACCTCCAAGAAAATTGCTAAAAGTCTGGTTTTTTTCCTTCTGGAAGCAGCTCTGCAGTGCTGTCTTGGTTTGCTTCTCAGCTGCCTGCGCTTCTTTTAGCACCTTGCCTCCCTCAAAAGCTTCCCATTCCTTAAACTTACTGCATAATAAAAGAAAACATTTTGCCAAATGCTTTCTGACTTTCCAAACCTTTTCTTGTTGAACTCCTTGAGATGAGTGGAAGCTGTGAAAGCAGGCATTATGCATGCCCAGAAAAAAAATAGGACAGTGCTTCAAAGAGGAAGGGAATTTACCTTTGGACTCCGGGGGAATTCCACTGGAAATCAGAATATTATTAGATACTTTAAATTTACTTCACTAGGAAGTGTCTACCCAAATGCTCAGCAAACTCAATCACTGTCATACTGGGCAATAAGTTTCCAGAGAAATTCTCCAAGGGTGATTAATGACTTTAGAGGTTGCCCAGAGAGGTGGTGGCTGCCCCATCCCTGGCACCATTGCAGGGGAGGTTGCCCGGGGCTCTGAGCACCCTGCTCTAGCTGCAGATAGCCCTGCTCCCTGCACGGGGGTGGCACTAGATGACCTTGAATGGTCCCTTCCCACCCAAATCAGTGATTCTATGATTTCATCTCTTGGGTCCCTTAGGGCTGCCAGGATCATTCATGTCAAGCAGCAGGTCTCCAGGTGCCATCAGAGAAGTGCAGCTGCCTTGGGGCTGCCAAGTCCATCACCATCTGATAGAGTATTACTCCTTCCACGTGATGCAGAAGAAGGGCAGTCTGGTGGCACTTCTGCCTCAGTGTCCCTAAATTTCCAAACCAGGAGGTAGAACATCCTTCTCCTCCCAGCAAGGGGAGAAGACAGGCAGGAGCAAATCAACTTTTCAGACATCAGTAGAAGAAAATTTCTGAAGCCAGCTAAAGCATTTGAAAACTTAAGGATTTTTTTGTTTGTTTGGTTTTGGTTTTTTGAGTTCCTTTCCCTCATCTTGACATTTTGGTTGGAAATAACCCCTAACTGCAGAGAGACTACTCATGTTTCCCAGTTAAACAAGGGGCTAAATAACCTGCTGAATAGGTGAAAGGGAGCAAGTACTCTTTTTTTTCTTTCACTCTCAGTCTGTTTGGAAGTGTCTAGGTGCAAAAATATTCTTGTAGTTCATTTGAGTGACCCTCTTGACTAATGGTAGTAGCTACTTGTAGCCAAATATACAGCCTCTTCTTCCCTTCTTGGAGCTGGGCAATGACCAGGCCAGTACCCAGAAAGTCACTGGAAAGATGCTTTTGTAGGCATCATGTTCATGTGTTGTTTTGGGGTTTTTTTTTGCTTAAGGTAACTTGGTGTTATTGATTTGCAAAAAACACGGTGAGGGTGAAAGGGATGGTTTTGGCTGTGGAGGGGAATGTTACCTGATCTCCAGCTGCTGGAAGCTTAGAATGGGAGGAACCAAAAGCCAGCAAGCGTCCCAGCTGCAAACAGCAATAATCTGAAGGAGGTTCATGGCTGTGACCTTCTGCTACAGTTGTATGAGGTGCTAGAAGATGCACAGATGGAAATCCCTTCAAAAATGCCCAAATTCTCTCTCCTCAATGAAGAGCAGAAAGGGTGTTGGTAGGAACGTGGACGAAGTAAGCAATGGTTGCTTCAGTCTGTGGTTTCTTTTCTAAGCCTCCCTTTAGAGAGCTTTAAGAGAGATTATGCTTTTAAATGGAGGTCTGTCTTTGGGGCATCTTTTTCCTCAAGTTTTTAGTCAATCCTGTCTTAGTGAAGCATTGCTAAGGATAAAACACTTCACAGAGGAGCAAAGATTTCCATTTAAGAGCTGGTGAATCCTGTTTGGTAGGTAGGTAAGCTTCACTAAACCTTCCTGAAACCAACAGGACCGTTTCAGGCAGTTACAAGAAGCCACATAAAGAGTTGTCTTGAAGCAGACAAATCAATAACTATTGAGAGTCCTGAGGCTGAAGGAAATCCCACTACACCTCTCTGTTTACTAAAGGTGGTTCCTGTCCTTCTGGCAGGACTTTGTGATTGGAAGCTCAATGCACTGTGGTGTGAGCTGGGAGATTTGGAGAGCACGAGACGTTTGGGGGCAATTAGTGGCCCTGTGTGTGTAAATCCAGCAGCAACTGCAGCTGCTCCTCTGCCATGAAGAACCAGCAAGCAGAGCATTTTCAGAGCAGGCTTTGAGCCGCTTTGGAATCCTCTGATGATTCCCTGGGGTCCGCGAGGCAGTTTGTGAAACACTCGGCAGGCGGAAGCGTTGCCAGCTTGGATTTTGGTACCCAGTGAAAATGATCCTGGAAGCCTGTCCGTGTGCTACCTGGGTGAGCTTTGACAGCTTCATCTTGCTGCAGCTTTGAGGACAGAGGAATCTGGGGAGGTTCAAGCCTCTTCACACCATGATGTTGTTTCCTTGGCTTTCTGCTGACCTAATTGCCTCGCACTGGAGTGAGTGGGCCGGGCAGGATGCGATAACAGCTAGAATCAGAGGAGTGTGTTTACTCAGACTCTGTCTGTTCTCTCCATAACTTCCTGAAAGGATGAAACCCACAAGGCTGCCATGCTTGGATAGCTTTGAAATTAGCTGCTGTCATCCTTCTCTCCTGTAGAACTTCTCTGCGAATTTATCTCGTCAGCCTCTCTGCTCCCTGAACAGAAAGTCCATTTAATCCATACACAGGACATTTCTAATCACTCTTTTTTTTTTTCTTTTCTTCCCCTGCCCCCATTCTTTCATTATCTTTTTGTTTTTCTTTTTTTTTCCTTCTCGATGGGGAGTTCTTGGAACATCCTTCAAGTCAGCTCCTGAGCTATTTATTTCATTTTTCTGGGGCACCGAGTTAATTTCATCAGAATTTCGCAGGAGTCAAAAAATCTTGTTTTAAATAAATCCAAAGACCTCTGCTGCTTTTATGTCTTACAGTTCTCTTTTTCAAATGTAATTAATTCTTAAAGAGTTCATCACTTAAGAGGCAATAAAGTAGTCATTGTCCTTTCTATTTAATTACTGTTGGAGAAGTATCTCTTGTCTGTCTGAGACTGGTAGGGAAGTAACTCTGCCAGATAACTGATTTTCCACTTTCATATTAATTTTTCCACTTAGATAACTTAAAGGACCTCTCCCATTAATCCTGAGTACTGACATCAAGTGACCTTGCCGTATAGTGCAAAACTGTATTTGCTGTTTAGATGGTATCAGGCAAGTCATGACATGAGGTCTATCTCCTCTGACCTGTCATCAGATGGTCAGGTTTGTACTACTGGAAGAAAACAAGGACTGGTGGGAAGCAGCCTCCTTTGTGAGGTATTTCCCAACCCTCAGTATTCCTGAATTTGATAATTCCTTGGGATAGTTTTAAATTTTCCCTTTGGGGAGGGCTGGAGAAAGCTTGCTTCATAACTTCTCTAATGGCTTGGATAACTTCTCTGTCTCTTTCTGCTTCTACACACTTCCAAAATTCTGCTGATCTAGGAACTTTGAAAAAGAAGCCCAGATATCTGAAGTTCCCTTGGTTTGGGAATTCTGTTGGGTTTGTTTGTTTACTTATGGGTTGTTTTAGTATTTTTTTTAGCCGTGTTAAAGATCACACTTGGCTTACACTAAGTCTTAGGAAAGATACTCTGATGTGAGGAGGATGCTCATCCTTAGGGAATTACTGTGAAATTGTCTTAGATTTCCAGTTTACCATTTGGCATGAGAGATCTGTAGGAAATATGATCTGAAAAGTACTAATTTGAACAACCACCAGCTACGTGTGCGTGATTCTGAACGGACAGAGCATGAAAAAGGAATAAAATAGAAAAGGGATGCGACTGCAAAGTTATAAAAGCTGTTTGAGGTGCTGTATGAGCAGATTCAGATTGTTGTGGGCAGCAATATCACCTTTTCAGACGCTCGAGACTTGTGCTATAGTAACGGCAGTGAAGTCCTGGGAGTGTTCATTAATGAGCTAAACCTAACAAAATATTGTAACTTGAAGGCAAATCTCTCTCCTCCGAAATCACCCACCCGTGTTATCTTCTGCAAGCTTCGTGGGTACAAAGTAACTGTCAACATCTTTTACAGTTCTATAAAAGGCCGGCAAATTGTCTTCTGTTGTGGTCACAGTAAAATATGAAAATGTATCCAGCCCCTTTCCTCCCTTTTAAACACTTCTTGTCTACACAGACTGTGCCCAAGCCTTTTTGTGCACCGTTCCCTTTCATGTGGAGAAATGGAAGCTGTTTGAAGGCTTGGCCCATGGTGGTTCCACTAAAAGATGAAGATTTGCAGACAACTTTTAAAATTTGGATGGATTTTTAAGATGCTTTGCTGGGTATCAGAAAGAGGAAACCTTTTGTAGGAGAGGACAAGAGGAACCAGTCTCAAGTTTTGCCCCAGGGGAGGTTTAGGTTGGAGCTGAGGAACAATTTCTTCCCCTTGAGGGTTGCCCAGGGCTGTGCCAGGCTGCCCAGGGCAGGGGTGGAGTCCCCGTGATCCCTGGAGGGGTTTCCAAGCTGTGGAGCTGTGGTGCTGAGGGACAGGGGGCAGTGGTGCCCTGGTACTTCTGGCTTAATAGTTGGACTTAATGATCTTAAAGGTCTTTTCCAACTGAAATGATTCTACGATTCTGTGGATCTCTCACTCCAAGTCTCTTACTGCATTTTTAAAGACATTAATCTCATTATATGCGATTCATACCTGGTTGGGCAACACAAGGGTTTTCTTTTCGTATTTTCTATATAATATTTGCTGTTTTCTTGAAGCTTACTCTAAAATAAGGTGGAAACAAGCTCATGCAATCCTGCCTGTATAAAGAACCAACAACTTGATTTATGAGCTTAATTTAATCTGAAGGTCATGGTGATTATGGCTGGTTTCTGTGGGTTTCAGGCCAAGCAAAAGTGACCAGCTGGCAAAAATCCCACCTCCAATTGTTTCCTAGGTTCATTAGATTTCATGTTGTGTCTGTACTTAGAAGTCAAGTAGATTGGGTAGTCATCTTCGCAGCCTTCCTTGGCAACTCTTAGACAGTTCAGTGGTGCTGGACAGGGGCTGCAATGTCACCAAAATTAGCATCCAGTTCAGTGGAAGTCCTTGCAAGAGCAGTTGGGTTTCAGTCTGTTGCAGGTAGGTTACTGAAGAGATGGCAGTGCAGTACAAGGGGAGGAGAACATCTGAAATTTTGGAGTAAATAAGATAACTTTCTGCCTGCTGAAGCTATTCCCAGCCAAGGATAAATTGATAAATTCTAAGAGTTCTGCTTGAGGAGCTAGTGATGGGCAGAGGTTCACTTTTCCAAGGAGCTGTGGGACTGAGAGAAAACTTGTTTGTTGTGAGGGTGTGGGAGGCTGTGCCAGGCTGCCCAGAGAGGCTGTGGAGTCTCCTTCTCTGGAGAGATTCCCACCCTGGCTGGACCCTGCGCTGCAGGGCCCCTGCTCTGGGTGCCCCTGCTGGATGGAGCAGGTGGGTTGGATGGTGCCCAACATCCACCATGCTGTGATCCGGTGAGGAGACACCAGTGTTGGTATTACCCTGATTGCTTCCTTGGCTGCATAATTAATTTCCAGAGTTAATTGGGCCAAATGCTGGTTAGAAATAACAAAGCAGCATTTCCTCTTCTCCCCAGCTTCTTAGTTACACCCCCTGCTGCCATCACCACTGCTTGGCCAGAGTATAGGATAATTCATTAGCGAGACAACCGACCGGAATTGGTGTTCTCCAAACCTCAGCCTGTCGTGGTTGCAGCAGCTCCAACAACTTGGCCACGTTCCTCTGCAGCCGTTGCCGTGTTTCTGTCAGCCACGCGGAATAAATGAGCGGGGAAGGGGCTGGTCTGGGGGGGGGGGAGAACCAACGTGGTGATGCCAAGTCTTAAATTGCAGTGCCAAGTATGGAGCTGTGCTGCTGTCCTCTCTGGTTGGCTTGATGGGAGACGGATCTGCAGAAGATGTTGCCAGAGAAGAAGCTTTCCAGCCTCTCACTTGGTAATGAGGAGCAGTGGATGAAAGTGGTGGGTGGTGCTCCCTGTCTTCTCTCCCCCTCTTTTTTAATGAGACTGGAAGCAAATGTGTGAAATAAATAGTCTGTATTTAATTGCTGTTTTGCTGAGACCTAGACCAAACAGGAGTCATCAAAAATCTGTGCAAAATCAGCTCTGGTCTTTCACTGCAAAGAACAAAGTATCTGGAGTGGGACAGTGCTATCATCTGTCCTCTTCCATAATTAATTATACAAGAATGTATTTAGTCTGCAGTAGACTAAAGCTTTAACTGTGCCCTGTGGAGACCTGATGTTTCCCCTTTTCCAGGGATTTTGCAGGAGTTATTTCTGCAGGAAGAAACCAGACCTGGACTGTAGAGCAGGGGCTTTGGACAATGCTATGTCACAAATGTCCCCTGCCTGGAAGAGAGGGCGAGGATACGGTGAGGGTGTTGGTACAGTGACAGTGACAAAAAATAGGGACTACCAGAAGGAGAGAAGGGGAAAATGTCTGCAGGGCTTGGCCACACCTTGAAAACTGGGTTCAGGTTTGGTCCCTCACTCCAAGAAGGACTTTGCTTGGAGCATGGACAGAGAAGGGCAATGGAGCTGGGGAAGGGTCTAGAGCCCAGGTCTGGTGAGGAGCAGCTGAAGGACCTGGGGTTGTTGAGCCTGGAGCAAAGGAGGCTCAGGGGAGACCTTCTGGTTCTCAACAGTTCCCTGACAGGAGGTTGGAGCCAGGGGGGGTTGGGCTCTGTTCCCATGGGACAAGTGGCAGACAAGAGGAAATGTCCTCAAGTTGCCCTAGAGGAGGTTTAGGTTGGAGCTGAGGAACAATTTCTTCCCCCTAGGAGTTGTCCAGGGCTGTCCCAGGCCACCTAGGGCAGTGGTGAAGTCCCTGTGATCCCTGGAGGGATTTCCAAGCCGTGGAGCTGTGGTGCTGAGGGACAGGGGGCAGTGGTGCCCTGGCAGTGCTGGGGGAAGGGTTGGACTGGATGATGTTGAAGGTCTTTTCCAACCAGAACACTTCTATGATTCCAAGAAGTGGAGGGAGGGCAGACCCCTCTACTGCAGAGGTGCTCACTGATGCAGGTTATAAACCAAGCCCTTTAATTTTTTAAAAGAACTTTTTCCTGGTTTGCTTTTTGGGTTTTTTTTTCTGCAGTGAGGACTGAAGAACTGAACTTCAGCAGTCTTACAAATATACTTCTTGTGCCTGTTCCACCTCACTGCTGGGGGTTGCAGTAGGATAACAACAACCAGTAGACTTACAGCCTCTGGGCAACTGGTAGGATCAAACCAATTTAAGCCACCAGTGACAATTAACTCTTGTTTTTCTCGTTACAACCACGTGGGAAACCCTGATATTTGACTGTAACCTCTCCACCAATCCTTAGAAGTCAGACTTACTGGAAAGATAGTTTGATGTGTATTTTATTATTTAAATTGAGAAGAGATCTCTGTTCGTGTTGTTCTAATACCTGAAATGCAATAGGTTTTAATTTACTACTTGGGGTTTAAAATCCAAGTCTTAAAAAATAATTCCCCAGTCTTGGCACCTAATAAAAAGCATAAGCTCTTCATTACTATTAAGGAAAAAAAAAATTAGCACTATGAAAATCTTCTAAAAATAAAATTATTTCAAGGTCCTTTTTTTTCCTCTCCCTCTTTCGAAGTGTGAACTTCAAAAGTGACCATGATTGAGCATCCCAAGTGGTGCAAAGGGAAAAATGAAGTCACTTTGAGTCCTCCTACCATCTCCTGTGCTTGTAGGTTTGATTTTTTTTTTTTAAAGGAAGAAGCCACAAAACCTAAAGCCAAACAAACATTATTCGTAAGTCAGCTGATTTAATGCTCCCAGGAACCAGCACTCAAGTTCTATACAATGATAAATTACGATTCTACCAATACCTGTGGGTTTGGGTTTTTTTTTTAATCTCAGTAACCTGCAATCAGTTATCCAATAACACTGCAGGCAGGCTGAATAATTCGGTCTCATCTTTCTTCTAATGTTAGAAGTCTCTTGAAATGGACTGATTCTTATCTTCTGCTATAGTCATTAAGGTGTCATTTAAAACCCACGCAGCCGTTATGACATCTTTCTGCCTCCTGAAGGCTTAAAGTATGAAGAGATAAATGGTTTCCTTAAGTTTTTTTTTTTAGCAATGAATTCCTTATCAAAGGAAAGCACCAGACTGGCACCTTTTAGGCTACACCCCTTCACTAGCTTATGTTTGGGTGAAGCTCATTTTGGGTCAGAGAACACGGTGTCATTCCCATCACAAGGATCTGCCTGTGTTGCTGCAAGAGCCTTGACTCTACTTCTTGTTGTTTTTTCACTTTCTTGCATAGCTCACCCCAACAGTGCCAACATGAAATTAAGATGGGCTCGTGGAAACGTGTTGTTTTTTTCCCCCCTGGTATTCTGCGTGAACTGCCAATTTTAGAGTTCCCTATTTTTGTCTTCCCATATGCTCTCTCATCAGCTGGAGCTGAGCAATCTCTTAGCTCTTAGTAAAACAGAAGGCCTTCTGTCAGAGTCAAAAGTCCCATCAACACCTATCACCCATCGGGGACCAGAGATTTCTCTTAGCAATAAATGTCAGGTCCAGTAGTAAACTTCTCCATACTGAGCCTTCCTCAGTGATCCCTCAGATAACTCAACGAGACTTCTGTGTTAATAGGAAAACTTAGTTATTGGTGTTGTCATGGGGCTCCAAGACCTCAGCTGGCTCACCTGGCTCTTTGCTCTCGTGCACCGAGCCTTTTATCCGGGGCTGAATTCAATTGCAGGTAAATGATCCCACTAACAAATCCCCTTCCAGGAGATTCCAGGAGGTTCCAGGAGCGAGGATAACACCCTGTGATCAGAATTGCCTGAAAAAATGCCTCAGTTCTCTTCTTCCACAGAAAACATTGAGGGCTTTTGTTTGCTTGGAAATTTTTCCATGAGTCGGGTGGGGTTTTGTGACAGGGAAACTCAAGCAAAAGACTGCAGTAAACAAAAAAAATCTCACCATTTTCTGCCTGGCTGGGTTTAAAAACAAGACCCCTTCAGCTTTTCTGCTGTGTTCTCTGCAGGACTGTGTTCTGCATGCAGCACTCTAGGAGAAGAAAGCTGGATGATTATTATGTTCTTTTAGTTAAACCAAGAAGTTTTTACTGATAGAGAAACCAAAACCTGGTTTACTACTAGCTTTGGAAACAAAACTGAAAAGGAAAGCAGATCCAAAGCTGGGAAGCTTCTATATACCTGTGGTGGGGCTGGATGGAGGTAGGACTTTTGGTGCCTTTCCAGTCTAGGAAAGGAGGATACTCTGTAAGGCAGATTTTTTTTCATAGAATGGTGGGGGTTGGAAGGGACCTCTGGAGATCGAGTCCAACCCCCCTGCCAGAGCACGGTCACCCAGGGCAGCCCACATGGGAACAGATCCAGGCAGGTCTAGAAAGTCTCCAGAGCAGGAGACTCCACAGCCTCTCTGGGCAGCCTGGGCCAGGCTCTGTTACCCTCACAGTAAAGCAGTTTTTTCTCACATTCAGGTGGAACTTCCTGTGTTCCCATGTGTGACCATTACCTCTCATCCCATCCCAGGGCACCACTGACAAGAGCCTGGCCCCTTCTCCTTGCCCCCCACCCTGCAGATATTTGGAACCACTCCCAAGATCCCCTCTGAGTCTTCTCTTCTCCAGGCTGAACAGCCCCAGGGCTCTCAGCCTTTCCTCATCAGAGAGACGTTCCACTCCCTTCAGCATCTTCATAGCTTTCTGTTGGATTCCCAGAATTTTCCCCAGGATATTTTTCTTTCGTTTCAAAAGCCATGATTTCACTGAAAACACACTTGGATGGCAAAATCCCCTGCCTCTCCATAGCATGCCAGTAAGTGATGCCAGTAAGAGTGTTCTACCAAGAGCCTGCAGCATGGTGGAGTCAGCTGTCCCTCCACTGACCCACACTGACTCCTCTTGACCCACGTGGGCTCTTCCAGCTGTGTACAGCAGCAGCTCAGCCTGGTCTGTAGAAATGTAGTAGAAATAGTGTAGAAATGCTTGAACTCCTTCCTATTTTAGGACATCCCATGGGAAGGGCGAGACCAGGATCTGTGTGACCATTGAAAATCCACAGTTTCCAGCAAGATGTCTATAAAGGAACACTGCAGCTGGGTTCCCATTTCACAGATCATAGAATCACAGAATGGCTCGGGCTGGAAGGGACCTCCCAGGGCCATCTAGTCCAGTTCTTCAGTGAGCAGGGTTACCCTCAACTAGACCAGGCTGCTCAAAGCCTTATCCAACCTCACCTTGAATATCTCCAGGGATGGGGCCTCAACCCCCTCCCTTGGTAGCCCATTCCAGTGTTTTACCACCCTCAATGTAAAGAACTTCCTGATATTCAGTCACTCTCCCAGTAACTCACCTGGTGAATCTTTAATGCAGAAATGTTGGAATTTTCTTTGAATTATTTTTTTACTGTTTGGTTTCTCTTTAATTTTTCTCCTAAAATACGTCAATTCATGTCCCAGGAATGGAAATTATTTCTTTATTTGGGAGCACTGGGGACTACATCACATTAAAATGCTTACGTGGTGTATGTAGGTATCTGCTGTCCTGTGGGGAAAGATGCTGAGTGCCCTGTTGGCCCTACTGGGAACATGAAGAGAGCTTCCTTTTCTTCTGCAGGCCAAGAGACTGGGAGGAGTGTCCGAGTGAGCTGAGCTGCTGAGACAGTTCCTTACCTTCACACACAATAGAAGGCCAGAGAGCTATTTTTGTAAGCTTAGCTGCTCACACTCGAATTATTAATGGATAAGATAATGAGGGCTATTAAAATAATTTTTTATCAAGGTTAATAGATGAATAAGACAATTTAATGTTGACACATCCATCCCCAGGATTAATTCTGCAGGGTGCTAAGCAAGCTGTCCTCTTCCCAAGGATGCTCAGGGTCCGTAAGACACCCTTGGAAAACCCAGCAGAGCCTGTCACAGTTTGATTCTTCATGAAAGCATCGTGTCGCTGAAATATTTAAGTTATTTAAATAAGCACGGGGACACTTTTCCTACTCTGCGTCCTACTTAATGCAGCATTAGTGGATTGGTCACCTCCTGCTGCATGAATAATGAAGAGGCAGCTCCAGCAATGCTTACATGGATGAAAGCAGAGCACGACGTTCTGCTCTTTGTCCCCTGTTATTTGTGACAGCTTCCAGAGCCACCCCTTGGTCTTTGGTGATGCTTTCGAGCCCGGCACGACCTGCAGATTGATGATGTATTTTCTAGACTGGGAATGTGTATTTACCTGGTTTTAAAGAATTCTTCTTCTTCTGGTTAAAAATATATGAAGTGATGCAGCTAGGGAGCTGGTCTAATTCCATGGGCTTTGGCAGCTGGCTCTGCTTCAGAAACAGTGTAAGAAGTTGTCTAGAAACATAACATAGGCTGGAAGTCCTTTGTCCAAACTGGCAAAGACCTCGGGCTTCATCCTGTAGGATGAAGTAGCAGCAGCAGAGGGAGAAGGTGATGCGCGTGGGGAGGACCCGTCTGTAACGCTCTCGTTCAGATTGATCTCTTGAGTTCCCAGTGTCGCTCTTCTTTGGGCTGAGTGAAGCCCAGCGTAGGTCAAGTGGCACAATCTGCTGCATAGGACTTGAGCGAAGCTTTGATTACACTTACAATGAATCCCATTTCCACTGGTGCTTTCTTCTTATTTCTTTGTATCAGCTTAATATTGCAACGAAGCTGGTGAGGGGTCTTGAGAATAAGTCTTAAGAGGGAGCGACTGAAGGAGCTGGGGTTGTTTAGTCTGAAGAAAAGGAGGCTGAGAGGAGACCTTCTTGCTCTCTACCAATACCTGACAGGAGGTTGTGGAGAGGTGGGTACCAGCCTCTTCTCACAAGACACAGCTGACAGGACGAGAGGGAATGGCATCAAGTTGAGCCAGGGGAGGTTTAGGTTGGACACCAGGAGAAACTTCTCTGTAGAAAGGGTTATTAAACAGTCTGCCCAGGGAAGTGGTTGAGTCACCATCCCTGGATGTATTTAAAAGCTGTCTAGATAAGGTGTAGTAGTGGCCCTGGTGGAGTTAGATAACAGTTGGAATCAGTCATCTTTAAGGTCTTTTCTAACTATTCTATGATTCTACCTGGGCTTTTGGTTACAAACCAGAAAACTCAAGACCTTTTTGATCATAATTTTTTGACGATGTTTCTGGGAAAAGCTTGACAAGGCACAAACAAAAACTGTTGGAAACCATGGGACTTTTCAGAAGTAAAGCAGAACTCCTTGTTAGCAGCTTCCCAAATACCTGGGGAGGTCTGAACTGATTTGCTGCAGCACTTCCATGTGGCTTTTCTTCAGCAACAGCAACAATCAACTGCAGTTCAGCGTTAAGGGCACAGTGGTTTGTGATGCTTGATCAGATACATTGGGCATCAGACAGCCTGGAGACAAAGAACTCGCTTGACTTCCGAGCCTTAAAGATAAGGAGACTTCAGCTCCCAGAATAAATTTACCAGTCATCTGTTATGCCTGGCTGTAGGTCTTGAACTTGGCTAACATGTCAGCTCCACGGATTAACCCCTGTGCCTTTGGGAGCGAGAGGGCTGGCGAGTCCAAGTTTAAAGTGTCCTGTTTTGAGTGAGAACAGAACTAATTCAGTTCAGTGATTTTACTTCTTAGCTCAGTTCTTCTAACTGCACTGTCTGCAGGCAGCAGCTGCTTGCAGAGGCAGTGGCTGCTCCCAGCAGTGAGAACATCCTATGGTCATAGTTAATACCAAGGGTTGGGGTGCAGACTGAGGCACCTGCAGGGAGGAGGGGACAGGGCAGGGGACCCCAAACTGCCCAACGAGGGGTCCCAGCCCATGGGTGTCATCCTCGGTATACAGTTGAGGGATCAGGAGTGTCTCCCCTTTCTTTGCCCTCTTGCCCTGCTTTGCCAGCTCTGCTCAGCTTGGCTCAGCTCCTCTTCTGGTTCCTTCCTCAGGGCACCCAAGGACTCTGTCCTTTCTGCCTTCTATCATGGCCTGTGTGTTCCTGAAGCTGGTACCAGAATCCATCTCCTGAACACAGCTCCCGGCTGCTGCGGGCCCCAGTCTGGGACTCTCCCAGTGCCTGCTCCACAGCATCAGTGGTGACAGTGATGGAATTACCATCAGGGGGTTGGGTTCCATACTGGCTTTGTATATATATTTGTATATATTCCATTATTATTATTTTCAATTTTATCAAAGCTGCTCTAGTTTCCTTTTCTAACACCTGAGTCTCTCTCCCTCATTCTCTTTCTCTTTCCTTTTGGGGAGGATTAACAGAGAGGTCTAAGGGGCCACCCTGACCCGAAACCATTTCAAAAACTACCAAAGTAGCACAGAGGGCACAGGCATCAGTCACAGGCCCTATTTTAACTCAGAAACTGCCACTGCATGGGCAGAGGGAGCACTGAATACAAGCAGTGAGGGAGTTGCAGAGCCTGGATGACTCCAGGGTTATTTTCCCACTGATTAAATGATTTCTAGCTTGCATTTACATATAGGCACCTAAAGCCAGCCTAAATCCTCCTGGAGGCTCTCAAGTCCCAGCTCACATCTAGTTTGGAGTGTGATTTGTAATAAGTAATTAAGCACTTCAAATAGGTGTCTTTGCTACGTGGGTTGAAAACTGCTGAACTTGATGCTCTTCCTGGTTGGATTTGCTTTATAACAGAGAAATCTTTTACTCGTTGCTCGAGATGTGAAAATAGTCACATGTGCCATACTTTGCTAACAAGGTGATGACTGCAAGTGAGAAGTGGAATCTCTAGAAGTGGAAAGCTGAATAATTTGAGAAACTGTTGTGTTAAAGTCCACCCCAAAGCTTCACGAATGAAAAAGGAAAGCCTGGAAATAGCTCTATCTGCCCCTGAGGAGTTTTCTGGGTGTATTTTTTCCCACTTACAAACCTCCCGTGTTCAGTTCCAGCTCAGCAGGTCAAGGGAGGTTCTCCTGCCTCTCTACTCTGCCCTCATGAGGCTGCCTCTGGAGCTCCCCAGTTCAAGAGAGATGGGGAACTGCCAGAGAGAGTCCAGTGGAGGCTGGGAAGGTGCTGAGGGTCTTGGAGCATCTCTGTGCTGGGGCCAGGCTGAGAGCCCTGGGGCTGTGCAGCTGGAGAAGAGCAGCCTGAGAGGGGATCTTAGGAATGGTTACACATATCTGCAGGGTGGGTTTCAAGGAGAAGGGGCCAGGCTCTTTTCCAAGGTACCCAGTAAATAGGACAAGGAATAATGGGTATAAGCCAGAACACAGGAAGTTCCACCTGAACGTGAGGAAAAACTTCCCTGTGAGAGTGCCAGAGCCTGGCCCAGGCTGCCCAGAGAGGCTGTGGAGTCTCCTTCTCTGGAGCCTTTCCAGCCCCCCCCTGGCTCTGTTCCTGTGTGGGCTGCCCTGGGTGACCCTGCTCTGGCAGGGGGGTTGGACTCGGTGATCTCCAGAGGTCCCTTCCAACCCCTACCATTCTAAGATTCCCAATTCCTGTGAACACAAACAGCCTCCTAGAACAAGCAGCTCCAGTGTGATTGTCCGGAGCCCTCGGTGCCTCCAGCTGCATTCCTTGCGACGGTGGCGAGCGCAGTAAAAGCGAAGAAACGGGAATTGAGCAGAGGAGCTGTTGTCGTGATGGGGTGTTGGAAGGTTCCTTAACTCCCAAATACGTTTCTGCTTTTAATGTCGTGTAGCGTTCGCTCACCACGACACCCGCTTTGCCCCAGCACAAAACAGCAGCACATTTAAAGCGAGCAAAGCAGGGCTTTGATTTCCCTCCCGCTCTGCACGACGAGACTTCAGCGAAGTGCTGCTGTTCCACTCCTGAGTGAGAGTTAGGCTGTGGGAGGAAAGAACCACACGTGTTGATATTCTTGCCCCTTGTTTGACAGGAGGAGCAAGGCAGAATTAGCTGTGCTGGGACTAACGAGTACTGACCTCCGCAGAGGTCAGCGTGCGGTGAGCTAAATGCAATTGGAGTCGTGGAAAGGAGTTTGGTGTCCCTCTGTGCCTTCACACGTGGCAGCAACTTAAGCCAGTCAACTGCAGAAATAAACCGAAATGAGCTGTTGGTGAACCTTTCCCAGCCTTGTTTCTCGTGGCTGTAATTTCTTTTTTTTTTTAATTTTTGTTTCTTTTTTGGTTTTTTTTCCCCTAGGTTGAAATGTATTAGAATTAAAACACACGAGTACCTTGGGAACGAAGAACAATGTTTTATTATTGTAAGGCAAGCTCCTTTCACGTGAGGGAAGACCAAAGCAATGCACAGCCCAAGCTGGTGAGGCCAGTGGGAGACTGAAGCCACCGTTGTCTGGCAGCTCCTGGGTACCAGCTGATTGTGAGGGAGGATTCAGCATCCGACAGGTAAGTAAAAAGATGTTCCTCGTTGTTCTGGATGGTCCATAATAAACCCGATGGCGACTCCTGCGTTTGCCACAAGAAGCCTTCTCCTCCTGTATCAATGTTGATTTATTCCTGATGGGACTGGCTGTGTGATCCTGTGAACTGCCTTAAATCGTGAAGGAGTATGATGGCTGTTACTCCAGTGACTGAGCATCAGGGGTGGTGTTGGAGGACAGGTAAGAGACTGCCAAGAGCCATGTCTGTGTTTCTTCCATGAATTCCAATGAGAAGGTATTCTTCCAAGCTATGCTTTCTGCTTCTGGCTCGAGCTTTTGTGGCTCGCAAGTGTGTTTCTTTGTGCTGGTGCTAGTGGTAGGCCTGGCTGAGGTTGAACAAGAGGAAGTGCAGAGTCCTGCACCTGGGAAGGAACAATAAAATGCACTAGTACAGGTTAGGAGGTGATCTACCAGAGATTACCTCCATGGAAAAGGACCTTGGAGTCCTGATTGACAAGTCATTCATGGGACAGCAATGTGCCCTTCTGGCCAAGAAGGCCAATGGTATCCTAGGATGCATAAAGAAGAGTGTGGCTAGCAGATCAAGGGAGGTGGTTCTTCCTCTCTAGTCTGCCCTAGTGAGACCCAGGGAGGTGATTCTGCCCCTCTGCTCTGCTCTGGAGAGACCTCACCTGTAGTACTGCATCCAGCTCTGGAGCCCTCAACACAGGAAAGCCATGGACCTGATGGAGCGAGTCCAGAGAAGGGCCACAAAGATGCTCAGAGGGCTGGAACACCTCTCCTGCAAGGACAGGCTGAGGGAGCTGGGGTTGTTCAGCCTGGAGAAGAGGAGGCTCCGGGGAGACCTACTAGCGACCTTCCAGTACCTGAAGGGGCCTGCGGGAAGGCTGGAGAGGGGCTGGTTATGAGGGCCTGGAGTGAAAGGACAAGGGGTAATGTGTGTAAACGAGAGAAGAGTAGATTTCGATTGGATATCAGGAAGAAGTTCTTTACACTGAGGGTGGTAGAACAGTGGAACAGGCTACCCAGGGAGGTGGTTGAAACTCCATCCCTGGAGATATTCAAGGTGAGGTTGGGCAAGGCTCTGAGCAGCCTGGACTAGTTGGGGGTATCCCTGCTCACTGCAGGGGGGCTGGACTAGATGACCTTTGGCGGTCCCTTCCAGCCCTGGCCATTCTGTGATTCTGTGACCTCACCTGGAGTATTGCATCCAGATCTGATCTCCCCAGTTCAAGAGAGACAGAGATCTACTTGAGAAAGTCCAATGGAGGGCTGTGAGGATGATGAAGGGGCTGGAACACCTGTCTTACAAAGAAAGGCTGAGAGTCCTGGGGTGGATTAGTCTGGAGAAGACTGAGAGGGAATCTAATTAGTGCCTATAAATGCATAAGGGCTGGGTGTCAAGAAGGCAGTGACAACCTCTTCTCACTTGTGCCTTGTGATAGGGCGAGGGGTAGTGGATTCAAGCTCAAGTACAGAAGTTCCACCTCAGCATGAGGAAGAACTTCTTTACTGTAAGAGTTGTAGAGCACTGGAACAGACTCCTGAGAGAGGCTGTGGAGTCTCCTTCTCTGGAGACTTTCAAGACCTGTCTGGATGCATTTCTGAGTGATCTGCTCTAGTTCTGCCCTGCTCTGGCAGGGGGGTTGGACTCGATGATCTTCAGAGGTCCCTTCCAGCCCCCTACCATTCTGTGATTCTGTGTTCATGAAAGGGAACAGGGTTTTAGTCACTCCTTGCTCGATAGTTGAAGATCAACACAGGGCAGGCCCTGGGCAGTGCCCACTGACCCTGAATTAGGGTACTTGGCCTGCCAGTGTCCGAACATAAGAATTAGGATCAACTCTGCTCTGGTCAATACATGACCATGCAGCATTGGCTGCTCCAGTGCTGCTGTGCCAGGAGACAGCCTTGGTGGCAGCACTTGGTCTCCTTCAACATGTTTTCTGTGATAATTAATCATGTTTATAGAATTTAATTGCCCTTTGGGCTATGCCTCTGTCATGCTTCCTTTTCCCTGCTGTGTGTTTGCTTTTTTTTTTAATATATTTTATGGGGTTATTTTTGTTTGTTTGGGTTTTTTTATTTGGAACTAATTCCATGCAGGATGTTCCTGGCTTAATTTGACAAGCACAGTAAACTGTAGGTAAGAGTTGCTCAGCTGAGGTGATTTAGCAGTGTTGCAGTCAGCAACAAATTACCTTTTCTCCTCTGATCGATGTCTGCCTGCAGCTCTTGTCTAGTTTTCTACGAGGGCAATGACTCTTACTTATTTTGTATTTTGAGTCTGCAGTAGAAAACAGAACCCAGCTACTCCAAGATCAGGAAGGCTTAAGCCAACAGGAACACAACCTCCTAAGTGTAGGACAGGGGGTGCAGGTGATGGTGCTCCCTCCTCTTTACCATTAGTGTGCCCTGGAAAAGCTGCATCTTCTGCTCTCAAAATGCAACTGCAGTCCCACCTGCCTGCTCGGGGCTCAGCAGTAACTGTGGTTGAAAACCGCTGTAAATTGTGGTCAAAAACTAAACTGTGCAATAAAACTGTGGGGAAACAGAAATACCTTAAATGGTGTGGCACAGAGGATGGGCAGTGATGGGGAACCTGGAAGTACTGGAGGGAGCTTGGATGGCAGAGGAGACAGAGCAGTGACGGGTCATTATCTCTGTCTCCAGCAGGTTCAATCAGGGCAGGGATTAGGAGAATCATAGACTGGGTCGAGCTGGAAGGGACCTCCCAAGGTCATCTAGTCCAGCCCCCCTGCAGTGAGCAGGGATGCCCTCAGCTCGACCAGGCTTCTCAGAGCCTTGTCCAGCCTCACCTTGAGTATCTCTGAGAAGAAACTCCGACGGTCAGATGAGGAGCTTGACACAGTCGAGAGGATTCAGAAGTGAATTTTCACCCCTGGGGATCACACCCCCCTCCTCTTATGGTGGGGGAGCCTGAGCTGTACCCCTGCCTGAGAAGCTGCAGGGACACATGGGATGGCACAGATGTCCCCATGTCCCACCCACAGCCCTGAGAGACTGTTGAAGAGTTTGCTGAAGAGGCCTTTTTCTTGCCACTGGGTACATATGTCCATTTCTGCCCTCCCCCAAACTGCGTTCAAGCACCTGCCTTGATGGGACTTGGCCTCCTTCTCCTATTTACTGTATTTGTTGCCTTAACCATGAGCCGTCCCCGTGCGCTGGCACCCAGAGCCACTGGCACCTTGGGCTGTGTCCCCAGCAGCGTGAGCAGCAGGGGAGGGGGGGATCCTGCCCCTCTGCTCCCAGGGCTCTGGGCAGAGAGAGAGAGACCCCCCTGCAGTGCTGGGGCAGCTCAGGAGTGCTCAGCACAGCAGAGACAGGGACCTGATGGAGCGGGGCCAGAGGAGCCCCAGCGATGCTGGGAGGGCTGGAACCCCTCTGCTGGGAGCCAGGCTGGGAGAGCTGGGGGGGTGCAGCCTGCAGAGGAGAAGGCTCCCCAAGGGGAGACCTTCTGGGGGCCTTTCAGGACTTGAAGGGGCCTGTCAGAAAGATGGGGACAGACTTTTGTTCAGGGTCTGTTGGGACAGGACAAGGGGGGATGGTTTGAAACTAAAAGAGGGAGATTCAGAGTAGAGAGAAGGAGAAATTGTTGGTGCTGAGGGTGGGGAGAGCCTGTGCCAGGCTGCCCAGAGAGGTGGTGGCTGCCCCATCCCTGGCACCATTGCAGGGGAGGTTGCCCGGGGCTCTGAGCACCCTGCTCTAGTTGCAGATGGCCCTGCTGGGTGCAGGGGGGTTGGACTGGATGACCCTGAAAGCTCCCTTCCAACCCAAACCATTCCATGATTCTGTGAAATCTGGAGACCCTACCATGATCAAAGGCAGAGCCGTTACCTTCTCCCAGCGTATGCCGAGAAGGCTTTTTCTTTACACATCTCCAACGCGCTGCTCTGTGATTTCAGGAGAGCACACAGAGCCCCTGTAACCCGACTTGCTGACAAGATGGTTCCTGGTGAGGTATTTAAGAGGGTTTGCTGCTGAAAGAACACACAACCCCAGCATATGGTAATGAGAGATAAGCAACCAGTCGAAATAAAATCTGTAAATAAAATGCCACGGAGTACACGAGGAGATTTGATGCTCGTAAACAAGCCGGCTTTCTTCCCGCGCCGCAGACAGGGTGGTAGCGGGCGATTCATCAGCAGCGTGTCTAATTCATTAGATCATCATTAATTTACACCTGCCTTTGCTGAATTACAGCACAACACCAGCTTAGAAAACACCCTGGGTTGGTTGGTTGGTGGGTTGGGGTTATTTTTTTTTTTTTTTGCAGTGTTGACAAGGAAACGATGTTACCAAACAAAGTGAGCCCCTGTGGAAAATTAGAAGGGGTTGGCTCCTTCCCCTAAAAGCAATTTCTTAAGCTGGGTCTATCTCCAGACTCATTTCGAAGCGTGTTGGTGGCCTTGGAAGCAATCTGGAGACCCCCCTTGTCCTCTACACAACACCATGTTGTTTTGCCCGTGCCCGGCTTATCGGTTCAGCGTTTACAAAATCTGTTGCCTTGTCCAGAAACCACGAGGAAAGGGTTTTTTCTTCTTGATAACACCAATGCAGTAAGGGCTTAGGGTGAGAAAAACAACCCGCGGTGCTTTGTGGTTGGAACCCAGGGACGGCTTTTGGCAAGAAATGAATTTTCTCCTCAGTTCTGGGGATGTGTTTACGTCGCTTTGTGTCATTTCCAGGTATTTTGGGGGGGGTGGGACTCATTGGAAACCTGCATGTTTGATGGGTCGAAGGAAGGACCATCCCTTCCTAGTGTGTGTGGTGAGCCCTGCCAGAGACTGCTGGAATCACTGCAGATGGAAACTGGGGGGAAATGGTCACTTCTTTCGGGGGCTTCAGGTGGTTCACCTTTTCTCTAGGGGAAACCTTGCAGAGATTTCTCTTTTGAAAGGTGTGTGCGCTGGGTGCTCTGTATTTATGTAACTTCTGGTTAAAATCATAGAATCTTAGGCTGGTTTAGGTGGGAAGGGAGCTTTTAAGGCCATCCCATCCAATCCCCCTGCACCCAGCAGGGCCATCTGCAGCTAGAGCAGGGTGTTCAGAGCCCCGGGCAACCTCCCCTGCAATGGTGCCAGGGATGGGGCAGCCACCACCTCTCTGGGCAGCCTGGCACAGGCTCTCCCCACCCTCAGCACCAACAATTTTTCCCTTCTCTCCACTCTGAATCTCCCTCTTTTAGTTTCAAACCATCCCCCCTTGTCCTGTCCCAACAGGCCCTGCTCAAAAGTCCCTCCCCATCTTTCTGACAGGGCCTTGAAGTGCTGAAAGGCCCCCAGAAGGTGTCCCCAGATGGAGCCTTCTCTTCTGCAGGCTGCACCCCCCCAGCTCTCCCAGCCTGGCTCCCAGCAGAGGGGTTCCAGCCCTCTGACTGCTTTTGTGGCCCTCCTGAGTAACTGGGTGGGCTGGGCTGACCTCCCAGACAGCATGAGACAACTTTTCTACACAATCCAGGAGCAGAGGAGTTAAGCCTATAGCTTGGGGGGGAGAAGACAACTCTTCTGCTCAGCTTCTTTGCCATCTGAAAATTGAGTGTCTGAACCAAACCAGCCATCTAAGCTGTCTCTGCAGTCAGGAGAGCAAAGAGAGGATCTCTAGTGGGAGATGCTTTATTCAGTCTCTATTTGATACCTACCTAATGAATCACTCTTTAGAAAGGGCTGTTCCCCTCTAAGGACCAGGGAGGGGTTTAGATAGTCAACTGTAGACCTGCAGAAATTGGAACACACAGAAGTTGGATGTCTGGTCTACTGTGAGCTAAGACTAAAGCCTCTGTGCCTGTTCCTGGGTGAGCAGCACGTGGATGCTTCAACAAAAATTCCATCCCCCTCTCACTGCCAGTGACAAAATATTCAACATTTTTTGCCCTCCTTCAGTCATCTGTGTCTCACACTGTAGACATTTAGCAGGCAAAGCAGCAATTTGTCTCCTGGCCAGGAAATTTTGAGCTGGGGGGGGGGAAATAAATCACAGAAGAGCTGAAGGAAGAAGAGACATTTGTGCTTTTGACGCAAGAGCATCTTAACCACTGAAAGAGCTTACGGAGGAGGGCACTGAACCCTCCAGCTCTCACAGTTTGGGTGCTAGACTTGCTTTTCAAAAATAGCAGCTCAATTTAAATCAAAAGTTACTGGACTCCATGCAGGTAGCACTGCCAACAGTAGATGGCCACTGAATAGAGGATGTCAGGTTAAGATGTTCAGATGATGAGACACCATCGTGTTTCCTATTCCAGTCTGTGAGTATTTGCATTGTTTAAGATGCATTTTTAAGATGCTGACTTAAGAAAAATCTGCTTTTGCCTTGTTAAGACTCACGTCTGGGCATTTTGATTAAGAAATACTGGGTGTGGGTTTAGTTTCAATAAAAGAGTGGCTCACGGTCTCAAAATTTTGTCTTCCAGAGGAAAACTGAAGCAGATAAATAGCGTGTTGTTTAGGTTGCGTATGCAGTGACTTGATTATGACCTGCAAGACCCTCAAATTAAAAAAAAAAAAAAGAATAGAAAAGTGTTTAGACTTGTTTTAAAAGACAGACTGAAATCTAGCAACGGGTGAGCGAGCACAAATAGGTTCAAACTACAAATAAGCTCTGAGCTGTAATGAGGGCAATCAAACACAAAGATCGGTTTACATCTAACTTGAGCACTTTATCTGGAGAGCTGGGTGAAGGCAAACCTAATGAAGGTCAAAAAGGATAAGTGTGGAGTCCTACATCTGAGGAGGAACATCACTGAGTTATTGGTACAGGTGGGAGGTAGAACTCCTGGAAAGCAGCTCCAGGGAGAGGGACCTTGGTGTCCTGGTGGACAAGAAGTTAGCCATGGGACAGCAACGTGACCTCGTGGCTAACAAGGCTAATGGTGTCCTGGGGTGCATAGAGTGTGGCCAGCAGGTTGAGGGAGGTTCTCCACCTCTGCTCACCCCAGTCAGGACACCTCTGGAGTACTGGGTGCAGTTCTGGGCTCCCCAGTTCAAGAGAGACAGTGAAATACTAGAGAGAGTCCAACAGAAGCTATGAGGATGATGAAGGGACTGGGACATCTCTCTGATGGGGAAAGGCTGAGAGCCCTGGGGCTGTTTATCCTGGAGAAGAGAAGACTCAGAGGGGATCATAGGAATGGTTCCAAATCTCTGCAGGGTGGGGGGCAAGGAGAAGGGGCCAAGCTCTTTCCAGTGGTGCCCTGCGACAGGATGAGAGGTAATGGTCACAAACTGGAACACAGGAAGTTCATAAGGAAAAACTTCTTTCTTGTGAGGTTGACAGAGCCTGGACCAGGCTGCCCAGAAGGGTTGTGGTGTCTCCTCTGGAGACTTTCATACCCCACCTGTCTCTGTTCCTGTGTGGGCTGCCGTGGGTGATCCTGTGCTGGCAGGGGGGTTGGACTCAATGATCTCCAGACGTCCCTTCCAACCTCTACCATTCTATGATTCTTGCAGATCTCATCTTGCATGTCTTGAAACATCAAAATCCCTGCCTGACATCTGAGCACTGTAGATTCCAGTCTGGCCAGCCCTTGTGCCATGGGTCACCAGGGAACTGCTGCCCTCAGGGACAGTGCTTGTGAACACGCTGCTGTGTCCATCCAAACATTCTACGATTCTGTGATGTCTACACCTGTAGTTATGAAGGAATAAGGAGGATGGAGGGAAAACCAGCAGCTCTTCCTGCAAAGGACCAATAGGTGCAGCAGCAGAGCTCTGTCACACCTTCATGCCTGCCTCGGTTTACAGTGCAGTCCGGCAACGTCGGCCATAAAATATTGGAAGTCTGACTCCAGCAGAAAGATCCCTGACAAGTTAATATGAATTCCTTGTGAAGCTTCCCAAGCTCTTTCAGAGCTGTGGCACAGTGCCTCGTGCAGGATGGATCACACGGACTCCCAGGTACTTCCCAAGAGGGAATTGCACTGGCCCATGTGTGTGAGTCAGCAAATCATCTCGCTTCTTCACTGCCGACTGGTGCCTTGCATCCTGTACACTGGGGCCAACCTTCTACTCCCCGACCCTTTCTTCTGCGGAGAGGCAAGATAGAGGATATTAACTTTGCCTCCTCGAATGGCTGGAGTGTAATCCATAGTGGGACAGCAAGTTTAATAAATGCAAGGCTCTACTGGCTGTGTAGGAAAGCTTTGTCTCCTTCACGGAGTCAACAGGGATGAGCATAACCTTTTATATACTTATTTTCCTGCGGTCTGTTGAGTACATCCCAAAATAAATCTTAGGTGAACGTTTCATTTTTCTTTGGCGCGGTCGATACCCGGCTTGCAGGGAGCTGATACATCTGTTTATTTTCTTCCTCATCTTGCAGGAGGTTAATGCGCGGCGCCGTCAACAAGAACGGGCTGGAGAAGGGATGCTGTGATTTCCTCTTATCTCAGACTATAGGATTTTTTTTTTTTAAAATGAGCTGACATAAGATTTAATAAATATTCACTTAAAAGGGAAGTGAAATGTTTTCTGCAAGGCTTCAGCTTTTGAGTGGGGGGAAAGAGAGGCGGGGGGGGGGAGGGAAGAGAGAGAAATCTGAGATTTTTCTGATTTCTAGGGTAGGTTTGTTAAAAGAAGAGATGGTATGACTGTTCCTGGATTAAAATACCAGACTGATACTGATATCCTTGAGCACTACCTCAAGACAGTCTCTTAAATCACATGTGATGGCACATTCCTTATCAGAACTCCACCCCTGTACCTTGATGGTTTTTGAACGGGAGATAGATGTGACTGGATGATAAACAGGTATATAGCACAGAGACCAAAGTGGAAGATGGAATGGGTCAGGGCAGGCAAAATGCAGCTATACCACAGAAATGGGATATTAGGGTCTACTGGGACACAGACTTTAAAAGTTTCTTGGTATTTATTAAACAGATCTTCTGACTGCTCTCATCCAGTTACAGCTCTCGGCCAAAAGGTGCAAGGCAGCTTCCACTGGTCTCTGAAGAAAAGTAAAAGGTAGCTAAAGAGGAAGAGAATCCTGAATTTCTGAGTTTCCCCCAGGTCTATGGGAAAGAAGAGAACCTATCCCAGTATGAAAAATCCCAAATTCAGGGAGATGGGAAATACAGATTAAATGGACACTTGGAAAAGGTGAGAAATACAGGCATGTGGTTATTCAAACCCAACACCCGTTCTTCTTGCAGTCCTGAGTGGTGACTTTTGGGCCCCCAGGAGTCTGGGGAGAGACCAGCTCAGACCCCTTGCTGTTCAAAGACTCTTCTTTCTACCCGCTGAAGACTTGGCTCCCAAATCACGTACCCTCAAGCACCATGCAAAGCAGGCAGCAATGAAGGTACTCAAGAAAGATGAGGTCAGTGTTCCACATTTCTACCTGAGGAGCATCTGTATGAGCCGTGACTAGATGACACATGGCTGCTGTGGGAGGAGCCTGGGTGTGGATGCAGTGACACTGGTTAAGAGGTGGCTTTTGTAGGTGAGGGGAGGATGTGATGGTTTTTTTCAGCAGGAAAACTTCTCGTGACAGTTCAAATTTGCCCTAGGGGATGGTGCCAGAGAAGCAGAGCTGTGGTTACAAACACTCTCCCAGGTAACTTTGTTTTTTGAGTTACATTTCTGTGCAAATTCCGGTGGCAGGTTTATTGCCATCAGGATCAGAGTGTCTGGCTGATTAGATAGAAGCAAAATTTGGGATGAGAGTTTATTTAGGGAATGCTGTTGTTCCTTCGTTGTACTCTGTGGCTCTTCACGGCCAGTTTTGGTAGAGCAATCCATGCCTGTTCGTGGGGTTTGACACCTGCTTCAGCAATAGATCGTAGAATCCCAGGTTGGAAGGGACCTCAAGGATCATCTGGTCCAACCTCTCGTGGTAAAAGCCTGGTCTAGACAAGCTGACCCCGCACCATGTCCAGCTGAATCCCCAGTGCTGGGGAGTCCACCCCTCTCCTGGGGAGATTATTCCAATGGCTGCTTGTCCTCGCTGTGAAAAATTTTCCTTTTGTGTCCAATCAGAATCTCCCCAAGAGTAGCTTGTGCAAGTTACCCCTTGTCTTCTCCATGTGACTCCTTGTCAGCTTACGCTGTCCATCGAGACATGTTTTAAGCTTACCAAGCTTCTCTCAGAGAATCATCTGTTCCTGAGTCATCTGCTGCTTCAAGTGAGGATACTGTAGAGCCATGATGCAAACCCAACCATTTGGAAAGAGCCGACTTCAGTCATTAATGCCATTTTAATAATGACAAAGCTCCTGCTTAACAGTAACTCTTTTGATCTTTGAGAGGCTTGAAAACGAGCAGAACGCAGCTGAAGTTCAGCTCAGATTACCTACAAATGTCTGCCCACAACACTCTGCCCTTTGGGGCTGAGGGGCTGCATTTGTTAAAAAAAACAACAATACAACCCCCCCCCCCAAACTTAATTACATTTAAATGAGTATCAACGGTGATTTCAAACAAGCACAGATAGAAATTCAAAATGCTTTGACTTCTGGCAGAAAAGTGCTCTAAGAGAGGTCTTGGAGAAGAAGGTAATGAACAGCCAGAAATATTATTCATGAATGTTCAGTTGGCTTTTAAATAGGAGTTTGCTTTGATTGCTGTTTCATAGACCTGAGTGGCAATGATCTGGCAAAAAAATTATATTTCATCTCTGGTCCAGGGACCTTTCCTCAGGAACTGTTGGCTGTCTTGTTAGAAGGTTATTGACTGTATTATATCTGAAATATGGCCTGTGAAATGGTATCGTGAGTGCTCAGAATCTCTGTGGAGATGCAGGTAGTTCAGTTGGGCAAGAAAAAGGATGGTAGTTACCAAAGCAGAAGTCTGCTGGGGAATGAGTTTTACCTCTGATGGTGGTTGCTGGGCCAGACTTTGGCTGTGGGGGAAGCAAAATGCATCCTAAGAGCTGATGGTGCATCTCTGAGTGTACCTGGGAGGATGGGAATGGAGATGCAACCATGCAGCTGATGCTTTACCTCATAGACAGCAGGGTCCTGCCCATGGCATCTGGCATTGTGGGGGTACAGGACTGGACACAGCCCTGTGGTAGCATGGATGGGGGCCTGGTAGTGGCCACCCATCATCTGGCTCGTTGCTCTCTGGTACAATCTTGTAGGTACAGCAGGTCCTCGCTTAAAGAGAAAACCAAGGTATTTCTAATTGCCTTGATTGTTTTAAGGAAACAGGTCTAAAGGGAGAAAAATGTGTAACTTATGTGTGAAATGCTTAGGGACGTTGGCAGTGCTGGATTAGTGGTTGGACTCGATGATCTTAGAACCATTTTGGCTGGAAATGATCTTTATGAGAAACTCATTACCTGCAGCCACAGTTCTCAGTAATCATATCTGTGTTATTGAGATCATCCTCAGAAAGGAAAAATCCTTAGTAAAATCTGTTGCCTAAAATGAGAGCAGATACATCACAACTTTCCAGCTGTGGTTCTCCCCCCTGGTTTAGGCTTTGTCCCTTTACATCATCCCAGAGATTTTGGGGGTGCATTTCCAGCCCATCAGCAGGCAGACCTTTTCCCTTTAGAACTTCTCTGAAGAACAGAGAGAGATGCAACATCCCCTCCCAGTGATCCCATCTGAGTCTTCTCCAGGCTGAACAGCCCCAGGTCTCTCAGACTTTCCTTGTCACACAGATGCTCCCATCCCCATGACGGTGTGTGTGCGCTTTTGTACGGCTCCGTGTGCGAGTTCATGGTGTGCCCTTTGATGGAGCTGCCCATCACGCTTACCTTTGATGCAGGGTGGCTGAGCAGACTTCGCCAGATGAGGAGGTGCAGGCGTTGGACAGTTACAGTTGTCCATTGGCTGCGACTCGCATCGCCATGGTGATGGATTTCAAAAAGGCCAAATCTGTGCTCAGGTTTCAAAGGCTAGGTTGTTTCTTTTGATCTGCAAACCAGGGGGAAAGACAGACACAGAACTACTGGCTCTTTTGTTCTGTTTTGTTTTGCTCCTGTCTTGCAACCTGCGTGATCTTGGCAACTGGATTTGTTGGGTTAAAATCTCAGGGTAAGTCTTGACAGTGAGTCAAGTTGCTGAAGTTGCTACTGAACTGATAACCTATTTTTATAGAAAGGCATCTAAACACTGAGCCTCTGAATCTGATATTCTCTGATTCACGGGCAGAGTGACGCGGTTGGGTTGACTTTTGAAGACTCTGCTATGCTGTGGTGGTATCGGTGGGCGTCAGGACGCTGCTCGCAAGGGCTGTTGGATGCCAACGATAGTTCTTGATCCACACTCAGTGGAATTCAGAAGAACTCAGTTTGCAGAGGGAGATTGGGACCAGCGTGGGAGCACTTCTGCAATTACCACACCTCAATCCTGAATAAGGACCCGGCACAAGAAATTACTTGTGGATTCCTGGGTTGTAATCATGCTGGGATTGGAATAGGCTCACAGCTTTTTCCCTGGCCTTTTTGTTGACTTCTTAAGTTAATACATTTTATCCTCAGCTCAGAGGGATGATATCCTGAGTCAGCTGCTCAGACCCCAAGACCAGTGAAGAATCTCGCGCAACATGGTGCAGTGAATTTAAGCTTATCTGCCCCAAATGCTGCTCTCGTGCCTGACAGAATAGAATATCTAAAATGCCCAATGCTATGTTTTTGCAGATATTTATATCAACCATGTTTCACCCACAAACAGTGTAAGTGATGAACCTGCTTTGGCAGGGGGGTTGGACCAGATGATCTCCAGAGGTCCCTTCCAACCCTGACCCTTCTGTGATTCAGAACTAGTCAAAACAATTCTGCAGTTTTATGTTGCTCTTTAACTGACTCTCTGAGCCTGGAGGCTCCTGATCACTCCTATTTTGCCATGTCCTCAGCATTCCTTAGGTGAATGCTCAACCATTTTGGGGCTCTGGGAGCAGTCAGGCAATTTACATACAGTTTCTCTTCCTCTGCAGGAATTTAGTCTGCAAAGACGTCAAGGGGGCATCATCCTAGTTGCTTATTTTCAGCAGAGAGTGTTGTTATGTACCTATAGCCCTTCTCACGACCTATCTCTGGTCTGAAACACAGGGTTAAGTTTTGGCAGTTGTCAAGAATCAGGGCTGATGATAGATGCTCTCTGTTAACCCCTCTGCCTCCCCAGAGGGGAAAAGAAAGGGAATAAGGGAGAGAGACTGATGGGTTAGAAAACTTAGAACAGCTGTAATGAAAATAATAGCAATAAAATGGAGTATATACAAACCAAACATCTAAACCAAGTCCCTGATGGCAGTTACATCACTGGCACCACTGGTGATGTGGAACAGGCACTGGGCAGGTCCCAGACTGGACTCAGCAGCAGATGGGAACCAGATTCAGAAGCTGGATTCTGCAACTGGATTCAGGAACACACAGCTCGGGATCGAAGGCAGCACAGAGTCCCCCTCGGACAGCGGGCAGTGAGGAAGAGGCTTGACCCTGGTGCCCCTCAGCTCTCCACTGCCCGTGCCGTCCCTGGGCTGGGACCCCTGGCTGGGCAGTTTGGGGTCCCCTCTCCTGGCCGCTCCTCCCCGCAGGTGCCCCCTCTGCCTGACTGCAGCCCAACGTGGGGCACGAGATTGAGCAGAGCCCTGGGGCTGCACAGGAGCAGGGAGAAGCAGGAGCCTTTCTGCACCCCCCAGCCCTGGGCAGGGACTCTGGGGATGGAGCGTGGTCCCTGCTGGCAGCAGAGACTGGCTGTGCCAATCTGCCCTGAGCTGCAGACGGGGCACCGACTGGGAAGGGGCTGAGCTGGGAAGGGCAATCACTGAACAGAGCCAGTTCTGTTCCAGCTCAAACCAGGACAGCAGCCTCCCAAACAAATACCCATACAGCTCCTATCTGTGCCCCAAAGCTGTGGTAAACACCAGGAATTATTCTTTCCCTGGTCTGCAATGAAAAAAATAATTACGTGCCTTTAGTTTGCGTAGTTGTGGACTAAGTCCGTGTACCTGGACACCTCCAGCAGTGAGGCTGATGGATGGTAGTTGAGACACAACACTCCAGTCTTGTATGAAAGCCCTCAAACAAATGTGTCCTTGTCTTCCAGCCCGAACCACGAGCAGGTTGTTATACAAGTGCCAGCAACGTAGTGGTTAATCTTCATCTGCTTGGGTCAGAGGTTGCTAGCACAGACCCTGTTGGAAAGTGTACCTATGAGTGTCTGGACTGAGCTTTACACACCTGCATGAAACTGCATGTGCCTCAGTACCGGGCTGGCACCCAGTCCCATCCTCGTGCACCAGCTCTGCTCCCTGGGATGCTGCCTGCGTGTCAGAAGATGTCACTGTTGATTCTGACTGGTATTTTTCTGGCACAGGTAACGTTTGCTGCTCGTGTGCTTCTGCAGGCATCTGCTGCCGCTGCCCGGGTGGGATAACACCACTTGGGTTTGTACCCCTGCTTGCCCCTCACCAGTAGTTTGGCGTGTGCCAACCTCACGCCGTTCCCGCGGTGGCCGAAGACGCGCCGGCTGAGCTCTCGGGTGTTCTTCGTAGTTCCTTCCCTCCGGCGCCTGGCTTTCCCTTCTCCTCACATCTTTCCTAACACTGAGACTTTCACACGGATGTGGAAATGGGAGCCTTGTTTTTCTCAGGGCTCTAAGTGGAGCTGCTGTGGGTAGTGCAGCTCTCCGCGTGGTGCCTCTTGTTTTTCGAGGTGACGCTGTGTTTTACGGCTCAGCTTTGCAGTTCGTGTTCAGGTTTGCGCTGTCTTTCAGAAAACAGCAAGACCTCCTTTCTTTCTGCCTGTACTCTGGCTGCTTTTCATGTTTTCTGAAATCTGCTGCTGCTGGGAGTGTTTTCTTTGTCTGCGTGCACCACTTTTGATTGTCTTTCTCTGTGCTCTTGGGATAATATAAAAGGCAAAATTCTTCTGATAGATAATATACACCAACTATCCTATAGATCTCACCAGCTCCCTGACAGGAGCTGGGGGGGGGAGGGGGGTGGTTGGGCTCTGCTCCCAAGGAACAAGCAACAGGACAAGAGGTAACGTCCTCAGGTTGCCCCAGGGGAGGTTTAGGTTGGAGCTGAGGAACAATTTCTTCCCCTTGAGGATTGTCCAGGGCTGTGCCAGGCTGCCCAGGGCAGGGGTGGAGTCCCTGTGATCCCTGGAGGGGTTTCCAAGCCGTGGAGCTGTGGTGCTGAGGGACAGGGGTCAGTGGTGCCTTGGCAGCACTGGGTTAATGGTTGCACTTGATGATCTCAGAGGTCTTTTCCAACCAAAATGATTCTATGATTTTATGACTATCCTGCAGGTCTTCTTGCCTTGCACAGTGTGTTCCAGAACTGAAACAAGTCCCATCCTGCTGTCAGGAATTGGCAGTTGTAGGTGTGTATTTCAGGGAGAGGGTGACATGTTGTGCTATACTTGAATGTTTTCTATAGAGGTTTCAGGTCCCATTTCTGAGAGCGCACTCCTCCGAGATGGAGGTTCTGATAGGTTCAGAGGAGGCTCACTTATTAATAGCATCTGCTCCTCTCTATTCTGACCTCAAAGCCTACCCTCACGTGAGCAGCTCTGCTAAGAGGTGATATTCTTGATAATGACCATCAACGTGCAATTCAGACACAGCAAGGGACAGAGAGGGAGAGGGAACGTGTTTCTCTGAGTGTATCCAACATGTATGGAGGGGAAAAAAGACCATTTGGGAGGTCCCAGCAGTCTTCTGAAATGGCAGGAGATAAAACTCCTCCTGAAAAACTCCATGATCTACCTTTACTTCTAAATCCCCACAAAGAGGGAATCCTCAGAGAGAGTATTTCAACACAATGTGGAGTGATGCGGAGCAGCTGGAGCAGAGCTGAAGACATGGCACGTGAGCAAGGTCCATAACGGGCATGTCCAAGGTGTTTCTCTTGTGATGAAGCCAAAGAAGAGTTTATCCAGTCATCCCCCACCCCAAAAAAACCCCCAACAAACAAAAGGCAAGAGCAGCTCGATTTCTTATGCCTCCTCTTCGCCTCCTCTTCCTCTCCTCTCCATGGGTTACTTCTGGAAATTAGTGTTTGGATTGGATGATAGGAAGCTCCTGCAGCTTCCTGGGAAAGTTTCCAGAGCAGAGGCAAGGTTGGGGCTGATCTGCCCAGACACAATCTTGGTACCTGCTTGGTACCCTCTTGGAGACATTCCTTGAAGAGGGTTTGTACAGCTCAGAACAGAGTAGGCAGACCTGAGCTCGTCCTGAATTAGCTGGTGTCTGGGGAGTTCCCACCATGCTGAGGTGGCATTTTGTTTGTGTTGCATAGCCTTGTTGAGAAACTGAATGCTAGTCTGGGAGGAACACCGTGGTAACCTGGTAGTGTTGCTTCCAGTATCTGACTTAACCGAGACAGCTTGAACATCCCTCCACAGCTCTACTCACTGTCTCACATACGTGTATTCTGTGGTATAAGAGGCTGTGGTTCCAAACAGAAGCATTTCTCTCTTTCCCTTGCCAGACATTATGCTGAAATTTTTTCTTTAGCTTCTTGTTCTCGTGGGACTGTATTAGCAAAAAGGCTGGAATTTGTACCAGGCTCTGCAGGCAGCTGTTTGATCTTCACTGCATCTTTTTGTTTCATCTTCAGATAGACAGAGAGCTGGCCTGGGCATTAGGATTCTGTGTAATTCTGGAAGCTTTCTGTACTCAATTTTTTGCAGAGTCCTTCATGGCAGATCTAATGCTCCTGTAACATGCAGAAATATACTTCTGTTTAAATATCATGAGATCTGGGTAGGCTTTTAGGAAAACTCATGTTTTTTCTAATCCATCTCTTCCTACAGATGTCCTGTCTATTGGAAAGGTGCTGGTACCCAGAGACACTTTATGGGTTTCTGCTATTACTGGTGTTTCCTTAATGTTAGTTGTATCTCCTAGTGTTGACTTCATGAGGGCTCTCTCTTCCAGTTGGGTGTAGAGAACATGGAAAAGATGGGATATAATGCAGTAGAATGGAATAGAATAGAATATTTCAGTTGGAAGGGACCTACAGTGATCAACTAGTTCAACTGTCTGACCACTTCAAGGCTGACCAAAAGTTAAAGCATGATATTAAGGGTATTGTTCAAATGCCTCTCAAATACTGACAGGCTTGGGGCATCAACCACCTCTCTAGGAAGCCCATTCCAGTGTTTGACCACCCTCTTGGTGAAGAAATGCTTCGTAACGCCAAGTCTATCTGTGGAGGATGTGATGTCCTCCACCAGGTAATTAACCCTTTTTTCTCTGGAGATGGTTATCTGAGATTCTGATCAAAATCATTGAAAAACCTACTCAAAAAAAGCAATGCCTGGTTTTGCATCTAAGAACAACGTAGGCTGGGCTGTATCTAAGACCAGGGAGGAGGGAGAAAGTAGAACATCTGGTGAGTACTGGAGCCATAAGCGCACTGGCAACCTGTGCTTGCGATGGCCGATGAGGTGCACTTGAGTGACAGATGATAGGTGACATCCTCTGCTGCCCAGAGGTTTACTGTAGTCAGCTAAATTAGAATCACAGTTTAGGTTGGAAAAGACCTTTCAGATCATCGAGTCCAGCCATTCCCCCAGCACTGCCAGGGCACCACTGACCCCTGTCCCTCAGCACCACAGCTCCACGGCTTGGAAACCCCTCCAGGGATCACGGGGACTCCACCCCTGCCCTGGGCAGCCTGGCACAGCCCTGGACAACCCTCAAGGGGAAGAAATTGTTCCTCAGCTCCAACCTAAACCTTCCCTGCTGCAACTTGAGGCCTTTTCCTTTTGTCCTATCACTTGTTCCTTGGGAGAAGAGCCTGACTCCACACAGCTCCAAACTTCTTTCATGTAGGGTTGGTCATGTGCAGCTGACCTGTGTCCTCACTCTGTAATTTGGAAAGCTGTAGTTGACAAGAAGACATTTTCTTGCCGGAATATTGCGGTCACTGACCATTTCCTGTGCATCCTTTCAATCCCAGGACATTTCTCTTCTCGAGGGCTGTATTCCAACAGACTCACCTGCTGGTTCATTCCCCCTTATTGACACATTTTCTAACAGCCCATGACATTGACTGACGGTTGAACGCTTTGTTGCCTTATTAGTTGTGAAAGGTTACTAACGTGAGCCAACCGTGTTTAGAAAGTATGATGTTTGGCCTGGAGTTTAACCTTTAGAGCACTGGGAGCAGGGAAATCTGACTTCAGACATGGAATGGACCCACCAAGCTGTCAAAAGCAAGAGCTCGGTGCGTGCCTGGGTCAGAGGTGGAGGGGGCTGAGGCAAAGGGCAGGTTACACGTGGTTGGAGTGTCTTTGCAGAGGCAGACGTGGTGGATGTTCGGCGTCTTTGCTCAGGGCATTTAACACCTTGTGTTTGTGTGCTTGCTTTGTCTGGAGACTGGCGTTTCGAGGCCCGTTGAACCATCGCTGCCATCCACGGCTCGTGCTTCGTGGATTAATGAAGGTTGGCTTTTTGCTACTCCCCTCCACTGCAGCGTGCAGGGACGGACTCCGACAGCACAGCCAACGTGGTGGCAATCAGAAGTCGCTTTATGAAGCGCAGCAGGCTGTATTTATACACGAGACAACACTGCTCACGCACCCAGGGCCCTTCTCCTCGGCCCCACGCTCAAACCCAGAGTCTGCCCACGCGCACTTCAAACACTTTTAATGGGCTGGCGATTCTCTTGGGTTTCCTCCTTCAGCACCCTGGTTTTCTCCTCTTCTCCTCCTGTTTTGCCAGGTGCCTCTGCTTTTCTCATCCTTCGTCTCATCTCCTCAAGGTCGGGGCAGTGTTGGCTGTTTTTTGGCCTTGCAGGCCTTAGCATAACTACTTCTAGCTGACAACTATTTCTGTCCTACTCTTATCAATCCCTACGCTCCACCCCCCGCCCCTTCCACTGCTTCTCTTTTGCCCATTCCCGGTTTGAAAGATGCAGAAGGAAGGAAGTGTCAGCAGAACAATTTACGGGCAGTCCCAGTGAGGGTTTTGAAACAAAGGTGCTGTTGAACTGCAACATTGCCCAGCCAATGCACAAAGTTCTTTTTCTGACAGGGTCTGCCATGGAAATGCTGCAGAAGGTGGCAGAAATTCCCCTGTGGGACAGCAGACAGGAGCAGCCTGGCTGTCTGCTTTCATCGCAGGGTGGATCTGGGCTTAGGGTGCAGTAAGGCAGCTCTGCTGGTGGCCACGGAGGAGAACTTTTGTCCTCAGGAGAAATGGTCTTTGCTAATATCTGCTTGCAGATTGAGGGAGTCTCTTTTAGCCTGGGGAGAGTGGCTGGGAAGGGATGACCAGAACCTCCCCTTCGGCTGAGTTACTGCCTTGGTGATGTGCCCACGGCAGTGACGCGCTGGGACGTTGGTGAGCTGGGGTTCCCTCCGTGTCTGCTGGCTCATCAGCAAGGACTGAGCTTGGGAGACGTGGAAATGCCTGTTCACACCCATCACCAACCTCTTCTACATCCTTTCAGTTCCCTTCCAATTTAAAATTCCCAGCACTTTGTTCAAAGCTACAGGAAACACAATCTGCAGATATATTTGAGGTCTCCTCCATCCCAGTGGTTCTCAGGATCTTTGAATGCCTCTGCAGAGAACACAGCTGATGCCTCTCCACCCACGTGGAAAGGGCAAGGTGGCCAGTGATCTCTCCTTTTCTTGTAGTGGCTCCTCTGTGTGTGAGGAGGAGTGACCTTCTTCTCTAGAGAGTGATGCTGAACTTAGTTGACAGGAGAGATGCACTTTTGATGCCAGGAAAAACCAACTCTAGTGAGGAAAAGAGGTTGAAGTGTTGAACTGGACAGTTGTGGAGATGTATAGTCCCTATTTGTGGAGGTCTCGAGGAGTAAGTTGGACGAACATCTGGCAGGACTGGCATTGATTAGAGGGAAGGAGTTTCTCCCAGGTCCTTCCAATACTGTTTTCCTGTGGTGCCATATTCTTTCAGGCTTAATAATGTCTATCAGGAGTGAGCACAAGGCTGAAGGCAGCACCTCTGATGTGTGCCAACTCCTTCAGAGAGGCACCAAGAGAAGAAAGAACTCTGCAGGGAGCTACAAATCATCCTAGACCCTCCAGATCCCAGAGAACCACAGGTTTTCCCTCTGCTCTTCCACAAAAGAGGTGCAGCCTCGCTGTGCTGTTCCTGATGCTCTCGGATTGAAGCAAACCATATATTCTCTTTTTCAGGTGCCCAGCTTGATCTCAATGATCCCCAGAGGTTCCTTTCAACCCCTACCATTCTATGAATCAGTAAGAGCACTGGCTGTGGGCTAAGCCTGCTTTTAACTTTCCTGCTGTCCTCTGTATCTTGTGTAGTTGCATCTCATTGTCCGAGAGTGATCCAGAGGTTGTAACATCTAAAAAAATGTGTGCCATTTTTTGTTACTTTCCACCTCTTCATTTCTTTCTTGGGTAATTCAAAATGTTTTTCTTTTCCACACTGGTCTTTAAATGCATTTAGGCCAAGTGAGCTTTGCTGCAGGAACATGCTGACTCCACGGTCGAGTCTTACTCCAAGTGTGAAAGGAAGCAAATTCAATTGCACTTGCTTTTCTTGCATCTCGTTGAGCGGAACTAGGAGATTTTCATGGTAGCATCACCACAAAAACAAAGGAACAAAGAAGAGTTCTTTGAAAAGAATTGGCTTGATCAGCTTACTCCTTCTTTCCTCCTACGATGAATGAGAAATCGTTAGGTTGGAGACACAGAATGTGTCATTGTTACAAAAGAAATCTGCTTCAGGGGGATGTATTTTTTGCTAAGGGCTAGAAGGTGTCTAGAAATGTTCTGGGTATGGGTTGAAATAGGAGCTAGTGACCCTTCTATTCCCACCATCTGTGAGGCTATGCAGAAACACCCAGGATGACCAGAACCTGTGTGTGTGAGGTACAGCACCAGTATAGAGAGGGAGAGCCAGGGAGCCAGGGAGACCAAAATAGAGATGTGGGGTGTTCTAAGGGGACAGAAAATGAACTTGGTTTGGATTGCTCCTAAAAACTCCCATTCACTGTATAGCCAGGTGTTGAAGGGCTGTAAAATGCACTATGGAAGAGAAACGTGGCGGAAGCAGAGTTCACTTGGACCTTTGTTGTGGCAGAACTAGGGGGTTGCCTGTCACTTGGTTGAACCAGTTTGTTCCCAGTTGAAAAGAACCTGCACTAGTGAAGAAGCTGCGTTTCTGTCCTGACAACCTTTTCAGGGGAGAAATTGTTCCTCAGCTGCAACCTAAACCCCTCCTAGGGCAACTTTGAGACTGGTTCCTCTTGTCCTGGCATTTGTTTCTTGCAAGAAGAGCCCAACCCCCCTGGCTCCAGCCTCCTGCCAGGAGCTGTCAGAGCCAGAAGGTCTCCCCTCAGCCTCCTTTGCTCCAGGCTCAACAAGCCCAGGTCCCTCAGCTGCTCCTCAGCACCCTTGTGCTCCAGCCCCTTCCCCAGCTCCGTTGCCCTTCTCTGGCCATGCTCCAGCCCCTCACTGTCCTGCTGGGAGTGAGGGGCCCAAAACTGAACCCGGGATTTGAGGGGCAACCTCCCCAGTGCCCAGTCCAGGGTTATGATTCGTGCCCTGCTCCTGCTGGCCACACTGGTGCTGATCCAGGTGGAAGCAGAACTCCGTGTGGAATTTAGGAAGCTGCTTTGCCATGCTCTGCAGGAAAGGAGAAAAGGCCTCAATTCCTCTGCATCCCCCCTGCCTCCTTTCCTCCCCCCACACCCTCCCCATGGTGAGCATCTGCCCCATGGGCTGCAGTCCCAAGCTCAGGTTTTGTGCTTGCTTCTCAGATTTATTTTTTTTTTTCTGCTATATCAGCACCGACTTGATCAATACTGCGCTGGGCTTATGATTCCCTGCAACGTGCCATCATCTAGCGAGCAAAGGCAATGATGGCTCAGAGAAAAATGCCAGGCAAAGCAGGCTTTTCAGGCAAAGCTGCTGCAGTCACGTAGCTGCTGTTAGATATTGCTTCCTAGAAGTACTGCAGGAGCAAAATCCCAAAGGTTTTGTTTCATAAAATTCCAGCCACTTTATATTTGCATGTGCAATTCAGGTGTGTGCAGATCTATTGGTTTCAGCCCCTTTATTTCAGTTCTTTTGTGATATTAGGGGATTTATTTGGTACTACAATGGTGTAGCTACAATATACTGTTAAGAAGGTATTTTATTTTTGCATCTCCTGATCTAGAGCTGAAGGTGATTTGCTCAACAGTGAATCTCAAAGTAACTGGGGAGGAGAGGGAAGAGCTTAATTTTCTGCCTGCCTACAGCTTCTTAGGATTATTACCCAAAACTGCAGGTAGGTTTGATCTGAGTACTTGCAGAATGATGCTTTCTCTCTGAAGTTGTTCTTCTACCATGATGGTCTGGCCACAGTATAAAAAAGGAGAACGACAGGACCCACTTGACTGACCATCCAGGATGGAGCTGAAACGACTGGGCTCAGCAAGCGGGTAGGAGAGTGCAGACAAAGAGGTGTTACACAGGAGGGCAGGAAGGTGCTGCCCGTGCCTCTTCATGGTGTAAACTCTGTGAATCTGGGGGCAATGGTCAATGGGAATAAGTGGTGTGTTGAGTGGTGATGGGTTTGAAGTTGGGCAAGACTGCTTGCAACTGCCTGTGGCTCCAAGCTGCTGGTTCTCAGTTAGGATGGGTGAAGAAGTGGATGGGTGTTGAGGACAAGCTCTCAGCTAAAAGGAGTAGCTCACAAACTGTGATTTGCTTATGTGCAGGGACAATCAGGTTGGTTTGGCAAACCCACCGCTTACCTTTTTGTAGGCAAATTTGTTCCGTTTTAAGAGCGGTCAGTTGCATTTTACTTAAACTTCTTCCCAATCAAGAGAAGCTTAATAAAATGTTTGAGTTAAGCTAATATGAGATTATCCCCGTGGATTCTTGCACTGGCTTAGCAAAACTGGTTTAAAAAGCATCCCTCAAATTAAAGCACCGGAACTTAATAAATTGAGAAGCTCTGGATGGCGTGATGTGGAGGGATTAGGCACTTGGATTTGTTGGAGGACCCTGGGCAGAATGTGGGACAGATGAAATTGTGCTGAAAACATCTCCCTCTCATCTAAATGTGTCTCTAGTAACGTGTGAGTACATACAGTGAATTTCACTAGTCAGTAGTGATGCGTTGAGTCTAATTTCCATCTCTTTCACCTTGGAAGATTCAGAACACCACGTGAAATCTGTGCTTTTGATTAATGGCATTTTCCGATGCATTTCTTTGGTGATTGAAATGGTTTTTAAGAAACAGTTTGAGAAAGTAAACCCAGTTTGAGGAGTCTTTGGTTCTCAACTTCAAGCTGAGTTTCCACTTAATGGTTATGTCCAATAAATTCTAGGCAATGTTTCCAATTAATAATGATGTCCAAACCCCCATATTACCCTGCCACGGAAAGTTTAGTAATATATAGGCAAATTACTTCAATTCCTCCCAGTTCCCATTAGCATATTAAACTACAATTATCATATTCCCATATTTCAAACATTCTGAAGTTTTTACCGTGTAACATTGGAATTCCTTTCCATGCTATCTGCAAAAAAACCCCTCATCTGCATAAAACTCTATTGGTTTTGAAGAGAGCTGAATCTGCTATTAAGAAATGAATATTTTATAGTCTGCATTAGGAAGAGGCAGCTTTAACTGAGCAGGATATAGTTAATTTTGAAAAAGAATAAAGAAAATCAAAAGGCTTCTCCTTTAGAACGGGCTGATCTGACCTATGTTTCTTTGCTAATAAAATTAGAAAAGATTTCTTTATGTTCATAGGCAGAAATAATTAGTCTCAAGGCAGTGTTGTACGGAAGAGGGAGCTGTATTGTTGTTTCTCACAAGTTACATTGGCTTGCTGAGGACTGTTGAAAGTGTGTTCTGAACATGTCTGTTCATATACAGGTATCAGGTAAGGAAGCAGGACACAATCTAATGCAAAAATGCATCCAAAATCAAAGATTAATCTGCCTCAGTATCCCCATCTCCAACAGTGACCATAAACGAGTGCCCAGGGAAGGACATAAAAAAGAAGAGAGTACCCAGGGGAGAACACAAAAATCAGACCCGAGTATCTTTCAAGTTCAAAGACTTTCTGTGCCAGAGGTGGCTTCTGTACATGCAGCAATTCTTGATGGATCTCTCCTTGTGAACTTTACGCAGGACGAAAGCAGACTCTGCAGGAGGTGATTTTCCTCTTTCTGTACAGGAATGGAAAAACTCAGGGCAATAGCTGTGACTGCCTGGCAGTTCCTCCCGTGGCAGCGAGACGCGGGCTGCCCCTTTGCCCAGGTATGGGCATCAAGGAAATAGAAGCTGCAGAAGCCCCAGAGCACAGAGGAGCCCTCTGCACTGTCATCTGGAGCCTGCACAATCCTTTGCCTAGAGAGGAAAGGTGATGGGAATGGGGTGAGGGCAAAATGGGCCACTGGCTCCATCGCCGGGCACGTCTGCTCGCCACCTCTCCTGAGAGAAGCATCCCAGGCAAGGACCTAAAGAAAGGGGTAAGCAGAGCAAGCTCATTCTTATCGTGGCAAAAGGATTACAGGGAAGCTGCAATGTTCTATACTGACGGATTTGTGTGTTAATCCCCTTCTTAGGAATCCTCCCCCCTCAAAAAACACTATGAAAAGTATTAATAAATAATAATAGTTGGAAAGGTAAGCTCCCAGCTAGCAAAATGTCCAAGTCAGCTCAGTGTTGGGGTTTTTTTCCTTCTTTTTCAATATAGCAACGTTGACAAAGACTAGTGGGACATCAGGGAGATCTAAGCACCCTGGGACACCCAGTGGCATGTGAGGCTGAAGAGTCAGCTGAAGCAAAACTTTAACAATCTGTAGGTTTTAAGGGTTTTACTGTTTCAGTAACAGGAACAAATTGTTAATCTGGATGCTGCAGTGAATGCTGCTTGGTATGGTTTAAAAAAAAAAACCCAACTAAAACCCAAAAAAGCAGCAATCTGTCAGGGTAAGAAAAGGCTGTGAGAGAGACCTTCAGGGCCAATCTCACAAAACATTTGAAATCAATGATGCAGCTTCGACGGGGGCCCTGGGTGGTATTTGTTAAAAAGATATTGCTAAACTAGAACTGGCTGAGAAGAGCAAGACAAATGCTAAAGGCTGAGGTAAGCAAGCCTCTTCTCTGAAGAGCATCTGAAACCTCCTTTGTTCTCGGAGGGGATGTAAGGTGTGAGTTTGTAAAGGCCAGTTTAAGGGGTGTGGTCTGAAAACACACATATCCATCCCTGGTGTCTCAGCAGAAGAAGAGGAGGAAATTCAGTGAACCTGAAAGGCAAGAAGTGCTGAGAGAAAGAAGAAAAAAAACCAAACAAAAAATGCTCTTTTATGCAGTTTGGCCTAAGCCTGTGGAACCGCCAAATGATGCGAATAAAGCCAAAATCAGCATTACCAAATGCCTGCTTTGCTGGATAATTAAAATAGTTAGAGTTCTTCTAATTAAAGGCTGAGGGGGAATCCCCTCTCATGGCATTTAAACTGATCTCCATCCTCTAGCATGGAAGTTATTGTCAGTAGTGGATTATTCCACCTGGCTATTGGTGGTTTTTCATATAACACCCTCTAAAAATCTCCTCTTCTAGTAACTGCTAGAAATAATCTGGCTCTGTTCCAGTCTAGGAATTTCTGTGCTCCTGACTACAAATTACTCTTGGTCAGGATAATTGAACCAGATCCTCAGCGGATGTAAATTATCCCTGGTCTCTTAGAATTGCTATTGCCTGGTTTCCACAGACCCAGCATTTATGGTATTGTGCACGGTGACGTTGAACATGCTACAAGTACGTTGGGTACCTGCTCCTCTGGATATTTCACAGGATTATTAAGTTAAATAGGTTAGCAGGAGGATTTGTAAAATGTTAATTGAATTGTACTTTAGCTGCGTTGATTAATTGTGCCGAGCTCGAGGAGCAAAGCTCATCTGGTTGGTGCAGCAGAAATGAAGGCTGAGGAGGGTATGTGACAATGGAATCACAGAGCTCCACGTCTACTTCTTGCTTACTGCTTTTACTAAACTATGTAGATCCTCTTCATTGTTAGGTTTCATCCCTCCTTTCCCCAAACAGAAATTCAAAAGCCCTGAAAATTTATTACTGATAAGCTGAATTTATTTGCTTAAAAAAATAAGGATTTTTTTTTTCATATGTATCAAGATTTATTTTTAGAGCCCTTTCTCTTAATCATATTGTGGTGCTAATAAGTAGCTAATTGAAACATCTCTGTGTGAGCCAGACATGCAGACAAGTTATTACTGCACTGTGCAAAGACAAATAGATGAACGAATTAAGTATTATAAAAATGCTTATAAAAAGTGTAGCATATTCTTATTAGCTCACGTTGATGAAATGTAGGACTTGTAGTATTTTTCTGAAATGTTTGCAGCCAATACCTTGCACAGAGGTTTTAATTCAAAAGAAATTGTTCTGCCTGAGTTAGTCCTGCTTGTACAAAGAACAGCCGTAGAAAGGCTGGATTTTCAGGTATTAAACTGGACTCATAGAGCTCAGATGTAGGTGTTGAGTTCCTGCTGCCTGTATCTCTGCTACTGTTCTAGTCTGGAGCAGGAGTGCACTGCTAAAGTAAATCTCTGATCATTGCTTTTCTACACTTGTGTGTTGTGGAGTGGGTCTGGGATAGAATCACAGAATGGTCTTGGTTGGAAGAGACCTTTCAGATCATCAGGTCCAACTGTTAACAGCACTGCCAGGGCACCACTGACCCCTGTCCCTCAGCACCACAGCTCCACGGCTTGGAAACCCCTCCAGGGATCACGGGGACTCCACCCCTGCCCTGGGAAGCCTGGCACAGCCCTGGACAACCCTCAAGGGGAAGAAATTGTTCCTCAGCTCCAACCTAAACCTCCCCTGGGGCAACTTGAGGCCATTTCCTCTGGTCCTGTTGCTTGTTCCTTGGGAGCAGAGTCTGAACCTACCTGGCTCCAGCCTCCTGTCAGGAGCTGTCAGAGCCAGAAGGTCTCCCCTCACCCTCCTTTGCTCCAGGCTGAAGAAGCCCAGCTGGGCATGTGCAAGTTGGTTCCCTTTGGGATGTAACTCAGCCACATCCACCACATGCCCATCAGTCTCTGGTGTTCAGTGCCCAGTACCAGACCAGAGCCAGGCCAAAGTGAAAACATATAAAACCTGGTGAGGATGCTGAGTCTTCAGAACCTAGTGCTGCACTTTACAGATTTAGCTCCAGGACCCTTGATAAAGTTAAAGCAGCCACTGTGCCTTGATTTCTCTCCCCATCCAATGCAGACTGTCATCTTGCTTTTCTTTATCTTGTCTAGGATGGGAAAAACAGTAGCAGCTTTATATGATGGCATCATTGAGGTGAGACTACACCAGTATGTACCACTGGGCAGATTTCTTTGGGAGAGAGGGCTAAAATATCTTCCTTTCCAGTACCCAGTGCGTTGCCAGCTCCATGACATATGATGGGAAGGTAGCTCTGTTGCCACCTGCATCTTACTCCAACAACCACCATGATAGAAATGGTCATTTATATTTAGATGGTTCTTTTCTCATATGGCCACTTATCAGATGCTGCAGAAACTCAAGCTGTATCACTCCTTCTAGAGCAAGCCCTTTAGATTCTTAGAGATTCATACAATGGTATGAATTTCAATAAGTCTGAGTGCTGCATCTCATGTACTTTGCTCACTTTGGGCCCCTCACTCCCAGCAGGACAGTGAGGGGCTGGAGCGTGGCCAGAGAAGGGCAACGGAGCTGGGGAAGGGGCTGGAGCACAAGGGTGCTGAGGAGCAGCTGAGGGACCTGGGCTTGTTGAGCCTGGAGCAAAGGAGGCTGAGGGGAGACCTTCTGGCTCTGACAGCTCCTGACAGGAGGCTGGAGCCAGGGGGGGTTGGGCTCTGCTCCCAAGGAACAAGCAACAGGACAAGAGGAAAGGGCCTTAAGTTGCCCCATGGGAGGTTTAAGTTGGATATAAGGAAGAACTTCTTTACCAAATGGCTTCTCAGGCACTGGGACAGCTTGTCCAGGGCAGCAGTTGAGTCCCCATTCCAGGAGCTATTCAAGATTGGTCACATAGACGTAGTGCTGAGGGATATGGTTTAGTCAAAGTCTTCTCAGTTTTGGGTTAATGATTGGACTAGAGGATCTTTTCCAATCAAGGAAACTCTGTGATTCTGTGATGTTCCCCAAATTCCACGCTAAAAAAGGGATTCATCACAGATGTCATGAATTTTCCCAGCTCTGACTGCAGTCAGGAGGGTGTTTGGTGGATGACACGCTCAGCACCCCCAAATACAGCAAGAGGAACAAACATAAGAAATGCAGTTAAGTTACTAAAATGATATCCTAGTGTTCTGCCAACTTGAGGACTTGAGTTTAGCTGGGGTTATGTAGATAGTTAATCATTGCAAATCTCTTGGAAAACTGCTTCATCTGAAGCTTTGCCTTTAATCAGAAGAATTTCCAGTTTAGATCATGACAAATAGGAAGATATTCCCCTCCATTATAACTTTAGGGTTGGGTTGTTTTTTTTTTTTTTCAGTTATTTTAAGGTTTTCAGGATGTGTGGATCAATAAAGCTGATTTGCAGCTAGTGTAAGACCTTTTTCTACGGAGCTTCCAAAGAGCTAACGAACTTTCTCGTAGTGAGAAAATCTTAGGTGACAAAAGATGAGAGCAAGACATCCCTGAGCTGAAGGAGCTACAGCATGATAGGTCTCTAATTGATTTACAAGATGTGTCTCTTCCCCTATGTGAATGACCTTTCTTTTCTTTTTTTCTTTTTAAATCCCCAGGCTTTCTTGCTTTTAGCAAACACAGAGGCAATGGTGACCTCTCTTGCAACTGGCTTACAGTCAAAAGGAATGAAATGTGGCACGGGAAGCTTGGATTATCCTGTTAAACATGGTCGTCATGGAAGGGTGGTGTATGCAACAGTAACTTGGTTTTAAGCAGGTTAAGAAGTGGTGAGTATTTTCAAGGTCATCTCTTGCTGTCTGGAGAGCGTTCATGGCCCTTTGTCAGTGAGTGAAGCAGGAGGAAGATCAGAGGAGGGACAATCAAGACAACAAAATTGTTCTTATTCCAGATCCTCTCCGGGCCAATCTCTCCACCACCATGGTGATCTCACAGCAGGTGAAGCTAGGGTCTGGGAAAGAGATGGGTTATAAAGAGGCCAGGTCAATAAGGAACCTAAATTGCGTGTTTCAGGTACAGCTGAAGCCATGGGATGTCTTTTCCCTTCCTGTTTGTTGCTGGAAGACAGTTAACTGGGCAGGCTGCAGATCAGTAGGACTGTACTTGTGATGGGCATGTGGAACTGAAGGGGACACTGAATAGTGTCTCCTGTACTTGCCAGTGAGCTGGTTATGGGTATCTCATCCAGAAGGATCCACACAGCATCCCTTACAAAAGCTGCCAACCCCCAAAGGCTGCAAAACTCTTTCCAGTGCCCTGGAATGAACATGACTTTCCAAAGTCCTTTTCCACTTTACTGCCCTGTAGACTCTGCAAAATAAGGAGGAAGAGCTGTGAACACATTTAAATAGGCTTTTCTTGAAGGAACTATTGCTCCCCCATCATCCATCCATGTATCCCACATTGGGTTATAAGCCAAGTTGACCATTTGGCACTCCAGAGCTAATATTTTGGCTGAATGAATCAGTTATTGCAAGGCCCTTGTATGACAAACACATTTGGATTTTCTTTAAATTTGTATTTAACCTATTTTCCTTTTTTTTTTAATTTTAATTGCAATTTGTCTAATCCTTGCCATTTAGAGAGTATCTGTATGCTTTATCTTATTAATGTTAATCACATTAATGAATACTCATCACTAGTATTAAAAATAGCATTTAATTCCTAATTCATACTTGTAAGGGCATAAAAGCTGTTTGGCATAAGCTAGCGTGGTAGTACATATAATTTCTACTTGAATTTTGTGACTTCTGCTTGATATTCCCTGATGGGATTGTAATTGCTGTATCGTTTACCTTAAAACAAATTTTCCAGCCCTATCTTCCAACTTCTAGAGAAGCTGTGGATGCCTCATCTCTGTAAGTGTTCAAAACCACGCTGGATGAGTTTTGGAGCAACCTGGTCTAGTGGGATCTGTCCCTGCCCATGGCAGGGGAGTTGGAAATAAATGGTCTTGAAGGTACATTCCAACTCAAACTATTCTATCTTAGCACATCAAGTCTTACTGAAAAGTCAACTGCCATGAGCAGTGGCCAAAAGTTCCTATCTGTGGCCATTAGCAGGTCCTTAGATATCACCAATAATTAGGTATTGCTCCAGTCTTGTGCACTTGCCCAGTGTTCTGCAGCCAGATCAAAGTATGAATGTCAGGCAAGCGACTACAGTATCTTCCAAAGATTTAATTTAAAAGAAATGGAACACAGCAATTTGGAACCCAGAACAAAATATGAAAGGTTATTAATACTCTTTTAGGTATTCAGGGTGTTTTGTGCAGATAATATGTGCTCAGAACCTCCTGGTCTTCAAGGATGCAGCAAGTGAGAATTTATTCTTGCAGTTGCATTTCAGGTACATTTATTTAAAAAAAAAAAAATAATAATCTAGTGTTTTCATGACCTGTAGCCTGCTAAGTGGTTGCCATCAGCAAGTTTTCATCTGCAAAGTGGAACTCTGTTGGAGGTGATGACTCTTGTAGGTCCTCCATGTGTGCCTGTTCCACTATTCCTCTAGATCCAGCCCTGATCGTAGAATCATAGGATGATAGGGGTTGGAAGGGACCTCTGGAGAGCACCGAGTCCAACCCCCCTGCCAGAGCAGGGTCACCCAGGGCAGCCCACACAGGAACAGAGCCAGGGGGGGCTGGAAAGGCTCCAGAGCAGGAGACTCCACAGCCTCTCTGGGCAGCCTGGGCCAGGCTCTGCCACCCTCACAGGGAAGAAGTTTTTCCTCATGTTCAGGTGGAACTTCCTTGCTACCATCACCTGTTGTCCTATCCCAGGGCATCACTGGAAAGAGCCTGGCCCCTTCTACTTGACACCCACTCTTCAGATATTTGTAACCATTAATCAGATCCCCTTTGAGTCTTCTCTTCTCCAGGCTAAACAGCCCCAGGGCTCTCAGCCTTTCCCCATCAGAGAGATGTCCCAGTCCCTTCAGCATCTTTGTAGCCTCCGTTGGACTCTCTCCAGTATTTCATCTACTATGACATCAAAGAGCTTCTGTTTTCATATTATTTGAGCACAGCCTACTACTTTCTCTCACATCAGAGTCACTCTCCTTTCTGTAGCAGTGACAGTGGGTTTGTTCCCTTAAGCCACTCAACCACGTACCAAAAGTTGATGCCCTCGTTGGCTTAATGCACCAGCCCCCTTCGTTGTAACACAGCAAAGCAGCTGGACATACAGCAGAGCCCTTGGGGAAGGAAGTCTCTCTCTTAGGAAATTTCTGGCTGCCCCGTTGCCATCAGAAAGCAGCTCTGCTCTTTAGACACTTGTCCAAGCTGAACTTTCCCCACCTTTAAACACTGACAGCTCGGTAGCAAGGGCACAGCAAATGGAGTGAGTTTTCACAACCTGATCTTACTTGGCTTTGTTATATTACCAGGAGGAGTACAAGCTGTCTCCACCTCCATAAAAGCAAGCTAGACACTTATTGTTTTCTTGATGTAGAATAGATTTACTGGCATTCAAACTGATTTTTGACAGTATTAGGACATAATTCTTGACTAATCTGCAATAATGGGGTTTTGTGCTGCTCTCAAGAACACGCTTCCCCGCAGTTACAATTTATTCTGCATCTCATAGATCCCTGCAGGATGGTCCTTGGCAACTCGGGCTCGTTCGATGCGTGTGCAGACAGATTGCATTATCTCTAATGTTTTGAAGCAGATCATGCTATGTATTTAATCTCCGAATCAAATTCCCGATGAGTTTTGAGAGCTCTTGTTTCTGTTAGCTAAATTCTCTGTCTGGAGAACTTAGAGGTATGTGTCCACAACAGACTGAGTCCTTTCCCAGAAAGGGACTTTTGGTTTAGTTGTTCTATAGAGAGTCTTACAATGAAACCAGACTGAGGATTTCTGTGTCCCCAACCTGGCTCTGTCATTTACTGCGTGTAAAATGTTCAAGGTTTTTGGTAGTACCTGTGGATTTATGGAGAGACTGGATACTTTGAGCCTTCGGGATTTAATAGAGGAAGAGACCTGAACAAAAAACTTCCCACAATTCAGCAGTTTCTCCTGAGAAGGGAGCTCAGGAGCTGCAGATTTCAGCTTTTCTTGCAGAACTGTCACTGGAACTTGCGCGCTGGTTGAGTAGACAACCCAGCCATGGCCAAAGCAACCACCATAGAATCATAGAATGGCTTGGGCTGGAGGGGACCTGTGAAGGTCATCTAGTCCAGCCCCCCTGCAGTGAGCAGGGATACCCTCAAAGAGACCAGGCTGCTCAGAGCCTTGTCCAACCTCAACCTGGGGCATCAGTCCTCCTATAACTGATGTGCCTAGAGGAGGTTTCTGCACTCTTGCCTTTTTCTTTTGACCAGCTCTTGAAAGCCATGAGACATGAAACCAAATTCGTGTGTGATTTCCTTACCAGGACAGAATGCTTTATTTCTGTTAGGTAGGCTGATTCTACAAACCCAGGCAGAAATTACCATTTTTGCTGGCTGTTTCCTCCACTAATATGTCAAAGAACTTCTGTAGTTGTAGTGAAGTCAAAAGGTGTTAACTTCATCCATTTCACCAGCTTTAGAGCTAATAATTTCTTCTTGATGTCAATTGGTAACATTACTTGCCTGAAAAGAAGTAATTTCATGCATGGCCATGCCAATTAAATCTAATCCTTTTGCTGATCTGGCCAGAAACCTAGAAAATACACAGATTTATAAACAAAATGGAAAAAAAAAAATGAAGTAACTTGAAGCAGAATGTCTCTCAAAACACAGAGAAGCGGTGCAAGGGCTTGGCAAGGAAGGAGACAAAGGAGCAAAAATGGAGGAAGAGCAGAAGTTTGCCTTTTATCTGCTGTCCCTGGGAAGCCCATCCATTTTCCCGTGACATCAAGGGGAGTCTTTCCCTGCTTCACTCCAGTTTTGAAGAGCAACCAGAACAGTGGCAGATTTAAGTAAAACAGTGCAATTCTTGGCTCTGCTCTCCATTTCCTTCCATTATTACAGTGTTTGTATTAAATTACTGGGGGAAAATCCCCATTATTAACAGTGTAGAAACACATTCTCAGAAGAGAATACCTTGAGATGCATTGCAAGGGAAGGAACAGTTCCACCATAAGGAGAGCTTGAAAGGGCAAGGATTTTTATCTTTTTTAATTTTTTTCCCCCTCCACTGTTCTCATTATCAGTATTTCAACAGGGCACAGCCCTCTAAGATAGTATAAACAATCTAATCCCAGAGCAATGATAGAAGTATTGATACAGGAGAGAACCTGAATACGTTCTGCAAGGAAGTGGTTGAAGCTCTGATGTCCTTTAGCTCAGATAATGACTGACTGGCTTGTTACAGATTCCCAACATGCTGGGGGTGGAAGGGCCCTCTGGAGCTGCTCTGGTGCCACCCCCTGCTCCATCCAGCAGGGGCACCCAGAGCAGGGGCCCAGCAGCGCAGGGTCCAGCCGGGGTGGGAATCTCTCCAGAGAAGGAGACTCCACAGCCTCTCTGGGCAGCCTGGCACAGCCTCCCACACCCTCACACCAAACAACTTTCTCCTCCTGCTCAGGTGGAACCTCCTGGGTTCCAGTTTGTGCCCATTGCCCCTTGTCCTGTCCCTGGGCACCACTGACAAGAATCTGGCCCCATCCTCTTGCCCCCCAGGGGCCCTTTAGCTCTTGCTCAGCATTGAGAAAACCCCTTCTGAGTCTTCTCCAGCTGCACAGCCCCAGGGCTCTCAGCCTTTTTTGGGCACAGAGATGCTCCAGTCCCCTCAGCATCTTTACAGCCTCCACTGGCCTCTCTCCAGCAGTCCCTTGTTTATTCTGAACTGGGGATCCCAGAACTGGACCCAGTACTCCAGCTGTGACCTCACTAGTGTGGAGTAGAGAGGGTGGAGAACCTCCCTCAAACTGCTGCCCACACTCTTCTTAATAACACCCAGGAGACCATTGGGCCTCTTGTCTGTGAGGGCCCGTTGCTGCCTCGTGGTGTGCTCTCACTTAAGAGGACTCTCTATAGACAGTTTGCTTCACCCACCATTAAAACCAGTACAGCTTCTAAGACACCACGTGGCAGCAGCTTCAGTGCATGCTGGTTGTCTGTCCCTGTTAAGATGAGAAGCATGTAGATGAGCTGAAATAACGACCTACATTGTTGGTACCTGGTTGCTGTGCAAGAGAAATTAAAATCTGCCCTTTCAGTCCTTCCCACTGCCTCAACTGGGCGCGTTATTAATGGATAACCATTATACTGCATCTGAGAAATACCGACCCAGAAGAAAACCATCTGCTGCACTGTCAACAGCAGCCTGGGTAGCACCTCCATTCTTCTCCAGTCCTGAAAAAAACTCATCTTTTCTTATCTTTATGCATTCAGCTCCGGGTTGGCTTGACATTGCCAATGTAGTCTTTCAGAAACAAAGTTAAAAGAAACTAAGTAGAATGGCGGGGGACTGGAAATGACAGTGCCTAGTTTCAAATTTACAACCAAGGGCACTTTGTGTTATTGCAAGGTTCCCAAAACCTAGTCCTGAGGTGCAGACTTGCAAAGCCAGAGCCATTGATACCTCATTTTCTTTCCCAGTATATGAGAAACCTCTCTGCTGTGGCTCTTGAAACCAAACACAATCAGTTTTCAACAATATCCCTGTAGGTGTGTCTTTTTATTTTAATTTTCCTAGATATCTTCCTAGCAACAGGATTAGAAGAGCGATCTACAGGGAGAAGACAGCAGCTTTGAAGACATCTCTGCTGTTTAATGTTGGTTACATGAGGATGTCAGAGCTTGGCCCAGGCTGCCCAGAGAGGCTGTGGAGTCTCCTTCTCTGGAGAGATTCCCACCCCGGCTGGACCCTGCGCTGCTGGGCCCCTGCTCTGGGTGCCCCTGCTGAATGGAGCAGGGGGTGGCACCAGATCAGCTCCAGATATATTTGGTGATATCTAGTATGGATGCTTCCTTGGACCAGGTGCTGTGGGAAAGCAAAGGGTGGGAGTTGTTTGATTAGAGCATCTTCATTGGAGAGCCACGGAAACTCCGAAAGTTTCCAGGGTTCTTCCTGGAATCACAGATGTTGGTTTTGGTTTTTTGTTTTTTGGGGTTTTATTTTAATTATTTTTCATGTCTGATGTTTATTATTCTGCCTTTACAAAATCAGGGAGAAGTCACGTTTGGCACAACACTGGGATGCAGCAAGATAAAAATTGGCTTTGTGTTGGCAGTGACGGGCTTTCTGAGGCCAGCTAGCTATGCCCTCTTCATGACAAGTAGCATCCCAACCTTCCAGATGATTGATGAACGTGTTATGGGGTCAAGTGTTGCTCAGCATGGAGGAGAGCTACAAAAATTAATACTTTTCTTTCTCAGTTTCAGCGCTCTGAGAGTTGAGCACACACTGCTTCGCTGGTGGGTGGGTCTGTGCGTTTCCACTCGACTATCACAGCCAAATGCAAAGGCATCGTACCCGGTACCCAATTAGAAGAGATTGGCAGTTATAATAAGACCAAAGAAGAGGAGGTTTTTTTCCTTCACAAATTTGTTGAATGTAGGAATTAAGATCCATGACTCAGGTCCCCAGGTTCATCAGTTTGGCTTAAGAAACACGAGAGGTGGTTTTTGAAGGATGCTTGTTAGTTCCTAACATTTCTCTGCTTCTTTGGTCTCCTATTTTCCAACTTGCCCTTTTAAAGAGAAACTGTAAACTTTGGTGTTTAATGCAAAACTGAAGTTCTAGGCTTCCAGAACTGTGAGAAAGCAATATATCTATTGTAGTTTTAAAGGTGGAACTGTAGGGCTGGTAACAGTGACCAAAGTATATCATTTGCTTGTGGTATTGTTTTAACTGTGCTCAGCATGGTACAGGTTTTTTTTCCTCCTGCTGCCCTCTTTCTCCGAGGGCAGCAAACACGATTTTTCTCATTTGGACCAAGTTTGGGGCTTCTCAGTACTTTTATTGGATAACAAAAATGATAGGAATAACAAAAGTAAACAGTCGGCTCTATCTAGCTTGGGTGAGGGCTGCGCTGGAGCTTTCAGGATGATTGTTTCAATGGGAATCACTGCAGAGGTTTAATGCTTTTCAGCCTGCCACCTGACTGCATTCTTCTAACCACGGATACTGGGAAGAAAATGCCTTTTAAGTTCAGTGAAATAGAGCTTCTCTTTATTTTCCTGCTGTCGGGATTATCATCGGGGTTTTTAGTTGTCATTTTTAACGCACCAAAAAATAATAATCTTGCAGGGCTTTAAGGGCAGACCAAAAGGTTTCTGCTTTCCTGGGACAGGTTTATTCTTTTGCAAAAAAGAGAAGCAAAGAATGGTGGATGAGGGGGGGGGAAGTAAATCAAGATCTGTTTCAAAGCTTTTGGCTGCAATCATTTGCATCACCATCAAACCTAATACGCTGTAGCTGGTCTCAAAAACTTCTCAAATGAACTCCTCTCCTGTCTGCAGTGTCTTAATTAATAACGCTGGAACTCTCTGCCTATTAAAAGGAATCCATTTACTTGAAGAAAGAGAATTACAGTCTTGGCGTATTTTCCCTGCAAATCAATTTGCATTCCCTTCCCATGCTGCTACGGACTTGAATAAAACAATTGTACTTTTAAGGCTCTGGCAGAAGACAACTTTCAACGGACATTTCTTTTGCAAACATTTTATTCTGACAGCTTTATTAGGCTATGAATAGGAACTGGGAGGTGAATTTAGTGTATTGATAGATTTTAAGATACCTCATGTGCAGCGCCTGCTGAAAGCAATTCCGCAAGTCGGTCGCAATCTCCGTTAGTTTACAGATAAGCTGAAAAGTAACTTTTGCTTTCTCTCCACTTTAGACCAGTTCTTCTCCCTCTGTATAAAGCACTGCTTTGTCACTTTGGAGTGAAGGTCAAGCATTCAGGACTTAAAAGCTGGCGAGAGCGACGTGATGGGAGAAAGCTGCAAACCCAACGGTCAAAGAAACCTTTTTTCATGTACGCAGTTGAGATCTGGCCTCTGTGCCAATCATCGTTAAGTCACTTGCCAAAAAGCAATGTAGAAAGTGCTTCTGATTCATGTATTGCTCTGGTGCTGGTAGCTGAAGTTCCATGAGCTTCTGCGGTGGTTTTGAAGTGAAAACCCCACAGATTGGCTGTTTCTGGTACTAAATTCCCATAAAATCTTCACCGTAGAGAGTCAGATGTCTGTGGTTTTTTTCCATTTATGCTTTTTCTCACTGTTAGGGTGGATTTCTTCCCCTTCTGAAGTCACTCCTGGTGAACCTGCCTCTCTCTTCCCTTTGACCTCTCTGTGTCTGGTTATTCCAAGGGCTTTTCTTCTGACATGTTTATTGTTTTAAAGCTCTTTACTTTCCGTCCGTTTCCTATCTTGGTTGTCAAAAATAATCACGTTCTTCTTGGTTTTCTTGGAAGATCTTGAAATGTTTTTGACGGTGAAAATGTTTGGAGGAAAAGTGGTTGTCAGAAACACGGTGAACTTCATCCTCTCTGAGTTTGCAGTGTGCTTCAGTGGTCTGTCTGCTGGTGGGACAGTAGCTAATTTAAAGCACACAGCTTTGTCCTTGACGCAGCTTTTCCTACCTGAAACACCAAGTTGCTGGAAAATGTCATCCTGTACAAATATCCCTTTAGTTTCCACTTCCTGGAGCTGATTATGAGAGACAGGGACATTTTAAAGGAAAGAATTAGAGGGTTGTTTTTTGATTAAGCCTGGATGGAGCAGGCATAAAGGAGAGAAACGGTAAGAAAGAAGGAGAGAAGGAGAAATGAGAGAGATGATGTTATCCTGTAGTTCAGCAGCTCTTGCTTCTGAGTCCATTCATCACCTTCCCATTTTGGCAGACCCAAGAAAACCACCTTGATCCTCTACCCATTAAAATGAAAGGGGAGGTTGCTTTCTGTCCAGCCCAGTTCTTCTGAAGAGCTCCAACTCTTAAATTTCATGGTAGAGAGGCGTTTGCAACTTGGGAGCTACAAAAGATGAGCAGTCAATTCTTGCTTTCATGCCAAAATTCTAGCTGTGGTGGCACGGTCAGCTGGAGCATCATGGCTTTCCATAGGAACATTAAACAAAATTAATCATTTTCGTACAAATTTGCATCAGCCCCCTTTGTATTTGCTGCCGAGCATGACCGTTTCCTTTGATACACTAAGAATTTCCTCCCAGCTGACACTGTAAATATGCCTGTTTGCTGAGGTGTTCTGGTTTTTCCATGCATATTTATTATAAATTAAGTGCTAAATTTCCTTGCATTAGCTCAAGGATGGATTTAAAGAGCGGAAAAATGCAAGTAAGGTTTTGTTTTATGGGTTACAGTTTTTATAATATACTTTCTTCAAGGAAGAATGAACCTGCTTTCCTCATTGACATAACTCTTTGAAAGCTAATATTTTTACTAGTGTTCACAGGGCGCAGTAAATTAATTTAAAATACCTTTTAAGGATGTAATAACACAGTGAATAAGGCAAGTGGAGAGGAAAGAAGTGTAGTGAGAAAATCAAATGAAAATAATCAAAGCTAATCATGCCAGTGAGCTTTCAAACTTCACATAATGATGAATTTTAAAGGGGGAAAAAAGAATAATATTAATTAAAAAACCCTCATTTACTTCAGCCTAGAGACCTACTTCCATTTTTATCCTTAATTATCCTTGGTGGCATTCATTATATCCTGGCTTAGCCATCTTAAAAATTGCCACTTGTCCTAAATCTGTAATCTTGGCTTTCTCGACAGGCGGTGAAGAGACCTTGACATCTGTGAAGAACAGCTTCTCTGGTATGAGATGTGTCTCTCACGCAGGTGAGGTGCTGGTAGGATGGAGAGAGATGGTCCGAGACCTGCCATGAGATAGATCAAAAATTTTGGGTCGTCAACCTTGAGTGAAATTTGAATAGGATCTGGGCTCACTTTCCAGCTCTTTCATGGGCTTTCTGGATGAGCTCAGTGCCAAAAGAATACTTCTCTGTTACAGGCACATCCCAGTCTCAATGGGCAAGGGAAGGGCTGTCTCCACTGCAAAGATGTGGCCGTGAGACACGTGTAGGGGAGTAATGCCTCAGAGGTCTGTGCCAAAGGCACTGATACGCTGGTTTCACTGTCCCACAGCCTTTCTAACGCCAATATTATATTTACATTCTTCCGTTTGCATCAGTCCGTGACTACGTTTGGCTTTGATCTCCAAGGTCTGGGATATGATTCACTGAGCACCTAGGTGCAAATAGGCAACTGCCACTCATTGCCCAGCTCAGGAGACTTCAAGCCCCGTATCAGATTTTGAAGGTGCACAGGATTTTCCTAACACATCTTTTCCAAATGACCACGTTTGTCACCATCCCCTTTGAGAAACCCCCCTTCAAGGTCCTTGTGATGTGATTTTGGCTTTGACTTGGGAAACAGCTCCAGCTGAAAGCTTCATAACTGCACTTGTTTCATGAGGAGGTAACTACTCTTGCACTGTAAGGAGTTACCTCCTTGGATAAGGACTTTTATTCTGGTGCTTGCTGAGCTCCCCTTGCTGCCCCTTCCAAGGCCTGGGCATGTAACTCTCAGGCCACACTCTCTGCTTCCAAATCTGTATCCCCTCCCAAGTGGAGAAATGAGGAGGGCCAAGAACAGCATTGTAGCTCACACATTAAGCTACTCATCATCTGTTGGTGTTGCTGATCCCAGTCTCTCACTTCCCATCTGTTCCTGCTCTGGCAAGGGGGTTGGACTTGATGATCTCCAGAGATCCTTGCTAACCCCTACCATTCTATGACTCCCAGCTTTGGAAACTGGAAGTTAATGAACAATAATCAGTCAGTCCTTCCATCAGTCAGCCAAGCCAGGTTGAGTTATCTTCAACTGTCCTACTTCAGTAAAGTCTAAGCCTATTCTCTATCTTTCCAGCTCTGTCTTGATGTAAAAGTATGACCCTCTGCTAATGGCCACATTTAACGTCAACTTTTAAGGAAGCATCTCACATCTGGTAGCTGGAAAGTGGAAGGAGACCTTACCAAGCATCCTCACAGGGATGCTGCAGAAGAATAAGTGGTAGGACAAAGCAGGCAATGCTGAAGGACCTGCAAATCTTCCCACAAAAGTCATGAATATTCAAACAAGCCATTGCCAGCTCTGTCCCACAAACATGCAAGGTGATGTGGATGCTTCTCTCAAGATTATTATTCTCTCAAGCTGTGGCAGAAGAATAGTGTTCTCACTGCTGAACAGAATGGCTTTTCAAATCACACAATCACCATAAAACCAACCAACGGAAATGTCCCAAGTATCCTAATTTCTCATAAATTTTGTGAGGACGTTTGTTACATTGAGCTTGCATCTATTGCTGGTTTATCTGTATGGCTACATCGATGAGCATCAACTAGAAATCTAATTTATAGTTAGCCTTCGGTGTGCTATAATGATGCAAATCCTGCATTACCTTCTTGACAGACTCATGTGGGTTAAGGCTGGCGGGATGATTTGGTGCCCTTCCTGCTCCTGTGGCTTAATGCCCTCATTGTTCAAACGAGTGGGTGACTTCTCCCTGGTACTTGTCTCGTTCCACTCTCCAGCCTTTCATTCCAGCTCCTCCTTCCTCAGCAGGATTAGAGGAACATTTAACAATTCAGTATTTCTTTGCCTCTCAGTCAGGCTGCAAGGAATTTTATTTCTGGCCCATGGAAGTTTTTTTTCAGACCTTTTGTGCGCTTTTTTTTCCAACTCTTTTAGACACATAAGCACCAGAACTGTATTAGGTATGACTGTGCAGTCTCCTCAGTGCTGTAGACAGAAAGAAAAATCACAGAACCATAGAATCACAGAATGGTCAGGGTTGGAAGGGCCTTTTCAAGTTAGTCTTGTCCAACCCCCCTGCAGGGACAGGGCCATCTGCAACTAGAGCAGGGTGCTCAGAGCCCCGGGCAACCTCCCCTGCAATGGTGCCAGGGATGGGGCAGCGGCCACATCTATCCTACCCGTGCATCCAAAGGTTGCTGCCTGGGTTGCAGTAGCACATAACAAAGCTATGCTGAATTGCTGTTTTCCGCTATGAACCCATCACAGTTTCCAGTTACTGCTTTCCATCGCATGGTCCTCATTTCACAGGCACGGCCAGATGCCTGATTTTGAAGAAGACTGTCGTTAAACATCACTGCTGAAGTGGTCCTGCCTTATTCAAGTCTATTGCTCTCAGTACACACCTGATCCTCAGCCTTATTGGTGTAAGCTGCAAATTTCATCCTCGCGTTACTGATGTAACAAGTACCAGTTTGTGATGTAGCCAGTTCAATGTGCACACACTGTGGACTTTGCTGGTGTGGGAAGGCATTCCCATTTTAGGAAGAACAGACAGGATGGGTCAGAAGGTCCCTTCCCAAGCTATCACCACAGTCATCAAATCATCCACGCTTGTTGCAGCGTTGCCTTTTTTCGCATTTCTTTCCTTAAGTAGTTTCTCTCCCCTCTCTACCCGAGAACTGCTTCTCTGAACCTTCCTCATTTTCCTTGGGCACAAGGGAACCAAAGCTGTTTATAATATTTTAGAAATAATCTCCTCATCACTTTTCATGGTGTCCAGTGCAAAGAGAGTAGCAGAATATCAACCCCTGCTAAGTAATTACCGTTTTTGGAATGTCTGTTACAAAAATCTGGCTGCAGTGCTTCCCTGCAAATACCTTTATTCACCAAATTTATAAGCTCATAAAAGAATGAAATCTGATTTATCTGACATGGCTTGCATTTCATGAAGTGCTGTTGACTGGAATTAATTATATCCTTATCTTTTAATCCTTATTGATTTCCATATCAGCTTCCTCATTATTTTGCCCGAGGACTCGGGGCAGACTAATCAGCCTGTAGGTTTCTTGTTTCCTCACACTTGCTTTTTTTGAACATTAGCATCACATTCAGGCTTTTCCCAGTCTTGCAGAACTTCTTAAGTTTTATCATACTTATTAAGACTTCACAGCAGCGTCGAAGAGTCTTTCTCAAGTAACTTTACTTTAGGATTCTTGACTGAAATTTATCTGGTTTTGCCTAATTTTGTCCTGATGACTTTGTCTTTTGAAAAAAAGTGAGGCTTATGAACAGTCTAGAAGATGTTTTGTCGAGACGGTTGGACTTATCTTGAAGGTCTCTTTCAACTGGAAAGACCCTATGGCTTTATGAACACTTACGGACGTGAAAACTTTCTGCTGTTTTCCAAAGGTGACTCTGAGGACTTGCTCAAACCACACACAAAGTCTCTGAGCTGCCTGGGAGATCTCAGGGTGAGCTCATGGACCGTGCACCAGCCGAGCTGTGTAGGAAAGCGTGATCCTCTTCCCACGTTGTGGCTGAACCCCTCAGGTACTGCTGGCTAATTCCCTCCATCGCTTCCTTTTGCTTTCCCTTTTGTACAATACGGCTGCACCATCCATAACAAGGTGGGGTTTTGTGAGTGGGTGGGAGAGTCTTACTCAGATGATTTAATAAACAGTCATTATTGATAATAAGACGTTATTGGTTGTTAATTTTAGCGCTTTGTCTCCCTGCACTTGTGGGGTTCCAACACTGACAACTTTCCGCTGTGTGTAAGTAGGTCATTCCTTTCCTTCTCCCTACTATGTAATTATAGAAGGAACATTAAAATAGATATAAATTTAGTAAAGGTCACATTTTACTTCTCTTCTTTGGAATTTGTGCTTTGATAAATTTGCAACTTGTAATGTTTACGTGTCATTGAGTACAATGGCAGTGACCTACTATTGTATAGTTGAAAGTTCATTAGTTCTGGTAGATTAGACAGTATTAATTAACTAAGATTAAACATTCTTTTAAACCGTCATAAACTGCCATCTCAGTGTGGTAGCTTATTAAAGAACATTTTCTGGTTGTTTGTTAAACCAGACTGAAGTGACAACGTAATTATATTTGTTCCATCAAACAGAAAGGTCAGTTGACAAGGCTGATGTTTTCTGGTTAATTACAAGTGGATGATTTCATTGATTAAAAATATGAGCTTGTTAAACCTGTGCATAGAGCTAAGAGATCTTATAGGAACCCAGGGAGGGCAGGAAAGGGGATGGGAGGGAGGTGATTTGAAATGTTATTTTCACTCTGTCCTGTTCACAGGCTTGGCATGAGCAAAAAATGATAATTCAACATTCTATGGGGTACAGCTGCTTTTGGGGGTACAGTTTTGTGTTAGATTAGGAGGGCTGATGTCCCAGACCCCACCCCAGGCACCGATGCATCATTTCAGCGGGGGCGTCAGCATCACAGTGTCCAGATGGGGTGGGAATCTCTCCAGAGAAGGAGACTCCAGAGCCTCTCTGGGCAGCCTGGCACAGCCTCCCACACCCTCACACCAAACAACTTTCTCCTCCTGCTCAGGTGGAACCTCCTGGGTTCCAGTTTGTGCCTGTTGCCCTTTGTCCTGTCACTGGGCACTACCAAAAAGCATCTGGCCCTATCTTCTTGGTGCCCATCCTTTAGCTCTTGCTCAGCATTGCTCAGCTCCCCTCTCAGGCTGCTCTTCTCCAGCTGCACAGCCCCAGGGCTCTCAGCCTGGCCCCAGCACAGAGATGCTCCAGGCCCCTCAGCATCTTTGCAGCCTCCACTGGATTCTCTCCAGTTGTTCCTGGTTTCTCTTGAACTGGGGAGCCCAGAACTGGACACAATACTACAGAGATGGCTTCACTAGTGCAGAGTAGAGGGGGAGGACAACCTCCCTCATCCTGCTGGC